>JAVIAB010000059.1:4251680-4676680 GCA_032433765.1 Megaustenia siamemsis | reverse complement strand
GTTCAACATTGTGAGCATTCACTGATGGACAATGTGTTGCTGTCAGCATTCACTGATGGACAAGACAATTCTGCGAACATTTAACTGACATACAGGACAGTTCGGTGAAAATGTAACTGATTATACAGGACAGTTCTGCGAACATTTAACTGATATACAGGACAGTTCGGTGAAAATGTAACTGATTATACAGGACAGTTCTGTGAACATTTAACTGATTATACAGGACAGTTCTGTGAACATTTAACTGATATACAGGACAGTTCTGTGAACATTTAACTGATATACAGGACAGTTCTGTGAACATTTAACTGATATACAGGACAGTTCTGTGAACATTTAACTGATATACAGGACAGTTCTGTGAACATTTAACTGATATACAGGACAGTTCTGTGAACATTTAACTGATATACAGGACAGTTCTACGAACATTTAACTGATATACAGGACAGTTCTGTGAACATTTAACTGATATACAGGACAGTTCTGCGAACATTTAACTGATATACAGGACAGTTCTGTGAACATTTAACTGATATACAGGACAGTTCTGTGAACATTTAACTGATATACAGGACAGTTCTGTGAACATTTAACTGATATACAGGACAGTTCTGTGAACATTTAACTGATATACAGGACAGTTCTGTGAACATTTAACTGATATACAGGACAGTTCTGTGAACATTTAACTGATATACAGGACAGTTCTGTGAACATTTAACTGATATACAGGACAGTTCTGTGAACATTTAACTGATATACAGGACAGTTCTGTGAACATTTAACTGATATACAGGACAGTTCTGTGAACATTTAACTGATATACAGGACAGTTCTGTGAACATTTAACTGATATACAGGACAGTTCTGTGAACATTTAACTGATATACAAGACAGTTCTGCGAACATTTAACTGATATACAAGACAGTTCTGTGAACATTTAACTGATATACAGGACAGTTCTGTGAACATTTAACTGATATACAGGACAGTTCTGTGAACATTTAACTGATATACAAGACAGTTCTGTGAACATTTAACTGATATACAGGACAGTTCTGTGAACATTTAACTGATATACAGGACAGTTCTGTGAACATTTGACTGATATACAGGACAGTTCTGTGAACATTTAACTGATATACAGGACAGTTCTGCGAACATTTAACTGATATACAGGACAGTTCTGTGAACATTTAACTGATATACAGGACAGTTCTGTGAACATTTATCTGATATACAGGACAGTTCTGTGAACATTTAACTGATATACAGGACAGTTCTGTGAACATTTAACTGATATACAGGACAGTTCTGCGAACATTTAACTGATATACAGGACAGTTCTGTGAACATTTAACTGATATACAGGACAGTTCTGTGAACATTTAACTGATATACAGGACAGTTCTGTGAACATTTAACTGATATACAGGACAGTTCTGTGAACATTTAACTGATATACAGGACAGTTCTGTGAACATTTAACTGATATACAAGACAGTTCTGCGAACATTTAACTGATATACAGGACAGTTCTGTGAACATTTAACTGATATACAAGACAGTTCTGTGAACATTTAACTGATATACAGGACAGTTCTGTGAACATTTAACTGATATACAGGACAGTTCTGTGAACATTTAACTGATATACAAGACAGTTCTGTGAACATTTAACTGATATACAGGACAGTTCTGTGAACATTTAACTGATATACAGGACAGTTCTGTGAACATTTGACTGATATACAGGACAGTTCTGTGAACATTTAACTGATATACAGGACAGTTCTGCGAACATTTAACTGATATACAGGACAGTTCTGTGAACATTTAACTGATATACAGGACAGTTCTGTGAACATTTATCTGATATACAGGACAGTTCTGTGAACATTTAACTGATATACAGGACAGTTCTGTGAACATTTAACTGATATACAGGACAGTTCTGCGAACATTTAAATGATATACAGGACAGTTCTGTGAACATTTAACTGATATACAGGACAGTTCTGTGAACATTTAACTGATTATACAGGACAGTTCTGTGAACATTTAACTGATATACAGGACAGTTCTGTGAACATTTAACTGATATACAGGACAGTTCTGTGAACATTTAACTGATATACAGGACAGTTCTGTGAACATTTAACTGATATACAGGACAGTTCTGTGAACATTTAACTGATATACAGGACAGTTCTGTGAACATTTAACTGATATACAGGACAGTTCTGTGAACATTTAACTGATATACAGGACAGTTCTGCGAACATTTAACTGATATACAGGACAGTTCTGTGAACATTTAACTGATATACAGGACAGTTCTGCGAACATTTAACTGATATACAGGACAGTTCTGTGAACATTTAACTGATATACAGGACAGTTCTGTGAACATTTAACTGATATACAGGACAGTTCTGTGAACATTTAACTGATATACAGGACAGTTCTGTGAACATTTAACTGATATACAGGACAGTTCTGTGAACATTTAACTGATATACAGGACAGTTCTGTGAACATTTAACTGATATACAGGACAGTTCTGTGAACATTTAACTGATATACAGGACAGTTCTGTGAACATTTAACTGATATACAGGACAGTTCTGTGAACATTTAACTGATATACAGGACAGTTCTGTGAACATTTAACTGATATACAGGACAGTTCTGTGAACATTTAACTGATATACAAGACAGTTCTGCGAACATTTAACTGATATACAGGACAGTTCTGTGAACATTTAACTGATATACAAGACAGTTCTGTGAACATTTAACTGATATACAGGACAGTTCTGTGAACATTTAACTGATATACAGGACAGTTCTGTGAACATTTAACTGATATACAAGACAGTTCTGTGAACATTTAACTGATATACAGGACAGTTCTGTGAACATTTAACTGATATACAGGACAGTTCTGTGAACATTTGACTGATATACAGGACAGTTCTGTGAACATTTAACTGATATACAGGACAGTTCTGCGAACATTTAACTGATATACAGGACAGTTCTGTGAACATTTAACTGATATACAGGACAGTTCTGTGAACATTTATCTGATATACAGGACAGTTCTGTGAACATTTAACTGATATACAGGACAGTTCTGTGAACATTTAACTGATATACAGGACAGTTCTGCGAACATTTAACTGATATACAGGACAGTTCTGTGAACATTTAACTGATATACAGGACAGTTCTGTGAACATTTAACTGATATACAGGACAGTTCTGTGAACATTTAACTGATATACAGGACAGTTCTGTGAACATTTAACTGATATACAGGACAGTTCTGTGAACATTTAACTGATATACAAGACAGTTCTGCGAACATTTAACTGATATACAGGACAGTTCTGTGAACATTTAACTGATATACAAGACAGTTCTGTGAACATTTAACTGATATACAGGACAGTTCTGTGAACATTTAACTGATATACAGGACAGTTCTGTGAACATTTAACTGATATACAAGACAGTTCTGTGAACATTTAACTGATATACAGGACAGTTCTGTGAACATTTAACTGATATACAGGACAGTTCTGTGAACATTTGACTGATATACAGGACAGTTCTGTGAACATTTAACTGATATACAGGACAGTTCTGCGAACATTTAACTGATATACAGGACAGTTCTGTGAACATTTAACTGATATACAGGACAGTTCTGTGAACATTTATCTGATATACAGGACAGTTCTGTGAACATTTAACTGATATACAGGACAGTTCTGTGAACATTTAACTGATATACAGGACAGTTCTGCGAACATTTAAATGATATACAGGACAGTTCTGTGAACATTTAACTGATATACAGGACAGTTCTGTGAACATTTAACTGATATACAGGACAGTTCTGTGAACATTTAACTGATATACAGGACAGTTCTGTGAACATTTAACTGATATACAGGACAGTTCTGTGAACATTTAACTGATATACAGGACAGTTCTGTGAACATTTAACTGATATACAGGACAGTTCTGTGAACATTTAACTGATATACAGGACAGTTCTACGAACATTTAACTGATATACAGGACAGTTCTGTGAACATTTAACTGATATACAGGACAGTTCTGCGAACATTTAACTGATATACAGGACAGTTCTGTGAACATTTAACTGATATACAGGACAGTTCTGTGAACATTTAACTGATATACAGGACAGTTCTGTGAACATTTAACTGATATACAGGACAGTTCTGTGAACATTTAACTGATATACAGGACAGTTCTGTGAACATTTAACTGATATACAGGACAGTTCTGTGAACATTTAACTGATATACAGGACAGTTCTGTGAACATTTAACTGATATACAGGACAGTTCTGTGAACATTTAACTGATATACAGGACAGTTCTGTGAACATTTAACTGATATACAGGACAGTTCTGTGAACATTTAACTGATATACAGGACAGTTCTGTGAACATTTAACTGATATACAGGACAGTTCTGTGAACATTTAACTGATATACAGGACAGTTCTGTGAACATTTAACTGATATACAGGACAGTTCTGTGAACATTTAACTGATATACAGGACAGTTCTGTGAACATTTAACTGATATACAAGACAGTTCTGCGAACATTTAACTGATATACAGGACAGTTCTGTGAACATTTAACTGATATACAAGACAGTTCTGTGAACATTTAACTGATATACAGGACAGTTCTGTGAACATTTAACTGATATACAGGACAGTTCTGTGAACATTTAACTGATATACAAGACAGTTCTGTGAACATTTAACTGATATACAGGACAGTTCTGTGAACATTTAACTGATATACAGGACAGTTCTGTGAACATTTGACTGATATACAGGACAGTTCTGTGAACATTTAACTGATATACAGGACAGTTCTGCGAACATTTAACTGATATACAGGACAGTTCTGTGAACATTTAACTGATATACAGGACAGTTCTGTGAACATTTATCTGATATACAGGACAGTTCTGTGAACATTTAACTGATATACAGGACAGTTCTGTGAACATTTAACTGATATACAGGACAGTTCTGCGAACATTTAACTGATATACAGGACAGTTCTGTGAACATTTAACTGATATACAGGACAGTTCTGTGAACATTTAACTGATATACAGGACAGTTCTGTGAACATTTAACTGATATACAGGACAGTTCTGTGAACATTTAACTGATATACAGGACAGTTCTGTGAACATTTAACTGATATACAAGACAGTTCTGCGAACATTTAACTGATATACAGGACAGTTCTGTGAACATTTAACTGATATACAAGACAGTTCTGTGAACATTTAACTGATATACAGGACAGTTCTGTGAACATTTAACTGATATACAGGACAGTTCTGTGAACATTTAACTGATATACAAGACAGTTCTGTGAACATTTAACTGATATACAGGACAGTTCTGTGAACATTTAACTGATATACAGGACAGTTCTGTGAACATTTGACTGATATACAGGACAGTTCTGTGAACATTTAACTGATATACAGGACAGTTCTGCGAACATTTAACTGATATACAGGACAGTTCTGTGAACATTTAACTGATATACAGGACAGTTCTGTGAACATTTATCTGATATACAGGACAGTTCTGTGAACATTTAACTGATATACAGGACAGTTCTGTGAACATTTAACTGATATACAGGACAGTTCTGCGAACATTTAAATGATATACAGGACAGTTCTGTGAACATTTAACTGATATACAGGACAGTTCTGTGAACATTTAACTGATATACAGGACAGTTCTGTGAACATTTAACTGATATACAGGACAGTTCTGTGAACATTTAACTGATATACAGGACAGTTCTGTGAACATTTAACTGATATACAGGACAGTTCTGTGAACATTCAGAGATCCCAACCCTTGCACATGCCGTATACCCATTTAATCTACACACAGGACTGCTCCATCGGAAATGTCAGGTAACTAAGAAGACTTTTATGAAGTGTTTGACATGAAGTCTTTACCCAACTAGGAAGCAATAAGAGAAGATACATTTACTATTGGATATGCCCTGTAAAAACAACTTATTGCAGTACACAGAGCAACATGCCCTACTAACCAGGACCTGTTGCCTCACAGATTTGAGAACAAAGGAGAAGTTACAGTAATAGATATGCAGCATAATTGTGTAGAACTGCCAGCATGAAATGGACAACCCCTGGTCTTCAACATCCGTGAAGCCATCAACTATAGCTAGATCTTTTTGTTTATAGTCTTTAGTTCGGACTGGCGTCATCACATTCCCATCTCCGGTCTGGCGACGGCTCCAGCAACCATTGAAGTGTTCGTCTACTGATTGTTCCTCTTCTGTATTGATTGGCCGTATCGCTTTCTACCCTCGTGGCGCTGTGTTTCACCACTGACGTCTGGATTATCCTCATCTTCCTTGTTGCCATCATGTGAGAGATGCTCTTCTAAAGCCACAACAATGTCATACGTGTTTACTTTGAAGGTTTCTTGCGCAATGGCAGACCTCGCTCGGCCTTGTCAATGCCACGAACTCCCGCCTGTCCAAGTTATGCTGTCGACATGTTGAGTAGGGGCACACACTCTTTGCAGAGTTTGTTCTCGTGAATCCGGCGAAGCAGGTTTTGTGTTTCAGTCAATATGACCGCATGTGTTGTTGGTCATTTAACCAGACACGTGATAATTTGCGTTACAGCCTCATTCTCCATGCGTGTGCTGGAGGTAGTAGACTTGTAGGTTCCTGCACCTTAATCTACCAACTTTCCATTAGAATACGCAACAAAACTCCAGCCACATCCCTGGTGACCGAGCCATCAATGTACAGATCGGGTCTTGAGGCTGGGAGTGAAGTTGAGGTATCACGGACCAGTTCCAGCATTTTTAGTCCAAGTTTATGATGACCCTGGTCAGCTCACGCCTGTCATGCTTAATTATCCAATTCCTGCCACTAGGTATGTCCTCCATGTTGCATACCCACTGTAGTGTTGTCACAGCAACTACCACTAGGTATGTCCTCCATGTTGCATTCCCACTGTAGTGTTGTCACAGCAACTACCACTAGGTATGTCCTCCATGTTGCATTCCCACTGTAGTGTTGTCACAGCAACTACCATTATGTATGTCCTCCATGTTGCATACCCACTGTAGTGTTGTCACAGCATCTGCCACCAACCACTATCTCGCGTGCTTAATGTGTTTGCCTCTCATTAACTAATTCTGGCAGCAGTAGATACATGTATATTCTCGTTAGTTTAGTCGACGGATCATCCTCATTGCACATTGGACAAGCCCATACGTACTCAGTTCTCCCCCTCAGTAGGTAAACTCAATGTGTCACGACCAATTACTCCAGTTCAGTGTTAATTCACTATTTTTCTTTTATTTCCCCGTATAGCGCTCTTCTCTGACGACTCGAAGAGCTCTACAGGAAGGTGATGCTGAGGCCAGAGATTTGAATATTGAGATTCGTTCACAGCCTTTCTCCAGATCCATCAGACTTGTTTTCTAACATCAGACATGAGGAAGCGTGTACTAACAAGTCAGAAAAAGCCTCCTATTTGAGGTACTGTTAAGAAAGGAAGATGTACTTCTTATGTCTGGCATGTGTTTAGAAGAAACGAACAGAGAACTACTAAGCTGCTCTCAAATGGAAAACATCAGGTGAGAGTACAAGAGGACGCTGAAAAGAACTCTAACAAAAACAGAAGCAAGGTTGGCAGGAAGTGAAAGAAAACAAACTGCTGTATTGAGAGAAGTGAAGGAAAACAAACTGCTGTATTGAGAGAAGTGAAAGAAAACAAATTGCTGTATTGAGAGAAGTGAAAGAAAACAAACTGCTGTATTGAGAGAAGTGAAAGAAAACAAATTGCTGTATGGAGAGAAGTGAAAGAAAACAAATTGCTGTATGGAGAGAAGTGAAAGAAAACAAGCTGCTGTATTGAGAGAAGTGAAAGAAAACAAACTTCTGTATTGAGAGAAATGAAAGAAAACAAATTGCTGTATTGAGAGAAGTGAAAGAAAACAAATTGCTGTATGGAGAGAAGTGAAAGAAAACAAGCTGCTGTATTGAGAGAAGTGAAAGAAAACAAATTGCTGTATTGAGAGAAGTGAAAGAAAACAAATTGCTGTATTGAAAGAAGTGAAGGAAAACAAATTGCTGTATTGAGAGAAGTGAAAGAAAACAAACTGCTGTATTGAGAGAAGTGAAAGAAAACAAATTGCTGTATTGAGAGAAGTGAAAGAAAACAAATTGCTGTATTGAGAGAAGTGAAAGAAAACAAATTGCTGTATTGAGAGAAGTGAAAGAAAACAAATTGCTGTATTGAGAGAAATGAAAGAAAACAAATTGCTGTATTGAGAGAAATGAATAAAAAACAAATTGCTGTATTGAGAGAAGTGAAGGGAAAACAATTTTGCTGTATTGAGAGAAGCGAACGAAAACAAAAATCGAGGGTCATAATATAAATAATCTAAGGTATGCTGATGATACAGTCTTAATCGCTAAGAGTGAAATGAATTACAAGAAATGTTAGACATTATAGTGAAAGAAAGCAAAAATAAAGGACTCAGCCTTAATAGCAAAAAGACAGAATTAATAGTAGCAACAAAGAAAAGGACTTCACCGCAATACACAATAAAGACAAGTGGAACAATATTAAAACAGGTAAATGAATTTAAATATTTGTGAACAATGCTAACCTCTGATGGTAGATGTACAAAAGAGGTGAGATACAGAATGGCTCAGGCAAAAGCAGCTTTACAAAAAATGAGGAAAATACTGTGCAATCCATTTTTGACAATAGAAACAGGAAAAAGATTTCTTAAATGTTGTGTAGTGCCAGTCTTAATATATGTATGTGAATTATAGACAATAGGACAACAGACAAGAAAATCACTGGAGTCTGAAGAAATGTGGTTTTACAGAAGAATGTTAAGAATACCATGGACAGTAAAGAGGAGTAATGAAAACTTTCTGAAAGAAGCCAAAGCAAAAAGAGAGCTAATTTCCAATATTAGGAAGAAACAATCATCATTTTTTGGCCACATAATGAGAAGAGAACAACTGGAATATATTGTAAAAACTGGGAAAATTGAGGGACGAAGAGATAGAGGGAAGCAAAGAGAAAAAAAAAGTCAGACATCTTAAGAGAATGGCTTGACAGAAGGTCAACAACAGAAATAATAAATAACTGTTGAGAAGGAAAGTTGTGGAGAGACATGATCACCTACGCCAGTAGGCAAGGTACTTGATGATGATGATGAAAAAAAAACAAACTGTTACTGGACGTCTTCACTAAGGATAGTTGACAGCAAAGCAAGATGTGATCTGCAGTGGAAGCTACTGGCAAAGTGGCATAGGAAGAGATACAAACATGGGGTAGGGACATATAAGAGATATAGGAAAATACTGGACAAACATTTCAAGAAGAAATCGATACATGTATAAAGAGGGAAGATAAAAATTGAAGAACTAATGGAGTAGTGTAGTGACAGTAACACATATAAGTGGAATAAGCAAGCATTATAAACATATAGAGAAAATATAGAATTAGAAAGATATAGAGAAAAGATAGAATTAGAAACATAGAGAAAAGATAGAATTAGAAACACAGAGAAAAGATAGAAACATAAATAAGAGGGAGGAGGAAGAAGTTAGGAAGACAAGAAGGAAACTGGAAACGTAAAACAAGAAGTGGAAGTATACTATAAATAAATGATTTTAACACAAGAAATGGCCTACTACAAACCTTATGTTCAACATGGGGTGAAGACATGTTGTGTATAAAAATCAACAGGAAATCTAATGTTATTGAACCAAAGTTATCATCATACATAAATTCCTACACAAACACATAACAATTCATAACGTTCCACTTTCATAGCCCCAAACATGCAACTACGTAAAGTCTCACACAAAATATGTTTTATATAAAATTTGACATCAAGAAATCATAAACCAACACAAAATTGATAATCTTACAAAAACATGTGTAATAGATATAATTCTACTTTAAAAATTGTACACAAACAATTGACAATTGTACAATTCCTAAATAATATAAGGTGTTTTATAAGGTCATACATAATATAGGGTATTTTATAAGGTCCTACATAATATATAGTATTTTATAAAGTCCTACATAATACAAGGTATTTTATAAAGTCCTACATATTATAAGATATTTTATAAAGTCCTACATAATACAAGGCATTTTATAAAGTCCTACATAATATAAGGTATTTATAAAGTCCTACATAATATAAGGTATTTTATAAAGAAAGTCCTACATATTATAAGATATTTTATAAAGTCCTACATAATATAAGGTATTTATAAAGTCCTACATAAAATAAGGTATTTTATAAAGTCCTACATATTATAAGATATTTTATAAAGTCCTAAATAATATATGTATTTTATATAAAGTCCTGCACAAAAACGTGATCCACACAATAATAAACAAAAGTGAGAAACAAAATGAAGAAAACCTTGTCCCAACCATCTCTTTATTGCTAGCATGAAATAGTTAATGACATGAAACTCCAAACTCAGTGCCAGCTTACCCTCTACATATGGTGGGGGTGTGCATAATCACTCTTCAGTTACACTGGGACAGGAATATTGAACAGAAATCAGAAAATGCACAAAGAAAAACAAGACTTGGAGATGGTACACATAACCCAGAACAGGATATGAACCAAAAGCTGTTAGGCAAAGAACTTTATCACATTAAAAACTTGCACTGTTAATTCATTACCCCCCAAAAAAGTAATTTTCTGGCAGGTCACTCATGCAGATATCCATAAGACTGGAGTACTGGGTCACAATCATGACTTTTAGAGAAAGATTGTTGCTTGGGGGATTTGCCCAGAGAACTATACAACATTTATGTTCCTGTGTTGTTTACCTGTCTCCAGAGTTTCTCCAATACATGTTTGTTTATTCCTTATTTTTTCAATCTATCCATCTTGGCCAGTGGTCTCCCCACCAAACCTTACAGATATTCTTGATGTAATCCTGGCAGTTTTCTCAGGACCAAATCGCACTCAATGCTAGACTTCAGTGTTCTTATACTGTATACAACAATGACATTACTATACTTCTGTGTTCTTGTACTGTGTACAACAATGACATTACTATACTTCAGTGTTCTTATACTGTATACAACAATGACATTACTATACTTCTGTGTTCTTATACTGTATACAACAATGACATTACTATACTTCAGTGTTCTTATACTGTATACAACAATGACATTACTATACTTCAGTGTTCTTGTACTGTGTACAACAATGACATTACTATACTTCAGTGTTCTTGTACTGTATACAACAATGACATTACTATACTTCAGTGTTCTTGTACTGTATACAACAATGACATTACTATACTTCAGTGTTCTTGTACTGTATACAACAATGACATTACTATACTTCAGTGTTCTTGTACTGTATACAACAACGACATTACTATACTTCAGTGTTCTTGTACTGTATACAATGACATTACTATACTTCAGTGTTCTTGTACTGTATACAACAACGACATTACTATACTTCAGTGTTCTTGTACTGTATACAATGACATTACTATACTTCTGTGTTTTCTTATACTGTATACAACAATGACATTACTATACTTCTGTGTTTTCTTATACTGTATACAACAATGACATTACTATACTTCAATATTCTTGTACAGTATACAACAACAACATTACAAATTCCATTGAAACTAATGTTGCTTCCAGCATCTAAAGTTCCACTCAGTTGAGAAAAGTTAGATGGAGCACTACCTTCAAACAAATCTTTCAGCATTTCCACTGTAGCTGACATTCCCAATGTACCCGATATTTCCACTGTAGCTGACATTCCCAATGTACCCGACATTTCCACTGTAGCTGACAACATTTCCACTGTAGCTGACAACATTTCCACTGTACCTGACATTTCCACTGTAGCTGACAACATTTCCACTGTAGCTGACATTTCCACTGTAGCTGACAACATTTCCACTGTACCTGACATTTCCACTGTAGCTGAAATTCCAATGTACCCGACATTTCCACTGTACCTGACATTTCCACTGTAGCTGACAACATTTCCACATTTTTTGACATCAGCAATTGTTTACTTTAGGATCACCGACACAAAAAGTTTATTCATTCAGATAATATGTGTTATATAAGAGGGGAAAAGGTAGACCTAGAAGGAGATGGACTAATGAAATAGCAGACATCAGGACCAGTGACATGAAGGAGAGCAGGAGACATACAACAAAGCATTAAATCTCCGTCATCCCTGAACACTGACGAAAACAGAGGCAGTGGAAGTCACAAATTGTTTAGAAACAGTGACCTAGATTTTTTTTTTAAAAAGTGTTTAAATGTAAGCTAAAGTTGACTGGGCACTTGTGATCATCTCATGGGAAGTGATAATGCCTCTGCCAACCATTAAATAATAACAAATGGCTCTACCCTTAACAAAGGTGGCAGACACATCAAGCAACAAGTTCTTAACCACAAATGTTCACCTGGGAGTAAAAGTGAGTCTTCACTTAGAAAGGTAAAAATAATTTAATCAATTGAATAATGACACCTTCTAGAAAGTTGGTTGGGGGATACAGAAGTCAAGAAATTTTACCAGACATAGTCTCACTAACATGATGATGATGATTGTTGCGTCCAGCATGACCAATACAAAACAACAACAACAGAAAGGCAGTGATCACTTGGCAGTGATCTTAATAACCCTCATTACTCCAGGTGATCTGTTCATAGTCCTTGAACTTTCTCAACAACAAAGAGTGAGCAATGGAATGGTCTGCTTGTCCATATTGCTGAAAATATAAACACAACAACAGTATTTGTGAAGATTCAAGTACACATGCAACACAGTATTTGAAAAAATGAAAGTAAAGACACAACAATGTTTGTAAAAATGCAAGTATAAACACAACAGCAATTGCAGAAAAATGAAACAAAGTGCATACACAACATGTTTTAAAAACTCAACAAAGTACAAACACACAGCATGTTTTGAAATATATCACTTACTTCCAATAAAGTATAGCAATACTTGTAAATGTGTAGCAGTGTAGGAGAAAATTAAAGGTGTTAAAGTATAGTTCACAGCAGAATAGACTAAGTGTAGATGACCAGACAGTGTGGGCGGACAGACAAGTA
Organism: Megaustenia siamemsis; assembly: GCA_032433765.1. Taxonomy (NCBI): domain Eukaryota; kingdom Metazoa; phylum Mollusca; class Gastropoda; order Stylommatophora; family Ariophantidae; genus Megaustenia; species Megaustenia siamemsis. The sequence continues at coordinate 4,663,429 of JAVIAB010000059.1, read as the reverse complement.
AATGAGGTCAGTAAGGAATGACTACCAGAATGTGTTGACACAGAGAATAAAAAATAATAAGTTAAGATATGTCAACAGGTGGGTGCCTAGGGATGCCCATTATATAAAAACTATTATCAGTGCATCTAAGCAGTGAGCAATTAGAAGAATCCATCAGAAAGGATGACAGAACGAGACCAGACACAGAGTCAGGGCAGTGAACATAGATTAGAGCAGCATATTTAGTTAAAAAAGGACTTTGTGTGAACATTATTGTTAGAGCTAGACTAGATAACATTATTGTTAGAGCTAGAGTAGATAACATTATTGTTAGAGTTAGAGTTGATAACATTATTGTTAGAGTTAGAGTAGATAACATTATTGTTAGAGCTAGAGCAGATAACATTATTGTTAGAGTTAGAGTAGATAACATTATTGTTAGAGCTAGAGTAGCTAACATTATTGTTAGAGCTAGAGTAGATAACATTATTGTTAGAGCTAGAGTAGATAACATTATTGTTAGAGCTAGAGTAGACAACATTATTGTTAGTGCTAGAGTAGATAACATTATTGTTAGAGCTGAAGTAGATAACATTATTGTTAGAGCTAGAGTAGATAACATTATTATTAGAGCTAGAGTAGACATTAGCAAGATAGCTACGAAGTGTAATGTGTTTGCAGGAATGGAAAGGTTTTCAAGCGGTCATGAAGACTGCCAGCTGGTATTGACTTATAATGAATGTGCTAATAAGATAATCAGCAATTATATTCATGTAAATTGTGTACATGATGCTGAAAACTATCTATTGACCTTTCGAGCCGTAACCGGCCCATAGGGCGTAGACCAAGATACACCTTCTCCTATATGAATTTTTGTTCTAGCAGTTTTCTTTTAAAGATATTTTATCAAATCTCGCCATCTGTCTCTGTTCTGTGCAAGCAGTTCTATCTCATTGAGGGAGCCGAATCCTGCTGCTCTTGCCTCTCTCATCAATGTTCTTCTCAGTGTCTCCCTGGGTCTTCCTCTTTTTCTTTTACCTGTTGTTTCCCATATGAGGGCTTGCTTTGCTATTCGATTATTATCTCTTCTCATCACATGTCCAACGTATGACCATCGTCTTTTCTTTATTACTGAAGATATTAGTAGTTGATTGGCGATTTCTCTAATTTCCTCATTTGTTTTGAATTCGTTCCATTCTATACCAAGTATTTTCCTTAGACATTTATTTTCGAATGCGTTCAACTTTGTTTCTATATCTCTTGTTGTTTTCCAGCTTTCACACGCATACGTAAGGGTTGATAGTACATTTGATTTGAATAGCCTAAGTTTTGTGTTTGTGCTAATGAGTTTTGATTTCCACAACTTTTCAAGGCTTCTGAAAGACATTGCTGCTTTAGCCAGTCTGATTCTAATTTCTCAGCTGAAAACTAGAAACATTAATAAATATGTGATTGTGTTATTGAACACCTTAGACGTTTGTGTTATGTTTCAGATCGAGCGAACACAGAAATGTGTTATATGTGTGTTAATGCTCATAAGATGGCCTCAAGAGTAATATACCAAGACATGATAAAAGAGTTGAATATATATAAAAGATATATTGAGAAACAAAAGGAATGTAACAAGTTATAATAGTATATAATGGATAGACAAGCCTAGCACCTAATGTTGTACATGCACACTTACAAAGTAAAACATACACAGAGTAATATCTATGAAAGCTCAACAAAGACAAAACACAGTAGTAGCTCACACACACACTTGAATCACACACACAAAAATAGACCAAAACTGAACAGATATCAAAGCCAATGTTACTGTAATCATGTTGATAGTTTACCCAACAATTAGGTTACCTCCACCTATAAGTTTACTGTGCTACCTGCCCTCCTCTAAAGTGAGCATATGTCAATAAAGCCTTGTACAATGTGTGACGTCACTCCTGTCTGTAGTGAGTCATGTACATACATAAACATTCCAGAGATAAGTCACAAACAAGATACTTTTTCTTGTAGTCTAACCCCATCTGGTACTATGTGGTGTTGTAGAACGTCAGTCAATATATCCTGATAGTGTAGCCAAATCCCATGTAGAAAATCAATAAAGCCTGATTGCTTAGCCTTAACTTGAGTAGACTCAATCAATCCTGGTCATGTAGCCACATCCTGAACAGACTATTAGTCAGTCAGTCAATCCTGAACAGACTATTAGTTAGTCAGTCCTGAACAGACTATTAGTTAGTCAGTCAATCCTGAACAGACTATTAGTTAGTCAGTCAGTCAATCCTGAACAGACTATTAGTTAGTCAGTCAATCCTGAACAGACTATTAGTTAGTCAGTCAGTCCTGAACAGACTATTAGTTAGTCAATCCTAGTTGTATAACCACATCTTGAACAGACATTAGTCACTCAATTCTGGTCGTGTAGCCACATCCTGGACAGACTAAATCAATCAATCCTGGTCATGTAGCCACATTCTGGACAGACTATAAATCAATCAATCCTGGTCATGTAGCCACATCCTGAGCAGACTATAAGTCAGTCAATCAATTCTGACCGTGTAGCCATATCCGTAGTAGAAATGTCAGTCTACTTCCACTACCAATGATCACCTGTTCCACTATCCTGCCCGCCCCGCCTTTACATGTCACATCCATAAGTCCCCAGAAGAGTTCACCCGCTCGTTCTCTTTGAAAGTCTCGAGTGAGGTTAATTTCTACGAACGGAGAATTGAAGATTGGAGGAGGAGATTTCACAATCTCTCTCTGTCTGTCTCTCTGAATGTTTTCTTCTACCTGGTTCACATGCTTATACTTGTGAATGCAATATGGACGTACCAATGTGTGGGTGTACGACCAATGGTGTGCATGTCTGCAGGGCTACTACAGAAAAGTGCGAAAATGAGGGGCGCTGGTATAACTAAACGTTCTACTACAACAAATGCGTGGATAAAGCTACAGTGTAACCGTTGTACAATAATGTAAGCATTTAGGTAAATGCTACAATGTAAGCATTGTACAACAATGTAAGCGTTGAGATGAAGCTACGATATAAGTGTTGTACAACAATGTAAAGCTGTGAATGAGATAGAAAGGTCACGTACAACTCACTGCTGTGGCTGTATTTGTCGGCATGTTTTGTTGGTTTGTTTCCCACCTCTCCTCCTATGCTCACCGCCACGGTGTCCCCACGTGTCTAATCAAAATGGGAAATATTGCAATTAATACTGGCGACGGCGTGGAACACACGCAAAACTCTGCAGAACTGGCAACGATTCGAGATGAGTTCCATCGAATAGAAGACACTTACAATCTCATGGTCCCTTCAAATAATACAAACAAACAAATAAACGGAGAAGATCGACACTTATGTGTGAAGAAACTAGCCAACAAGGCGCCACTAGCCATAGGGGAGTGGCCAGGGAATCTGGTAAATGTAGCATGACGGTGTCCAGCATGAGAATGGAGATAGAAGCAGCAACGGCGGCGATGACATGGCTGGTTACACAGAACGTGGATCACGAGGTCTTTGTGACAGATTCCAAAGTATGCTACAGAAGATTGACAGGCAGTGTCTGCGGCAGGAGTGGATACAGCTCTTTGATGGCTCTACAATGAGCCAGGGCCTGGGTGTACTGTCCAAGGCATGCTAGTGTACACGGCAATGATATAGCCGACTAGCTCGCTGGCAACTCTGGCACTGAGTGTGAACTTACTCTGGACAAAGAGGACATCGCTAAAATTGTTCTTCATTCCCTAAGAGAAGAAGAGGAGAATTGGTGGGACAATGATGTATATATTGAGAGTATGAGATGTCTAAAGGTGGAAAAGGGGTCTGGTCGGTCCCGAGTACTTAGTGGGAAAAGCCGATGTATCTACAATCAACACCACAATCAGTGTAATAGAGTAAGCTAGTGAACGCGCGGGAGCAGGTAACTTAGTCGTTACCATTATTTCATAGACAATAGCAGTAACATATGGTAGCGACCAGCAGTAAGTGTTAGGACATAAATTTAAAGTATGGAAAATTCCAGCCAAAATAACAAGTTAAGGGAATAAAAGTTTATAGTAGGGATAGGGACATAACAAGGACACCCACCAAACTAAGGTAGGAAGGTCCAGAATTATCCTGCACATAATAATTTAATGGAAATTTCCACTTCAACCAAGTTTGTGGAAGTGAGAGTAGACGCAGATTTCCACAACAGAAGGTTGGGGAAATAACAATATAGCATGCGTTGACCCCATGACTTTAGCCGTCTGATAAATAAGTTGTCATCCAACTACCAGGAAAGGTCATTGTCATGAGGTAATCATTAATTTAAATAGGGCATAGAGATTCACGAAAACAACGTGTTTTCATCAAATCATGAGAATAGTTCAAGTTTTGGTCACAGAATGATGAGGGGTGACCAACGCAAGTGATCAGAAAAGTGAAAATTGTCACTTTGCGACAGTTTGATTGGCTGCTGATTTTCAGACGAAGAGTTTTAGTTAAATATTTAAACTTCAACGCAATAGGTTTAAGACAGTTAGAGATTAGACACAGAGAGAGAAGTCAAGATGTAGACTAAGTAAGCTTAGTCCGTCTTGGGCCGAACTGCCAAAGGCAATTAGAAGTTAGAGAGAACTTTTAGATTAGGCAATCATTATTAGAACAAGAGTCAGAAATAGGAAGAGCTAGAAGTTTATAGAGATGGAAGACAGATCTAATATGCTAAGATTAGAACGTTGAGCCAGTTAGTTAGGAAGTTAAGAATCTTCAAGTTGTAGTTTTAAGTCAGTTGAGAAGTTATTAAGTAAGTTGATAGAGAGTAGTGAGTATAGCAATGAACATATGAACTTTAGTTGTAAAGTGTTTGAGAGTTTTCAAGTTGTTTCACATTCCTCATGAACGTAAGTTGAATAATGTTGTATGTAAGATATGCACTAGTGGACTGATCATATCCACCGACTATTTGTCTCAGAGACGTCCAGAATTAATGAACATTAATGTAAGAAAAGTGTATCGACCACTAGTACGAATCTTTGTGCCTAGAGATATCAATAAACTTGATTATGATTTATGTATTCAGAAAAAAAGTCAGTCATGATTAACCTTTGTGATCAGTGTAATGTGATGTCCATGAACAATAATAAGAAAGATACGAAATAACATCAACCTACTATAACATCAGTCTGCTTACGCTTCAAGAAATGTTGGGACGGACGGTGGAGCGGATATGGAGGATGCATAGGCCACAGTGAAACTTATTGCATATAGAATAGATGGCACGTGGAGAAATGAGCAAGAAAATAAGCCGTGAGTTTTATCATAAATCTAGAAAAAGACAAATCAATGACAGAGTACATATCTACTAGAGGATTACAAGTTACAGAACAGGGACGTCAGCACTAATGCAGGCTCGTACTCCTTGCAATGACAGCTGCAGCGAAGAATGCACCAACAACACTCTTTTAGGGCCTGTCCGTTATTCTGAAGAAGTTTAATGCAAAAAAAAAAAAAAAAACCCAGCTTATTGGTCTAAACGACAACATATCTGTCCAGGTATACATAACGACACTGTATTAAAAAGTAACAGCTCCAGGTGGGTGGGAGAGTGACGACTTATCAAATGATCAGGAAGCCATGAATGTCAACATTCTCTCCCAGAATCTCACAAGCTACCTCTATATGTTATGCACATTTGCATGTTCAAATTATGTTTCAGCAATTTTATCTTCTATATTTATTATATTAGGGAACAGGAGCTGAGCTCGTCAGTTTCACAAAACTCGGCATTTCCTCAAAGGTTGTACACAAACTCAGTCACTTTTCACAGCCCCTGACAAAGTGAACTAGTTCTAAACGCAAAATGACAAATCAAAAATTGTAAAAAGAATGTTCCACTTGTCCACATAACCCGAGACGTGTTCATATCCGCAGATTGACAGCTGAAGCTAGCAAGAAGTACAAGCATTAAAATCTTGAATATCACTTGAAGATGTTCTACACTAGCCCAGAAAAGACATCAAAGATGTCTCTATGTAAGTTAGGACAATTAATTACCAACATATTGTCTCTATTACATGGAATGGAAGGCTGAAACGTCAATTATTTGTATTGTCCATTTTTGTAAAGCAGTCACCCATTGATTTATTTGAGGACTATCATCTTTGCACTCCACATATGTCCTTAGGTATTTAGATCCCTTCTTCAGCGAGTACCTACTCAGATCCCCTCTTCAGCAAGTACCTACTCAGATCCCCTCTTCAGCAAGTACCTACTCAGATCCCCTCTTCAGCAAGTACCTACTCAGATCCCCTCTTCAGCAAGTACCTACTCAGATCCCCTCTTCAGCGAGTACCTACTCAGATCCCCTCTTCAGCGAGTACCTACTCAGATCCCCTCTTCAGCCAGTACCTACTCAGATCCCCTCTTCAGCAAGTACCTACTAAGATCCCCTCTTCAGCAAGTACCTACTCAGATCCCCTCTTCAGCCAGTACCTACTCAGATCCCCTCTTCAGCAAGTACCTACTCAGATCCCCTCTTCAGCAAGTACCTACTCAGATCCCCTCTTCAGCAAGTACCTACTCAGATCCCCTCTTCAGCCAGTACCTACTCAGATCACCTCTTCAGCCAGTACCTACTCAGATCCCCTCTTCAGCAAGTACCTACTCAGATCCCCTCTTCAGCCAGTACCTACTCAGATCCCCTCTTCAGCAAGTACCTACTCAGATCCCCTCTTCAGCAAGTACCTACTCAGATCCCCTCTTCAGCAAGTACCTACTCAGATCCCCTCTTCAGCCAGTACCTACTCAGATCCCCTCTTCAGCAAGTACCTACTCAGATCCCCTCTTCAGCAAGTACCTACTCAGATCCCCTCTTCAGCAAGTACCTACTCAGATCCCCTCTTCAGCAAGTACCTACTCAGATCCCCTCTTCAGCAAGTACCTACTCAGATCCCCTCTTCAGCAAGTACCTACTCAGATCCCCTCTTCAGCAAGTACCTACTCAGATCCCCTCTTCAGCAAGTACCTACTCAGATCCCCTCTTCAGCCAGTACCTACTCAGATCCCCTCTTCAGCCAGTACCTACTCAGATCCCCTCTTCAGCCAGTACTTACTCAGATCCCCTCTTCAGCAAGTACCTACTCAGATCCCCTCTTCAGCAAGTACCTACTCAGATCCCCTCTTCAGCCAGTACCTACTCAGATCCCCTCTTCAGCCAGTACCTACTCAGATCCCCTCTTCAGCCAGTACCTACTCAGATCCCCTCTTCAGCAAGTACCTACTCAGATCCCCTCTTCAGCAAGTACCTACTCAGATCCCCTCTTCAGCAAGTACCTACTCAGATCCCCTCTTCAGCAAGTACCTACTCAGATCCCCTCTTCAGCAAGTACCTACTCAGATCCCCTCTTCAGCAAGTACCTACTCAGATCCCCTCTTCAGCAAGTACCTACTCAGATCCCCTCTTCAGCAAGTACCTACTCAGATCCCCTCTTCAGCCAGTACCTACTCAGATCCCCTCTTCAGCCAGTACCTACTCAGATCCCCTCTTCAGCAAGTACCTACTCAGATCCCCTCTTCAGCAAGTACCTACTCCGATCCCCTCTTCAGCCAGTACCTACTCAGATCCCCTCTTCAGCAAGTACCTACTCAGATCCCCTCTTCAGCAAGTACCTACTCAGATGCCCTCTTCAGCAAGTACCTACTCAGATGCCCTCTTCAGCCAGTACCTACTCAGATCCCCTCTTCAGCCAGTACCTACTCAGATGCCCTCTTCAGCCAGTACCTACTCAGATCCCCTCTTCAGCAAGTACCTACTCAGATGCCCTCTTCAGCCAGTACCTACTCAGATCCCCTCTTCAGCCAGTACCTACTCAGGTGCCCTCTTCAGCAAGCCCTGCAGCGTCCAGGAACAACTTCAATTCCGTGTTGGTTGATAAGTTCTTTTACACGCCCACTAAGTTCTCGTTTCTGACTGTGCCCATCTTAACTCCGATCTCTTTCATACGAAGGAGTGACGTGGACTCATGGTTGTCGAAGTCCTGTGCTCTTCCCACATCTCGGAGGGCATTGATGATGCCCGCCCAATCCATTGGTTGACCTATAACAATAGCGCAGCTAGCCAACCTGTCCGCTCTTTCATTTCCCCGTACTCCGCATATCCAGGGACGTAACAAAGGTAACTACGTATTTTTTACTTCTGCAATGACTCTACCCATTGCATACGTACAGGGCCCGCCTCCACTTTTTTTTCCATGCTCATCGAACCACTTAATATGCAGACGTGGGTGTAGTCTTGTGACTCTAACCAGATGAACGCCCTGGTCACTGTCATCACCTCCATCGTCATGCTACTCGTGGTCTTAACGTATGCACCACTGTGTTCTTTGACCATTCTTCCTGTCGAGCGTGCTGTTAATGCCTATACACCCATTTGGTGTCGTATTGTCACCCATACCCTGCTGGAGCATTTACTACACATCCCACTTGCTCCCTGCTACCAGCTTTACCGCAGCACTGCATTTATCTGCCTGCCCTCTGTATTTATGACAGTTTCGCACACTACCGGTTATATTGTGAAATCAATTTGGTTGAGTTCGAAGTCAAAATCATCAGTACGGCTATCCGTTGATAATTTACAAGTCCCTGAATCCTCTGGCTTTGAAAAACTAAAACAAAGCCTTGCTGCCCGTCTACTGGATGCACAACAAAAAGGCATGGATAACAAAGCCCTCACACTCGACTGCTTCGTAAACTGCTTTATCCCGCAGGTAAGCTGTACCTCGCTGTAAAGGGGCTGCCCTTTAAGGTCGTCCTCTTCATGGACTGTGCAGGAGGACATACAACCAGTCTCCATTATGATGGGGTCCAAGTGGAGTTCCTGCCCCCAACACCACTTCCCTTATACAACCCATGGATCAGGGGGTCATTCGGGCCTTCAAGGCCCTCTACACGAGGTCCACGATGGAGGGCCTCATCTCCTCCATCGACGAAGACAACGTGGCCTTCAGCCTGAAGAACTATTGGCGGGGATACAACATGGCGTGGCCTACAGCCTGAAGAACTATTGGCGGGGATACAACATGGCGTGGCCTACAGCCGGAAGAACTATTGGCGGGGATACAACATGGCGTGGCCTTCAGCCTGAAAAACTATTGGCGGGGATACAACATGGCGTGGCCTACAGCCTGAAGAACTATTGCCGGGGATACAACATGGCGTGGCCTTCAGCCTGAAGAACTATTGGCGGGGATACACATGGCGTGGCCTTCAGCCTGAAGAACTATTGGCGGGGATACAACAACTTGCCTGGACAACATTCATAATGCTCTTAATGAGATGAAAGAGCAGACACTGATTGCAAGTTGGAGGAAGTTGTGGCCAAAAAACGTCACCCATGACTAGGAGGGATTTACGCGTGACGAAGTTCAGCACTCCGCCGTAGATAAGGCTGTGAGGCTGGCCCGGTTGGTAGCCACTGAAGGGTTCTCCCACGTAGACGTAAGAAGTGAACACACAGATCGAGTGCCACTCGAACCCCCTAACCGACGAGGAACTCGACGAAATGTCAAGATCGACGAGTGAGGAAGAAGAGGAGGTAGCTGACGACGGTGACGACAACGACGCTGAAGAACGTGGCCTTACCTTGGAAAACCTGCAAGAGCTCTGCAACATAGCACGGTCTCTGCAACAAAGCACACAAGAAATCGACGACAACATGGTCAGAGCCGTACAATTCAGTAACCGTATTGACGGTGTAATGCCGTTATACAAGGGCATCTTTGCTCAGAAGAAAAAACAACGGTCACAACTCCCCATCACGATGTTCCTTGTGCGCCGAAAACTTTCTGCAGAAGCTCCTACTGCTAACTCTACGCCGCCTCCTGCTTCATTTATGCCGTCTACTGCAGCTACCCCAGCTCTATCCGAAGCTGCCCTCGACGATCCAGCGCCCCTAGCACCTGAGGCATCATCTGAGATAGCAGTAAAGCTCTCATTAACCTGTGCAGTAAATCATCTTCATCTTCTTCACCTCCACTGTACTGCACAGGTGTTTCATCGACATTTATAAAGATCAAGCGAAGAGAAGCTATTGTCAGAGGTGAGTTACGGACCTTGTTATAAAAGAAAAGTTTATATTATATCATATTTATATCATTCATACATTATTTTATGTATGTTATTTATACTATTAATATTTTATTTACATGTTTGAAACTATTCTTTAATGTTCTAATGATAACATATGCATTTGTATGGTTTCATATACACTTATTGATATTATACATACACAAAAAATGTACGTATGTTAAAAAATGAGAGGGTGACACTACGTCGCGGTTGTTCACTTAACGCAGCCGGTTCTGGTCCCTATTAACCGCGATAACTGAGGGATTACTGTATATAGATAAATAATTCATCAACCTACAACATCTTTCACTTGTATCTTTTCACATGGATCCAGTACCTCGCACTAACTACAACATAGACCTTGTCTGTCTTCAATGCTCACCATTGTAAAGGCATCAAGATACATAGAAATGTGAAGCTACTGTAAAGCTGATGATAGGAATGAACATTTTAAAAAAGGAACATGTGGTATGGCAACAGCTTTACATATGTGAGAAGCAAAACAAGAGTAGAACGACGTTTGAACCAACTAGACCTTCAGCTGGAACAATAAACAACAGCACAAAAATATATAAGGATATACACACAAGTCTAACTACATGGCGATAATATGCTAGACTCTCTGAAAGGGAAATAAGCCACTTCCCTGTGGTCTGGAGCTGGGTCAGGCACCAACCAGGAAGCAGGATCGAACCTGTACTCCTTGGCACTGCGCCTTGCCATGAAAAGCAAGTTTCCCTCTATAATAATATTCATGTATTATTATTTGTCTCCTGAAATTATTAAGGCCGGCTGACAGGTCGGAAACAGCTGTGAAATACAGCAAATGGGAAGGGTTCTAAAAATATGTGGAGGTAGGTACCAGATCCCAGACTAGAAACGTATATATGAGTGTGATTACCAATAAGTGTATCCCAAACAAAAGAAAAAAATAATGAAAAAAAAAAACAAATACATAAGATATCCGAAAGGATTAAATATACATACATCCCATACACACAGACCACAGAAAAGTGACTTATTTTCATCTTTAGACAGTCTAGCATATTCTCGCCATGTAATTAGATTGTCGTGTTTATCTTTACATATTGCTGTGCTCTTGTTCATTGTTCCAGCTGAAGACCTACTGGACCAAAACGTCGCTCTAATTTGTTTTGTTTCTCACCTACGTAAAGCTGTTACAATACACTTTTCTTTTTTTAAATTTTCATTCGGCCCATTATTATTAACGCTATTGATATTGTCGTGTCATCATTATCAGGTTGTATGTTCTTTCCAGAACGTGACATTTACCACAGCACGTCTGAAAGAATCTATGTCTCCCACACAACGTTGCATTTACCACAGCACGTCTGAAAGAATCTATGTCTCCCACACAACGTTACATTTACCACAGCACGTCTGAAAGAATCTATGTCTCCCACACAACGTTGCATTTACCACAGCACGTCTGAAAGAATCTATGTCTCCCACACAACGTTGCATTTACCACAGCACGTCTGAAAGAATCTATGTCTCCCACACAACGTTGCATTTACCACAGCACGTCTGAAAGAATCTATGTCTCCCACACAACGTTACATTTACCACAGCACGTCTGAAAGAATCTATGTCTCCCACACAACGTTACATTTACCACAGCACGTCTGAAAGAATCTATGTCTCCCACACAACGTTACATTTACCACAGCACGTCTGAAAGAATCTATGTCTCCCACACAACGTTACATTTACCACAGCACGTCTGAAAGAATCTATGTCTCCCACACAACGTTACATTCGCAACAGCCCGTCTGATAGATCTCTGTCTCTAGCCAGATCTCCCACACAACGTTACATTCATCACAGCACGCCCGAAACATCTGTTTCTAACCAGATCTCCCACAGAGTGTTGTATTGATCATAGCACGTCTGAAACATCTGTTTCTAACCAGATCTCCCACAGAGTGTTGTATTGATCATAGCACGTCTGAAACATCTGTTTCTAACCAGATCTCCCACAGAGTGTTGTATTGATCATAGCACGTCTGAAACATCTGTTTCTAACCAGATCTCCCACAGAGTGTTGTATTGATCACAGCACGTCTGAAACATCTGTTTCTAACCAGATCTCCCACAGAGTGTTGTATTGATCACAGCACGTCTGAAACATCTGTTTCTAACTAGATCTCCCACAGAGTGTTGTATTGATCACAGCACGTCTGAAACATCTGTTTCTAACCAGATCTCCCACAGAGTGTTGTATTGATCACAGCACATCTGAAACATCTGTTTCTAACCAGATCTCCCACAGAGTGTTGTATTGATCACAGCACATCTGAAAGAATCTCTGTCTCTAGCCAGATCTCCTACTTCTTCTGTTGTCATGTTCAAGGTCTCCTTGATGTCTTCAAACCACCTTCTTCTTGATTTGCATCCGGAAACATGACTTCCATCATCATCATCATGTGCCATACCGGTTGGCGTAAGTGATCATGTCCCTCCACAATGTTCTATCTACAGTGCATCATATCAGTTCTGTTGTTGACTGTTTTCCATGCCATGACACCAAGCTATCCAGTATTTTCTCTCTTTGTCGTCCGCGATCTCTCTTTCCTTTTATTTTGCCAGTTGTAACCAAGTATTCCAACTTTCCTCATCTCATGATGTGCCCGAAAAATGTTGATTGTTTGTTTCTGATGTTTTTTAAGAGCTCCCTTTTCGCGTTGACCTCTTTGAGAACTTCCTCATTGGTCTTTTTAGCTGTCCAGGGAACTTTCAACATTCTTCTGAGAAATCCCATCTCTGTGGCCTCTAATCGTCTTTTCATTTGTTTGTCTACTGTCCATGATTCGCTTCCATAGGTCAGAATTGGTTCTATATAGCACTGATGAACTCTCTTTTTCATTTCTATTGACATAGATTTGTTGCATAAGATATTTTTCATTTTCTGAAATGCTATTTTGGCCTGAGCTATTCTGCTTTTTATTTCTGTGGTGCATCCCCCATCTGATGTTATTATTGTGCCCAAGTATTTTAAACATTGCACTTGTTTCAGATTTGTCCTGTTTATTTTTATGCTGCATAATGGTGATGATTGTTTCTTCGATATAACCATTAGGCCTACTTCTGTTTTCTTACTATTCAGACTGAGACCTTTCTTGTTGCTTTCTTTTACTATTATGTCTATCATTTCTTGTAGTTCATTCTCTGTCTCTGCTATTAAGACTGTGTCATCTGCATATCGCAAATTATTTATGTTGTGACCGTTGACTTCAATTCCTTTTTTTTTGTCTACTATTGATCTCATAATATATTCGCTGTAAAGTGAAAACAAATCCGGCGACAGAACACAGCCTTGTCTGACTCCTTGTTTTATATATTGGAATTGTCCTGTTTGGTTGTTAATTCGTATATCTGCTGTTTGTTGCCAGTACATGTTTATTATGATTCGCAGATCATTGCTATAATTGTTTAATTTCTCCAGCATATTGATTATTTCCACATGCTTTACTTTGTCAAATGCTTTCGTGTAGCCTATACAGCACATATATAGATATTTCTTTACCTCTATACATCTTTCTATCAATGTTCTTAAGATGTATATTGCATTATTGGTGCCCTTTCCTTCCACAAATCCACATTGTTCCTCACTTATTTCTGGTTTTATTTTGTTCCTTACACGTCTCATGATTATTCTAAGTAATATTTTAGCCATATGGCTCATGAGACTAATAGTGCGATGGTCTTCACAATCAGTGGCTCCTGACTTCTTCGGTAAGGCTACAAAGATAGATTTTAGTAGATCTTCGGGTATGTGTCCAGTGTTATATATGTCATTGAGTAATTTTGTTATGCTCTCCTAACGCATTATCTCTTCGATTGTTATATTGTCAGGACCTGGAGCTTTGCCTCTTTTCATGTGTTGAATTGCCTTCTCCACTTCACTCTGCATTATCGGTGGTCCTGTGTCTTCATTTTAATTGTTTAATTCTGGTCTTTCATCATCACAGAGTTGACTGATATATTCTGTCCATCTTTCCATTGTCTTCTCCTGTCCCATTATTATATTTCCTTCCTTTGATTTCACACATCCTGAAACTTTGACTTCTTTTCCTCCTGTTAATTCATTTAACTGATTGTGCATAAATTTTGAGTCTTTCTTTTGTTGTTTTTCCATTTCTTCACATTACTGTTTTAACCATCCTTCCTTTGCTTCTCTGCACTTGTTTTGGATCTCTTTGTGCAATATTTTGTATGTCAGTTCTTCTTTCTTATGTTTTCTTCTTTCGTCCATTAGTTGTAATATTTCTTCTGTCATCCATTTCTTTTTGTTGATTCTTTTAGTCACTGGTATTACTTCTTTTGATGTTTGCTGAATCGATTGTTTGAGCATTTCCCACTGCTCCTGGATGTCCTGTATTTTCTCAATAGCATTATATCTATTGTGTACTATCATGCTGTACTTATCACTCATCTGTTTATCTACTCTTAGCATATCTAGTTCTAATTTTATATTTCTTGGTGATTTCTGTGCCTTCCGCAGTTTTATTCTTATCTTTCCAACTAATGGTACATGGTCACTATTGCAATCTGCCTCTGGCCTTGTTTTATCCGATGTTAGTCCATTCCTGAATCTTCTCTGTACCAGTATAAAATCAATTTGATTGTGTACTTTTTTGTCTGGGCTTTGCCATATCCATAGCCGCCAAGGGTGTTGTTTGAACCAGGTGTTACTTATAATCTTTTCATGTGCCCAATCTATCAATCTATCCCCTCTGTCATTCGTCTCTCCAAGGCCATGCCCCCCAGTCACATTTTGCACTTTAGCTGTTCCTACCTTTGCATTGAAATCCCCTAATACAACAGTTATTTCTTGGGATTTACACTGTTCCATGGCCGACTCTAGCTCCTCATAAAAAGTGTCAATGTCTTCTTCTTCGCTATTACTTGTTGGTGCATAAACTTGAATTATGTGATATCCATTGGTCTGCCTCTCAATTTTACTAGCAGAATTCTGTCTGATACTGGCCAAAATCCTTTCACTGTTTTGCTTCTTTCTCTATCTAACATGATGTCTACTCCTCTTTCGTGACTTCCATTATTGATTTTTCAAGCCCGCTGTGTCTGCATAGTCTTTTTTTTTTTTATTTCCTCTGTAGAATGGTGTTGATAAGCCAGTTCTTTTTTATGTTTACATCTTTTAATATGTCTTCATTGTTCTTTTTCAGTATCTAAGGTATCTTAAGGATGTTTTCTATAACATTATGTTTGGAATGAATCCATTTTCTTCCTTGTTGTTGGCGAGATTGTCCATGATTCACATCCAAATATTGTAATCGAGAAGATATATGTCCTCAGTAATTGTAATTACTGGTTACCATGCATCAGTCAGACATATACAAGAACACTTGTATGATGTACCCACATGTGAAAGTTTTGGCGCCATAAAGAAAGCAGCTAATCTGTGAGCTCAGAACTGGGCGCCAGGTTGTACAATTGCCAGGTTGCCAACAAGAATGAAGAAACTGTTTCAAATGTTGCAGACAAAAACGTCACTTCTGGGCGTGTTAAATTAGCTTCCAGGAATAAACAAACCCGGGCATGCCCATCTGGTAGCAACATTTACATCCTCTCTGGTGGCGTTTTTGCCATCCTCATTGCACATTTCCATGTTCTCTGTTAACCATTAACTTCACCCAGTGACCTTTGACATCTCTGCAGAAGTGGCAGCAGGCACCCCATGGAGGCGTGCCCATTACCTGAGCTACCTGTCTGAAGGTTTATCGCTAAAGCTATCCAAAACTTTGCCTTCAAGCTAAACAACTTACCAGCCTTGCATTGTCTGCTACTATCAACTAGTGTTTCATCGTGGACCACAGCCAACACGTGAAATAGCATTGTACAGGAACAGGTAGGGGTAGTACTAGAGAAGTTATACGGAGCAGGTGGTGGTAGTACTAGAGAAGTTATACGGAGCAGGTGGTGGTAGTACTAGAGAAGTTATACGGAGCTGGTGGAAGTAGTACTAGAGAAGTTATACGGAGCAGGTGGTGGTTGTACTATAGAAGTTATACGGAGCAGGTGGAGGTAGTACTAGAGATGTTATACGGAGCAGGTGGTGGTAGTACTAGAGAAATACGGAGCAGGTGGTGGTAGTACTAGAGAAGTTATACGGAGCAGGTGGTGGTAGTACTAGAGAAGTTATACGGAGCAGGTGGTGGTAGTACTAGAGAAGTTATACGGAGCAGGTGGTGGTAGTACTAGAGAAGTTATACGGAGCAGGTGGAGGTAGTACTAGAGAAGTTATACGGAGCAGGTGGAGGTAGTACTAGAGAAGTTATACGGAGCAGGTGGAGGTAGTACTAGAGAAGTTATACGGAGCAGGTGGTGGTAGTACTATAGAAGTTATACGGAGCAGGTGGAGGTAGTACTAGAGAAGTTATACGGAGCAGGTGGTGGTAGTATTAGAGAAATACGGAGCAGGTGGGGGTAGTACTATAGAAGTTATACGGAGCAGGTGGTGGTAGTACTAGAGAAGTTATACGGAGCAGGTGGTGGTAGTACTAGAGAAATACGGAGCAGGTGGTGGTAGTACTAGAGAAGTTATATGGAGCTGGTGGTGGTAGTACTAAAGAAGTTATACGGAGCAGGTGGTGGTAGTACTAGAGAAGTTATACGGAGCAGGTGGTGGTAGTACTAGAGAAGTTATACAGAGCAGGTGGAGGTAGTACTAGAGAAGTTATACGGAGCAGGTAGTGGTAGTACTAGAGAAGTTATACAGAGCAGGTGGAGGTAGTACTAGAGAAGTTATACGGAGCAGGTGGAGGTAGTACTAGAGAAGTTATACGGAGCAGGTGGAGGTAGTACTAGAGAAGTTATACGGAGCAGTTGGGGGTAGTACTAGAGAAGTTATATGGAGCAGGTGGAGGTAGTACTAGAGAAGTTATACGGAGCAGGTGGGGGTAGTACTAGAGAAGTTATACGGAGCAGGTGGTGGTAGTACTAGAGAAGTTATACGGAGCAGGTGGGGGTAGTACTAGAGAAGTTATACAGAGCACGTGGAGGTAGTACTAGAGACGTTATACGGAGCAGGTGGAGGTAGTACTAGAGAAGTTATACGGAGCAGGTGGAGGTAGTACTAGAGAAGTTATACGGAGCAGGTGGGGGTAGTACTAGAGAAGTTATACGGAGCAGGTGGTGGTAGTACTAGAGAAGTTATACGGAGCAGGTGGAGGTAGTACTAGAGAAATACGGAGCATGTGGAGGTAGTACTAGAGAAATACGGAGCAGGTTGAGGTAGTACTAGAGAAGTTATACAGAGCAGGTGGTGGTAGTACTAGAGAAGTTATACGGAGCAGGTGGAGGTAGTACTAGAGAAATACGGAGCAGGTGGAGGTAGTACTAGAGAAATACGGAGCAGGTGGAGGTAGTACTAGAGAAGTTATACGGAGCAGGTTGAGGTAGTACTAGAGAAATACGGAGCAGGTGGAGGTAGTACTAGAGAAATACGGAGCAGGTGGGGGTAGTACTAGAGAAATATGGAGCAGGTGGAGGTAGTACTAGAGAAATACGGAGCAGGTGGAGGTAGTACTAGAGAAATACGGAGCAGGTGGGGGTAGTACTAGAGAAATACGGAGCAGGTGGGGGTAGTATTAGAGAAGTACGGAGCAGGCGGTGGTAGTACTAGAGAAATACGGAGCAGGTGGAGGTAGTACTAGAGAAATACGGAGCAGGTGGAGGTAGTACTAGAGAAATTCGGAGCAGGTGGAGGTAGTACTAGAGAAGTTATACAGAGCAGGTGGAGGTAGTACTAGAGAAATACGGAGCAGGTGGGGGTAGTACTAGAGAAATACGGAGCAGGTTGAGGTAGTACTAGAGAAATACGGAGCAGGTGGAGGTAGTACTAGGGAAGTTATACAGAGCAGGTGGAGGTAGTACTAGAGAAGTACGGAGCAGGTTGAGGTAGTACTAGAGAAATACGGAGCAGGTGGAGGTAGTACTAGAGAAATACGGAGCAGGTTGAGGTAGTACTAGAGAAATACGGAGCAGGTGGAGGTAGTACTAGAGAAATACGGAGCAGGTGGAGGTAGTACTAGAGAAATACGGAGCAGGTGGAGGTAGTACTAGAGAAATACAGAGCAGGTGGAGGTAGTACTAGAGAAATACGGAGCAGGTTGAGGTAGTACTAGAGAAATACGGAGCAGGTGGAGGTAGTACTAGAGAAGTTATACAGAGCAGGTGGAGGTAGTACTAGAGAAGTACAGAGCAGGTGGGGGTAGTACTAGAGAAATACGGAGCAGGTGGAGGTAGTACTAGAGAAATACGGAGCAGGTGGAGGTAGTACTAGAGAAATACGGAGCAGGTGGAGGTAGTACTAGAGAAGTTATACGGAGCAGGTGGTGGTAGTACTAGAGAAGTTATACGGAGCAGGTGGTGGTAGTACTAGAGAAGTTATATGGAGCAGGTGGTGGTAGTACTAGAGAAGTTATACGGAGCAGGTGGTGGTAGTACTAGAGAAGTTATACGGAGCAGGTGGTGGTAGTACTAGAGAAGTTATACAGAGCAGGTGGGGGTAGTACTAGAGAAGTTATACGGAGCAGGTAGTGGTAATACTAGAGAAGTTATACAGAGCAGGTGGAGGTAGTACTAGAGAAGTTATACGGAGCAGGTGGAGGTAGTACTAGAGAAGTTATACGGAGCAGGTGGAGGTAGTACTAGAGAAGTTATACGGAGCAGTGGGGGTAGTACTAGAGAAGTTATACGGAGCAGGTGGAGGTAGTACTAGAGAAGTTATACGGAGCAGGTGGGGGTAGTACTAGAGAAGTTATACGGAGCAGGTGGTGGTAGTACTAGAGAAGTTATACGGAGCAGGTGGGGGTAGTACTAGAGAAGTTATACAGAGCACGTGGAGGTAGTACTAGAGACGTTATACGGAGCAGGTGGAGGTAGTACTAGAGAAGTTATACGGAGCAGGTGGTGGTAGTACTAGAGAAATACGGAGCAGGTGGAGGTAGTACTAGAGAAATACGGAGCAGGTGGAGGTAGTACTAGAGAAGTTATACGGAGCAGGTTGAGGTAGTACTAGAGAAATACGGAGCAGGTGGAGGTAGTACTAGAGAAATACGGAGCAGGTGGGGGTAGTACTAGAGAAATACGGAGCAGGTGGAGGTAGGACTAGAGAAATACGGAGCAGGTGGAGGTAGTACTAGAGAAATACGGAGCAGGTGGAGGTAGTACTAGAGAAATACGGAGCAGGTGGAGGTAGTACTAGAGAAATACGGAGCAGGTGGGGGTAGTACTAGAGAAGTACGGAGCAGGTGGTGGTAGAACTAGAGAAATACAGAGCAGGTGGAGGTAGTACTAGAGAAATACGGAGCAGGTGGAGGTAGTACTAGAGAAATACGGAGCAGGTGGAGGTAGTACTAGAGAAGTTATACAGAGCAGGTGGAGGTAGTACTAGAGAAATACGGAGCAGGTGGGGGTAGTACTAGAGAAATACGGAGCAGGTTGAGGTAGTACTAGAGAAATACGGAGCAGGTGGAGGTAGTACTAGAGAAGTTATACAGAGCAGGTGGAGGTAGTACTAGAGAAGTACGGAGCAGGTTGAGGTAGTACTAGAGAAATACGGAGCAGGTGGAGGTAGTACTAGAGAAATACGGAGCAGGTGGAGGTAGTACTAGAGAAATACGGAGCAGGTGGAGGTAGTACTAGAGAAATACAGAGCAGGTGGAGGTAGTACTAGAGAAATACGGAGCAGGTGGGGGTAGTACTAGAGAAGTTATACAGAGCACGTGGAGGTAGTACTAGAGACGTTATACGGAGCAGGTGGAGGTAGTACTAGAGAAGTTATACGGAGCAGGTGGAGGTAGTACTAGAGAAGTTATACGGAGCAGGTGGGGGTAGTACTAGAGAAATACGGAGCAGGTGGAGGTAGTACTAGAGAAATACGGAGCAGGTGGAGGTAGTACTAGAGAAATACGGAGCAGGTGGAGGTAGTACTAGAGAAGTTATACGGAGCAGGTGGGGGTAGTACTAGAGAAATACGGAGCAGGTGGAGGTAGTACTAGAGAAATACGGAGCAGGTGGAGGTAGTACTAGAGCAATACGGAGCAGGTGGAGGTAGTACTAGAGAAATACGGAGCAGGTGGAGGTAGTACTAGAGAAATACGGAGCAGGTGGAGGTAGTACTAGAGAAATACGGAGCAGGTGGAGGTAGTACTAGAGAAATACGGAGCAGGTGGAGGTAGTACTAGAGAAATACGGAGCAGGTGGGGGTAGTACTAGAGAAATACGGAGCAGGTGGAGGTAGTACTAGAGAAATACGGAGCAGGTGGAGGTAGTACTAGAGAAATACGGAGCAGGTGGGGGTAGTACTAGAGAAATACGGAGCAGGTGGAGGTAGTACTAGAGAAATACGGAGCAGGTGGAGGTAGTACTAGAGAAATACGGAGCAGGTGGATGTAGTACTAGAGAAGTTATACAGAGCAGGTGGAGGTAGTACTAGAGAAGTACGGAGCAGGTGGAGGTAGTACTAGAGAAATACGGAGCAGGTGGAGGTAGTACTAGAGAAATACGGAGCAGGTGGGGGTAGTACTAGAGAAATACGGAGCAGGTGGGGGTAGTATTAGAGAAGTACGGAGCAGGTGGTGGTAGTACTAGAGAAATACGGAGCAGGTGGAGGTAGTACTAGAGAAATACGGAGCAGGTGGAGGTAGTACTAGAGAAATTCGGAGCAGGTGGAGGTAGTACTAGAGAAGTTATACAGAGCAGGTGGAGGTAGTACTAGAGAAATACGGAGCAGGTGGGGGTAGTACTAGAGAAATACGGAGCAGGTTGAGGTAGTACTAGAGAAATACGGAGCAGGTGGAGGTAGTACTAGGGAAGTTATACAGAGCAGGTGGAGGTAGTACTAGAGAAGTACGGAGCAGGTTGAGGTAGTACTAGAGAAATACGGAGCAGGTGGAGGTAGTACTAGAGAAATACGGAGCAGGTTGAGGTAGTACTAGAGAAATACGGAGCAGGTGGAGGTAGTACTAGAGAAATACGGAGCAGGTGGAGGTAGTACTAGAGAAATACGGAGCAGGTGGAGGTAGTACTAGAGAAATACAGAGCAGGTGGAGGTAGTACTAGAGAAATACGGAGCAGGTTGAGGTAGTACTAGAGAAATACGGAGCAGGTGGAGGTAGTACTAGAGAAGTTATACAGAGCAGGTGGAGGTAGTACTAGAGAAGTACGGAGCAGGTGGGGTAGTACTAGAGAAATACGGAGCAGGTGGAGGTAGTACTAGAGAAATACGGAGCAGGTGGAGGTAGTACTAGAGAAATACGGAGCAGGTGGAGGTAGTACTAGAGAAGTTATACGGAGCAGGTGGTGGTAGTACTAGAGAAGTTATACGGAGCAGGTGGTGGTAGTACTAGAGAAGTTATATGGAGCAGGTGGTGGTAGTACTAGAGAAGTTATACGGAGCAGGTGGTGGTAGTACTAGAGAAGTTATACGGAGCAGGTGGTGGTAGTACTAGAGAAGTTATACAGAGCAGGTGGGGGTAGTACTAGAGAAGTTATACGGAGCAGGTAGTGGTAGTACTAGAGAAGTTATACAGAGCAGGTGGAGGTAGTACTAGAGAAGTTATACGGAGCAGGTGGAGGTAGTACTAGAGAAGTTATACGGAGCAGGTGGAGGTAGTACTAGAGAAGTTATACGGAGCAGTTGGGGGTAGTACTAGAGAAGTTATACGGAGCAGGTGGAGGTAGTACTAGAGAAGTTATACGGAGCAGGTGGGGGTAGTACTAGAGAAGTTATACGGAGCAGGTGGTGGTAGTACTAGAGAAGTTATACGGAGCAGGTGGGGTAGTACTAGAGAAGTTATACGGAGCAGGTGGTGGTAGTACTAGAGAAGTTATACGGAGCAGGTGGAGGTAGTACTAGAGAAATACGGAGCAGGTGGAGGTAGTACTAGAGAAATACGGAGCAGGTTGAGGTAGTACTAGAGAAGTTATACAGAGCAGGTGGTGGTAGTACTAGAGAAATACGGAGCAGGTGGAGGTAGTACTAGAGAAATACGGAGCAGGTGGAGGTAGTACTAGAGAAGTTATACGGAGCAGGTTGAGGTAGTACTAGAGAAATACGGAGCAGGTGGAGGTAGTACTAGAGAAATACGGAGCAGGTGGGGGTAGTACTAGAGAAATACGGAGCAGGTGGAGGTAGGACTAGAGAAATACGGAGCAGGTGGAGGTAGTACTAGAGAAATACGGAGCAGGTGGAGGTAGTACTAGAGAAATACGGAGCAGGTGGAGGTAGTACTAGAGAAATACGGAGCAGGTGGGGGTAGTACTAGAGAAGTACGGAGCAGGTGGTGGTAGAACTAGAGAAATACGGAGCAGGTGGAGGTAGTACTAGAGAAATACGGAGCAGGTGGAGGTAGTACTAGAGAAATACGGAGCAGGTGGAGGTAGTACTAGAGAAGTTATACAGAGCAGGTGGAGGTAGTACTAGAGAAATACGGAGCAGGTGGGGGTAGTACTAGAGAAATACGGAGCAGGTTGAGGTAGTACTAGAGAAATACGGAGCAGGTGGAGGTAGTACTAGAGAAGTTATACAGAGCAGGTGGAGGTAGTACTAGAGAAGTACGGAGCAGGTTGAGGTAGTACTAGAGAAATACGGAGCAGGTGGAGGTAGTACTAGAGAAATACGGAGCAGGTGGAGGTAGTACTAGAGAAATACGGAGCAGGTGGAGGTAGTACTAGAGAAATACAGAGCAGGTGGAGGTAGTACTAGAGAAATACGGAGCAGGTGGGGGTAGTACTAGAGAAGTTATACAGAGCACGTGGAGGTAGTACTAGAGTCGTTATACGGAGCAGGTGGAGGTAGTACTAGAGAAGTTATACGGAGCAGGTGGAGGTAGTACTAGAGAAGTTATACGGAGCAGGTGGGGGTAGTACTAGAGAAATACGGAGCAGGTGGAGGTAGTACTAGAGAAATACGGAGCAGGTGGAGGTAGTACTAGAGAAATACGGAGCAGGTGGAGGTAGTACTAGAGAAATACGGAGCAGGTGGAAGTAGTACTAGAGAAATACGGAGCAGGTGGAGGTAGTACTAGAGAAATATGGAGCAGGTGGAGGTAGTACTAGAGAAATACGGAGCAGGTGGAGGTAGTACTAGAGAAATACGGAGCAGGTGCGGGTAGTACTAGAGAAATACGGAGCAGGTGGAGGTAGTACTAGAGAAATACGGAGCAGGTGGAGGTAGTACTAGAGAAATACGGAGCAGGTGGGGGTAGTACTAGAGAAATACGGAGCAGGTGGAGGTAGTACTAGAGAAATACTGAGCAGGTGGAGGTAGTACTAGAGAAATACGGAGCAGGTGGATGTAGTACTAGAGAAGTTATACAGAGCAGGTGGAGGTAGTACTAGAGAAGTACGGAGCAGGTGGAGGTAGTACTAGAGAAATACGGAGCAGGTGGAGGTAGTACTAGAGAAATACGGAGCAGGTTGAGGTAGTACTAGAGAAATACGGAGCAGGTGGAGGTAGTACTAGAGAAATACGGAGCAGGTGGTGGTAGTACTAGAGAAATACGGAGCAGGTGGAGGTAGTACTAGAGAAATACGGAGCAGGTTGAGGTAGTACTAGAGAAATACGGAGCAGGTGGAGGTAGTACTAGAGAAATACGGAGCAGGTGGAGGTAGTACTAGAGAAGTTATACAGAGCAGGTGGGGGTAGTACTAGAGAAGTTATACGGAGCAGGTGGGGTAGTACTAGAGAAGTTATACAGAGCAGGTGGAGGTAGTACTAGAGAAGTTATACGGAGCAGGTGGGGGTAGTACTAGAGAAGTTATACTGAGCAGGTGGGGGTAGTACTAGAGAAGTTATACAGAGCAGGTGGGGGTAGTACTAGAGAAGTTATACGGAGCAGGTAGGGGTAGTACTAGAGATGTTATACGGAGCAGGTGGGGGTAGTACTAGAGAAGTTATACAGAGCAGGTGGAGGTAGTACTAGAGAAGTTATACGGAGCAGGTGGGGGTAGTACTAGAGAAGTTATACGGAGCAGGTGGAGGTAGTACTAGAGAAGTTATACAGAGCCGGTGGAGGTAGTACTAGAGAAGTTATACGGAGCAGGTGGAGGTAGTACTAGAGAAGTTATACGGAGCAGGTGGAGGTAGTACTAGAGAAGTTATACGGAGCAGGTGGGGTAGTACTAGAGAAGTTATACGGAGCAGGTGGAGGTAGTACTAGAGAAGTTATACAGAGCAGGTGGAGGTAGTACTAGAGAAATACGGAGCAGGTGGAGGTAGTACTAGAGAAATACGGAGCAGGTTGAGGTAGTACTAGAGAAGTTATACAGAGCAGGTGGTGGTAGTACTAGAGAAATACGGAGCAGGTGGAGGTAGTACTAGAGAAATACGGAGCAGGTGGAGGTAGTACTAGAGAAGTTATACGGAGCAGGTTGAGGTAGTACTAGAGAAATACGGAGCAGGTGGAGGTAGTACTAGAGAAATACGGAGCAGGTGGGGTAGTACTAGAGAAATACGGAGCAGGTGGAGGTAGGACTAGAGAAATACGGAGCAGGTGGAGGTAGTACTAGAGAAATACGGAGCAGGTGGAGGTAGTACTAGAGAAATACGGAGCAGGTGGAGGTAGTACTAGAGAAATACGGAGCAGGTGGGGTAGTACTAGAGAAGTACGGAGCAGGTGGTGGTAGAACTAGAGAAATACGGAGCAGGTGGAGGTAGTACTAGAGAAATACGGAGCAGGTGGAGGTAGTACTAGAGAAATACGGAGCAGGTGGAGGTAGTACTAGAGAAGTTATACAGAGCAGGTGGAGGTAGTACTAGAGAAATACGGAGCAGGTGGGGTAGTACTAGAGAAATACGGAGCAGGTTGAGGTAGTACTAGAGAAATACGGAGCAGGTGGAGGTAGTACTAGAGAAGTTATACAGAGCAGGTGGAGGTAGTACTAGAGAAGTACGGAGCAGGTTGAGGTAGTACTAGAGAAATACGGAGCAGGTGGAGGTAGTACTAGAGAAATACGGAGCAGGTGGACGTAGTACTAGAGAAATACGGAGCAGGTGGAGGTAGTACTAGAGAAATACAGAGCAGGTGGAGGTAGTACTAGAGAAATACGGAGCAGGTGGAGGTAGTACTAGAGAAGTTATACAGAGCACGTGGAGGTAGTACTAGAGACGTTATACGGAGCAGGTGGAGGTAGTACTAGAGAAGTTATACGGAGCAGGTGGAGGTAGTACTAGAGAAGTTATACGGAGCAGGTGGGGTAGTACTAGAGAAATACGGAGCAGGTGGAGGTAGTACTAGAGAAATACGGAGCAGGTGGAGGTAGTACTAGAGAAATACGGAGCAGGTGGAGGTAGTACTAGAGAAATACGGAGCAGGTGGAGGTAGTACTAGAGAAATACGGAGCAGGTGGAGGTAGTACTAGAGAAATACGGAGCAGGTGGAGGTAGTACTAGAGAAATACGGAGCAGGTGGAGGTAGTACTAGAGAAATACGGAGCAGGTGGGGGTAGTACTAGAGAAATACGGAGCAGGTGGAGGTAGTACTAGAGAAATACGGAGCAGGTGGAGGTAGTACTAGAGAAATACGGAGCAGGTGGGGGTAGTACTAGAGAAATACGGAGCAGGTGGAGGTAGTACTAGAGAAATACGGAGCAGGTGGAGGTAGTACTAGAGAAATACGGAGCAGGTGGATGTAGTACTAGAGAAGTTATACAGAGCAGGTGGAGGTAGTACTAGAGAAGTACGGAGCAGGTGGAGGTAGTACTAGAGAAATACGGAGCAGGTGGAGGTAGTACTAGAGAAATACGGAGCAGGTGGGGGTAGTACTAGAGAAATACGGAGCAGGTGGGGGTAGTACTAGAGAAGTACGGAGCAGGTGGTGGTAGTACTAGAGAAATACGGAGCAGGTGGAGGTAGTACTAGAGAAATACGGAGCAGGTGGAGGTAGTACTAGAGAAATTCGGAGCAGGTGGAGGTAGTACTAGAGAAGTTATACAGAGCAGGTGGAGGTAGTACTAGAGAAATACGGAGCAGGTGGGGGTAGTACTAGAGAAATACGGAGCAGGTGGAGGTAGTACTAGAGAAATACGGAGCAGGTGGAGGTAGTACTAGAGAAGTTATACAGAGCAGGTGGAGGTAGTACTAGAGAAGTACGGAGCAGGTGGAGGTAGTACTAGAGAAATACGGAGCAGGTGGGGGTAGTACTAGAGAAGTTATACAGAGCAGGTGGAGGTAGTACTAGAGACGTTATACGGAGCAGGTGGAGGTAGTACTAGAGAAGTTATACGGAGCAGGTGGTGGTAGTACTAGAGAAATACGGAGCAGGTGGAGGTAGTACTAGAGAAATACGGAGCAGGTGGAGGTAGTACTAGAGAAGTTATACGGAGCAGGTTGAGGTAGTACTAGAGAAATACGGAGCAGGTGGAGGTAGTACTAGAGAAATACGGAGCAGGTGGGGGTAGTACTAGAGAAATACAGAGCAGGTGGAGGTAGTACTAGAGAAATACGGAGCAGGTGGAGGTAGTACTAGAGAAATACGGAGCAGGTGGAGGTAGTACTAGAGAAATACGGAGCAGGTGGAGGTAGTACTAGAGAAATACGGAGCAGGTGGGGGTAGTACTAGAGAAGTACGGAGCAGGTGGTGGTAGAACTAGAGAAATACGGAGCAGGTGGAGGTAGTACTAGAGAAATACGGAGCAGGTGGAGGTAGTACTAGAGAAATACGGAGCAGGTGGAGGTAGTACTAGAGAAGTTATACAGAGCAGGTGGAGGTAGTACTAGAGAAATACGGAGCAGGTGGGGGTAGTACTAGAGAAATACGGAGCAGGTTGAGGTAGTACTAGAGAAATACGGAGCAGGTGGAGGTAGTACTAGAGAAGTTATACAGAGCAGGTGGAGGTAGTACTAGAGAAGTACGGAGCAGGTTGAGGTAGTACTAGAGAAATACGGAGCAGGTGGAGGTAGTACTAGAGAAATACGGAGCAGGTGGAGGTAGTACTAGAGAAATACGGAGCAGGTGGAGGTAGTACTAGAGAAATACAGAGCAGGTGGAGGTAGTACTAGAGAAATACGGAGCAGGTGGGGGTAGTACTAGAGAAGTTATACAGAGCACGTGGAGGTAGTACTAGAGACGTTATACGGAGCAGGTGGAGGTAGTACTAGAGAAGTTATACGGAGCAGGTGGAGGTAGTACTAGAGAAGTTATACGGAGCAGGTGGGGGTAGTACTAGAGAAATACGGAGCAGGTGGAGGTAGTACTAGAGAAATACGGAGCAGGTGGGGGTAGTACTAGAGAAATACGGAGCAGGTGGAGGTAGTACTAGAGAAATACGGAGCAGGTGGAGGTAGTACTAGAGAAATACGGAGCAGGTGGAGGTAGTACTAGAGAAATACGGAGCAGGTGGAGGTAGTACTAGAGAAATACGGAGCAGGTGGAGGTAGTACTAGAGAAATACGGAGCAGGTGGGGGTAGTACTAGAGAAATACGGAGCAGGTGGAGGTAGTACTAGAGAAATACGGAGCAGGTGGAGGTAGTACTAGAGAAATACGGAGCAGGTGGGGGTAGTACTAGAGAAATACGGAGCAGGTGGAGGTAGTACTAGAGAAATACGGAGCAGGTGGAGGTAGTACTAGAGAAATACGGAGCAGGTGGATGTAGTACTAGAGAAGTTATACAGAGCAGGTGGAGGTAGTACTAGAGAAGTACGGAGCAGGTGGAGGTAGTACTAGAGAAATACGGAGCAGGTGGAGGTAGTACTAGAGAAATACGGAGCAGGTGGGGGTAGTACTAGAGAAATACGGAGCAGGTGGGGGTAGTACTAGAGAAGTACGGAGCAGGTGGTGGTAGTACTAGAGAAATACGGAGCAGGTGGAGGTAGTACTAGAGAAATACGGAGCAGGTGGAGGTAGTACTAGAGAAATTCGGAGCAGGTGGAGGTAGTACTAGAGAAGTTATACAGAGCAGGTGGAGGTAGTACTAGAGAAATACGGAGCAGGTGGGGGTAGTACTAGAGAAATACGGAGCAGGTTGAGGTAGTACTAGAGAAATACGGAGCAGGTGGAGGTAGTACTAGGGAAGTTATACAGAGCAGGTGGAGGTAGTACTAGAGAAGTACGGAGCAGGTTGAGGTAGTACTAGAGAAATACGGAGCAGGTGGGGGTAGTACTAGAGAAGTTATACAGAGCACGTGGAGGTAGTACTAGAGACGTTATACGGAGCAGGTGGAGGTAGTACTAGAGAAGTTATACGGAGCAGGTGGTGGTAGTACTAGAGAAATACGGAGCAGGTGGAGGTAGTACTAGAGAAATACGGAGCAGGTGGAGGTAGTACTAGAGAAGTTATACGGAGCAGGTTGAGGTAGTACTAGAGAAATACGGAGCAGGTGGAGGTAGTACTAGAGAAATACGGAGCAGGTGGGGGTAGTACTAGAGAAATACAGAGCAGGTGGAGGTAGTACTAGAGAAATACGGAGCAGGTGGAGGTAGTACTAGAGAAATACGGAGCAGGTGGAGGTAGTACTAGAGAAATACGGAGCAGGTGGAGGTAGTACTAGAGAAATACGGAGCAGGTGGGGGTAGTACTAGAGAAGTACGGAGCAGGTGGTGGTAGAACTAGAGAAATACGGAGCAGGTGGAGGTAGTACTAGAGAAATACGGAGCAGGTGGAGGTAGTACTAGAGAAATACGGAGCAGGTGGAGGTAGTACTAGAGAAGTTATACAGAGCAGGTGGAGGTAGTACTAGAGAAATACGGAGCAGGTGGGGGTAGTACTAGAGAAATACGGAGCAGGTTGAGGTAGTACTAGAGAAATACGGAGCAGGTGGAGGTAGTACTAGAGAAGTTATACAGAGCAGGTGGAGGTAGTACTAGAGAAGTACGGAGCAGGTTGAGGTAGTACTAGAGAAATACGGAGCAGGTGGAGGTAGTACTAGAGAAATACGGAGCAGGTGGAGGTAGTACTAGAGAAATACGGAGCAGGTGGAGGTAGTACTAGAGAAATACAGAGCAGGTGGAGGTAGTACTAGAGAAATACGGAGCAGGTGGGGTAGTACTAGAGAAGTTATACAGAGCACGTGGAGGTAGTACTAGAGACGTTATACGGAGCAGGTGGAGGTAGTACTAGAGAAGTTATACGGAGCAGGTGGAGGTAGTACTAGAGAAGTTATACGGAGCAGGTGGGGGTAGTACTAGAGAAATACGGAGCAGGTGGAGGTAGTACTAGAGAAATACGGAGCAGGTGGAGGTAGTACTAGAGAAATACGGAGCAGGTGGAGGTAGTACTAGAGAAATACGGAGCAGGTGGAGGTAGTACTAGAGAAATACGGAGCAGGTGGAGGTAGTACTAGAGAAATACGGAGCAGGTGGAGGTAGTACTAGAGAAATACGGAGCAGGTGGAGGTAGTACTAGAGAAATACGGAGCAGGTGGGGTAGTACTAGAGAAATACGGAGCAGGTGGAGGTAGTACTAGAGAAATACGGAGCAGGTGGAGGTAGTACTAGAGAAATACGGAGCAGGTGGGGGTAGTACTAGAGAAATACGGAGCAGGTGGAGGTAGTACTAGAGAAATACGGAGCAGGTGGAGGTAGTACTAGAGAAATACGGAGCAGGTGGATGTAGTACTAGAGAAGTTATACAGAGCAGGTGGAGGTAGTACTAGAGAAGTACGGAGCAGGTGGAGGTAGTACTAGAGAAATACGGAGCAGGTGGAGGTAGTACTAGAGAAATACGGAGCAGGTGGGGGTAGTACTAGAGAAATACGGAGCAGGTGGGGGTAGTATTAGAGAAGTACGGAGCAGGTGGTGGTAGTACTAGAGAAATACGGAGCAGGTGGAGGTAGTACTAGAGAAATACGGAGCAGGTGGAGGTAGTACTAGAGAAATTCGGAGCAGGTGGAGGTAGTACTAGAGAAGTTATACAGAGCAGGTGGAGGTAGTACTAGAGAAATACGGAGCAGGTGGGGGTAGTACTAGAGAAATACGGAGCAGGTTGAGGTAGTACTAGAGAAATACGGAGCAGGTGGAGGTAGTACTAGGGAAGTTATACAGAGCAGGTGGAGGTAGTACTAGAGAAGTACGGAGCAGGTGGAGGTAGTACTAGAGAAATACGGAGCAGGTGAGGTAGTACTAGAGAAATACGGAGCAGGTGGAGGTAGTACTAGAGAAATACGGAGCAGGTGGAGGTAGTACTAGAGAAATACGGAGCAGGTGGAGGTAGTACTAGAGAAATACGGAGCAGGTGGAGGTAGTACTAGAGAAATACGGAGCAGGTGGAGGTAGTACTAGAGAAATACGGAGCAGGTGGAGGTAGTACTAGAGAAGTTATACAGAGCAGGTGGAGGTAGTACTAGAGAAGTACGGAGCAGGTGGGGTAGTACTAGAGAAATACGGAGCAGGTGGAGGTAGTACTAGAGAAATACGGAGCAGGTGGAGGTAGTACTAGAGAAATACGGAGCAGGTGGAGGTAGTACTAGAGAAATACGGAGCAGGTGGAGGTAGTACTAGAGAAGTTATACGGAGCAGGTGGTGGTAGTACTAGAGAAGTTATACGGAGCAGGTGGTGGTAGTACTAGAGAAGTTATACGGAGCAGGTGGTGGTAGTACTAGAGAAGTTATACGGAGCAGGTGGTGGTAGTACTAGAGAAGTTATACGGAGCAGGTGGTGGTAGTACTAGAGAAGTTATACAGAGCAGGTGGGGTAGTACTAGAGAAGTTATACGGAGCAGGTAGTGGTAGTACTAGAGAAGTTATACAGAGCAGGTGGAGGTAGTACTAGAGAAGTTATACGGAGCAGGTGGAGGTAGTACTAGAGAAGTTATACGGAGCAGG
Source organism: Megaustenia siamemsis (assembly GCA_032433765.1). Lineage (NCBI taxonomy): Eukaryota > Metazoa > Mollusca > Gastropoda > Stylommatophora > Ariophantidae > Megaustenia > Megaustenia siamemsis. Next base: position 4,632,515 of record JAVIAB010000059.1, on the reverse strand, counting down.
TGGAGGTAGTACTAGAGAAGTTATACGGAGCAGTTGGGGGTAGTACTAGAGAAGTTATACGGAGCAGGTGGAGGTAGTACTAGAGAAGTTATACGGAGCAGGTGGGGGTAGTACTAGAGAAGTTATACGGAGCAGGTGGTGGTAGTACTAGAGAAGTTATACGGAGCAGGTGGGGGTAGTACTAGAGAAGTTATACGGAGCAGGTGGTGGTAGTACTAGAGAAGTTATACGGAGCAGGTGGAGGTAGTACTAGAGAAATACGGAGCAGGTGGAGGTAGTACTAGAGAAATACGGAGCAGGTTGAGGTAGTACTAGAGAAGTTATACAGAGCAGGTGGTGGTAGTACTAGAGAAATACGGAGCAGGTGGAGGTAGTACTAGAGAAATACGGAGCAGGTGGAGGTAGTACTAGAGAAGTTATACGGAGCAGGTTGAGGTAGTACTAGAGAAATACGGAGCAGGTGGAGGTAGTACTAGAGAAATACGGAGCAGGTGGGGGTAGTACTAGAGAAATACGGAGCAGGTGGAGGTAGGACTAGAGAAATACGGAGCAGGTGGAGGTAGTACTAGAGAAATACGGAGCAGGTGGAGGTAGTACTAGAGAAATACGGAGCAGGTGGAGGTAGTACTAGAGAAATACGGAGCAGGTGGGGGTAGTACTAGAGAAGTACGGAGCAGGTGGTGGTAGAACTAGAGAAATACGGAGCAGGTGGAGGTAGTACTAGAGAAATACGGAGCAGGTGGAGGTAGTACTAGAGAAATACGGAGCAGGTGGAGGTAGTACTAGAGAAGTTATACAGAGCAGGTGGAGGTAGTACTAGAGAAATACGGAGCAGGTGGGGGTAGTACTAGAGAAATACGGAGCAGGTTGAGGTAGTACTAGAGAAATACGGAGCAGGTGGAGGTAGTACTAGAGAAGTTATACAGAGCAGGTGGAGGTAGTACTAGAGAAGTACGGAGCAGGTTGAGGTAGTACTAGAGAAATACGGAGCAGGTGGAGGTAGTACTAGAGAAATACGGAGCAGGTGGAGGTAGTACTAGAGAAATACGGAGCAGGTGGAGGTAGTACTAGAGAAATACAGAGCAGGTGGAGGTAGTACTAGAGAAATACGGAGCAGGTGGGGTAGTACTAGAGAAGTTATACAGAGCACGTGGAGGTAGTACTAGAGACGTTATACGGAGCAGGTGGAGGTAGTACTAGAGAAGTTATACGGAGCAGGTGGAGGTAGTACTAGAGAAGTTATACGGAGCAGGTGGGGTAGTACTAGAGAAATACGGAGCAGGTGGAGGTAGTACTAGAGAAATACGGAGCAGGTGGAGGTAGTACTAGAGAAATACGGAGCAGGTGGAGGTAGTACTAGAGAAATACGGAGCAGGTGGAGGTAGTACTAGAGAAATACGGAGCAGGTGGAGGTAGTACTAGAGAAATACGGAGCAGGTGGAGGTAGTACTAGAGAAATACGGAGCAGGTGGAGGTAGTACTAGAGAAATACGGAGCAGGTGGAGGTAGTACTAGAGAAATACGGAGCAGGTGGGGTAGTACTAGAGAAATACGGAGCAGGTGGAGGTAGTACTAGAGAAATACGGAGCAGGTGGAGGTAGTACTAGAGAAATACGGAGCAGGTGGAGGTAGTACTAGAGAAATACGGAGCAGGTGGAGGTAGTACTAGAGAAATACGGAGCAGGTGGAGGTAGTACTAGAGAAGTTATACGGAGCAGGTGGGTAGTACTAGAGAAGTTATACAGAGCAGGTGGAGGTAGTACTAGAGAAGTTATACGGAGCAGGTGGGGTAGTACTAGAGAAATACGGAGCAGGTGGAGGTAGTACTAGAGAAATACGGAGCAGGTGAGGTAGTACTAGAGAAATACGGAGCAGGTGGAGGTAGTACTAGAGAAGTTATACGGAGCAGGTGGAGGTAGTACTAGAGAAGTTATACGGAGCAGGTGGAGGTAGTACTAGAGAAATACGGAGCAGGTGGAGGTAGTACTAGAGAAGTTATACGGAGCAGGTGGAGGTAGTACTAGAGAAGTTATACGGAGCAGGTGGGGGTAGTACTAGAGAAGTTATACGGAGCAGGTGGGGGTAGTACTAGAGAAGTTATACGGAGCAGGTGGGGTAGTACTAGAGAAATACGGAGCAGGTGGAGGTAGTACTAGAGAAATACGGAGCAGGTGGAGGTAGTACTAGAGAAGTTATACAGAGCAGGTGGAGGTAGTACTAGAGAAATACGGAGCAGGTGGAGGTAGTACTAGAGAAATACGGAGCAGGTGGAGGTAGTACTAGAGAAGTTATACGGAGCAGGTTGAGGTAGTACTAGAGAAATACGGAGCAGGTGGAGGTAGTACTAGAGAAATACGGAGCAGGTGGGGTAGTACTAGAGAAATACGGAGCAGGTGGAGGTAGTACTAGAGAAATACGGAGCAGGTGGAGGTAGTACTAGAGAAATACGGAGCAGGTGGAGGTAGTACTAGAGAAATACGGAGCAGGTGGGGTAGTACTAGAGAAATACGGAGCAGGTGGAGGTAGTACTAGAGAAATACGGAGCAGGTGGAGGTAGTACTAGAGAAATACGGAGCAGGTGGAGGTAGTACTAGAGAAGTTATACGGAGCAGGTGGAGGTAGTACTAGAGAAGTTATACAGAGCAGGTGGAGGTAGTACTAGAGAAATACGGAGCAGGTGGGGGTAGTACTAGAGAAATACGGAGCAGGTGAGGTAGTACTAGAGAAATACGGAGCAGGTGGAGGTAGTACTAGAGAAATACGGAGCAGGTGGAGGTAGTACTAGAGAAATACGGAGCAGGTGGAGGTAGTACTAGAGAAATACGGAGCAGGTGGAGGTAGTACTAGAGAAATACGGAGCAGGTGGAGGTAGTACTAGAGAAATACGGAGCAGGTGGAGGTAGTACTAGAGAAATACGGAGCAGGTGGAGGTAGTACTAGAGAAATACGGAGCAGGTGGGGGTAGTACTAGAGAAGTTATACGGAGCAGGTGGAGGTAGTACTAGAGAAATACGGAGCAGGTGGAGGTAGTACTAGAGAAGTTATACGGAGCAGGTGGAGGTAGTACTAGAGAAATACGGAGCAGGTGGGGGTAGTACTAGAGAAATACGGAGCAGGTGGAGGTAGTACTAGAGAAATACGGAGCAGGTGGAGGTAGTACTAGAGAAATACGGAGCAGGTGGAGGTAGTACTAGAGAAATACGGAGCAGGTGGAGGTAGTACTAGAGAAATACGGAGCAGGTGGAGGTAGTACTAGAGAAATACGGAGCAGGTGGAGGTAGTACTAGAGAAATACGGAGCAGGTGGAGGTAGTACTAGAGAAATACGGAGCAGGTGGAGGTAGTACTAGAGAAATACGGAGCAGGTGGAGGTAGTACTAGAGAAGTTATACGGAGCAGGTGGAGGTAGTACTAGAGAAATACGGAGCAGGTGGGGGTAGTACTAGAGAAATACGGAGCAGGTGGAGGTAGTACTAGAGAAATACGGAGCAGGTGGAGGTAGTACTAGAGAAATACGGAGCAGGTGGAGGTAGTACTAGAGAAATACGGAGCAGGTGGAGGTAGTACTAGAGAAATACGGAGCAGGTGGAGGTAGTACTAGAGAAATACGGAGCAGGTGGAGGTAGTACTAGAGAAATACGGAGCAGGTGGGGGTAGTACTAGAGAAATACGGAGCAGGTGGAGGTAGTACTAGAGAAGTTATACGGAGCAGGTGGAGGTAGTACTAGAGAAATACGGAGCAGGTGGAGGTAGTACTAGAGAAATACGGAGCAGGTGGAGGTAGTACTAGAGAAATACGGAGCAGGTGGAGGTAGTACTAGAGAAATACGGAGCAGGTGGAGGTAGTACTAGAGAAATACGGAGCAGGTGGAGGTAGTACTAGAGAAATACGGAGCAGGTGGAGGTAGTACTAGAGAAATACGGAGCAGGTGGAGGTAGTACTAGAGAAGTTATACGGAGCAGGTGGAGGTAGTACTAGAGAAATACGGAGCAGGTGGAGGTAGTACTAGAGAAATACGGAGCAGGTGGGGGTAGTACTAGAGAAATACGGAGCAGGTGGAGGTAGTACTAGAGAAATACGGAGCAGGTGGAGGTAGTACTAGAGAAATACGGAGCAGGTGGAGGTAGTACTAGAGAAATACGGAGCAGGTGGAGGTAGTACTAGAGAAATACGGAGCAGGTGGAGGTAGTACTAGAGAAATACGGAGCAGGTGGAGGTAGTACTAGAGAAATACGGAGCAGGTGGAGGTAGTACTAGAGAAGTTATACGGAGCAGGTGGAGGTAGTACTAGAGAAGTTATACGGAGCAGGTGGAGGTAGTACTAGAGAAATACGGAGCAGGTGGAGGTAGTACTAGAGAAATACGGAGCAGGTGGAGGTAGTACTAGAGAAATACGGAGCAGGTGGAGGTAGTACTAGAGAAGTTATACGGAGCAGGTGGAGGTAGTACTAGAGAAATACGGAGCAGGTGGAGGTAGTACTAGAGAAATACGGAGCAGGTGGAGGTAGTACTAGAGAAATACGGAGCAGGTGGAGGTAGTACTAGAGAAATACGGAGCAGGTGGAGGTAGTACTAGAGAAATACAGAGCAGGTGGAGGTAGTACTAGAGAAATACGGAGCAGGTGGAGGTAGTACTAGAGAAGTTATACAGAGCAGGTGGAGGTAGTACTAGAGAAGTTATACGGAGCAGGTGGAGGTAGTACTAGAGAAATACGGAGCAGGTGGAGGTAGTACTAGAGAAGTTATACGGAGCAGGTGGGGGTAGTACTAGAGAAATACGGAGCAGGTGGAGGTAGTACTAGAGAAGTTATACGGAGCAGGTGGAGGTAGTACTAGAGAAGTTATACGGAGCAGGTGGAGGTAGTACTAGAGAAGTTATACGGAGCAGGTGGAGGTAGTACTAGAGAAGTTATACGGAGCAGGTGGAGGTAGTACTAGAGAAGTTATACGGAGCAGGTGGAGGTAGTACTAGAGAAATACGGAGCAGGTGGAGGTAGTACTAGAGAAATACGGAGCAGGTGGAGGTAGTACTAGAGAAGTTATACGGAGCAGGTGGAGGTAGTACTAGAGAAATACGGAGCAGGTGGAGGTAGTACTAGAGAAATACGGAGCAGGTGGAGGTAGTACTAGAGAAATACGGAGCAGGTGGAGGTAGTACTAGAGAAATACGGAGCAGGTGGAGGTAGTACTAGAGAAATACGGAGCAGGTGGATGTAGTACTAGAGAAGTTATACGGAGCAGGTGGAGGTAGTACTAGAGAAGTACGGAGCAGGTGGAGGTAGTACTAGAGAAATACGGAGCAGGTGGAGGTAGTACTAGAGAAATACGGAGCAGGTGGAGGTAGTACTAGAGAAATACGGAGCAGGTGGGGTAGTACTAGAGAAGTACGGAGCAGGTGGTGGTAGTACTAGAGAAATACGGAGCAGGTGGAGGTAGTACTAGAGAAATACGGAGCAGGTGGAGGTAGTACTAGAGAAATACGGAGCAGGTGGAGGTAGTACTAGAGAAATACAGAGCAGGTGGAGGTAGTACTAGAGAAATACGGAGCAGGTGGGGGTAGTACTAGAGAAATACGGAGCAGGTTGAGGTAGTACTAGAGAAATACGGAGCAGGTGGAGGTAGTACTAGAGAAGTTATACGGAGCAGGTGGAGGTAGTACTAGAGAAGTACGGAGCAGGTTGAGGTAGTACTAGAGAAATACGGAGCAGGTGGAGGTAGTACTAGAGAAATACGGAGCAGGTGGAGGTAGTACTAGAGAAATACGGAGCAGGTGGAGGTAGTACTAGAGAAATACGGAGCAGGTGGAGGTAGTACTAGAGAAATACGGAGCAGGTGGAGGTAGTACTAGAGAAATACGGAGCAGGTGGAGGTAGTACTAGAGAAATACGGAGCAGGTGGAGGTAGTACTAGAGAAATACGGAGCAGGTGGAGGTAGTACTAGAGAAGTTATACGGAGCAGGTGGAGGTAGTACTAGAGAAGTACGGAGCAGGTGGAGGTAGTACTAGAGAAATACGGAGCAGGTGGAGGTAGTACTAGAGAAATACGGAGCAGGTGGAGGTAGTACTAGAGAAATACGGAGCAGGTGGAGGTAGTACTAGAGAAATACGGAGCAGGTGGAGGTAGTACTAGAGAAATACGGAGCAGGTGGTGGTAGTACTAGAGAAATACGGAGCAGGTGGAGGTAGTACTAGAGAAATACGGAGCAGGTGGAGGTAGTACTAGAGAAATACGGAGCAGGTGGAGGTAGTACTAGAGAAGTTATACGGAGCAGGTGGAGGTAGTACTAGAGAAGTTATACGGAGCAGGTGGTGGTAGTACTAGAGAAGTTATACAGAGCAGGTGGAGGTAGTACTAGAGAAGTTATACGGAGCAGGTGGAGGTAGTACTAGAGAAGTTATACGGAGCAGGTGGAGGTAGTACTAGAGAAGTTATACGGAGCAGGTGGGGTAGTACTAGAGAAGTTATACGGAGCAGGTGGAGGTAGTACTAGAGAAGTTATACGGAGCAGGTGGAGGTAGTACTAGAGAAGTTATACGGAGCAGGTGGAGGTAGTACTAGAGAAGTTATACGGAGCAGGTGGGGGTAGTACTAGAGAAGTTATACGGAGCAGGTGGTGGTAGTACTAGAGAAGTTATACGGAGCAGGTGGAGGTAGTACTAGAGAAATACGGAGCAGGTGGAGGTAGTACTAGAGAAATACGGAGCAGGTGGAGGTAGTACTAGAGAAGTTATACGGAGCAGGTGGGGGTAGTACTAGAGAAATACGGAGCAGGTGGAGGTAGTACTAGAGTTATACGGAGCAGGTGGAGGTAGTACTAGAGAAGTTATACGGAGCAGGTGGAGGTAGTACTAGAGAAATACGGAGCAGGTGGAGGTAGTACTAGAGAAATACGGAGCAGGTGGGGGTAGTACTAGAGAAATACGGAGCAGGTGGAGGTAGTACTAGAGAAATACGGAGCAGGTGGAGGTAGTACTAGAGAAGTTATACGGAGCAGGTGGAGGTAGTACTAGAGAAATACGGAGCAGGTGGAGGTAGTACTAGAGAAATACGGAGCAGGTGGGGGTAGTACTAGAGAAGTACGGAGCAGGTGGTGGTAGAACTAGAGAAATACGGAGCAGGTGGAGGTAGTACTAGAGAAATACGGAGCAGGTGGAGGTAGTACTAGAGAAATACGGAGCAGGTGGAGGTAGTACTAGAGAAGTTATACAGAGCAGGTGGAGGTAGTACTAGAGAAATACGGAGCAGGTGGGGGTAGTACTAGAGAAATACGGAGCAGGTGGAGGTAGTACTAGAGAAATACGGAGCAGGTGGAGGTAGTACTAGAGAAGTTATACGGAGCAGGTGGAGGTAGTACTAGAGAAATACGGAGCAGGTGAGGTAGTACTAGAGAAATACGGAGCAGGTGGAGGTAGTACTAGAGAAATACGGAGCAGGTGGAGGTAGTACTAGAGAAATACGGAGCAGGTGGAGGTAGTACTAGAGAAATACGGAGCAGGTTGAGGTAGTACTAGAGAAATACGGAGCAGGTGGAGGTAGTACTAGAGAAATACGGAGCAGGTGGAGGTAGTACTAGAGAAATACGGAGCAGGTGGAGGTAGTACTAGAGAAATACGGAGCAGGTGGAGGTAGTACTAGAGAAATACGGAGCAGGTGGAGGTAGTACTAGAGAAATACGGAGCAGGTGGAGGTAGTACTAGAGAAATACGGAGCAGGTGGAGGTAGTACTAGAGAAATACGGAGCAGGTGGAGGTAGTACTAGAGAAATACGGAGCAGGTGGAGGTAGTACTAGAGAAATACGGAGCAGGTGGAGGTAGTACTAGAGAAATACGGAGCAGGTGGAGGTAGTACTAGAGAAATACGGAGCAGGTGGAGGTAGTACTAGAGAAATACGGAGCAGGTGGAGGTAGTACTAGAGAAATACGGAGCAGGTGGAGGTAGTACTAGAGAAATACAGAGCAGGTGGAGGTAGTACTAGAGAAGTTATACGGAGCAGGTGGGGGTAGTACTAGAGAAGTTATACGGAGCAGGTGGAGGTAGTACTAGAGAAGTTATACGGAGCAGGTGGGGGTAGTACTAGAGAAGTTATACTGAGCAGGTGGGGGTAGTACTAGAGAAGTTATACGGAGCAGGTGGGGGTAGTACTAGAGAAGTTATACGGAGCAGGTGGGGTAGTACTAGAGATGTTATACGGAGCAGGTGGGGTAGTACTAGAGAAGTTATACGGAGCAGGTGGAGGTAGTACTAGAGAAGTTATACGGAGCAGGTGGGGGTAGTACTAGAGAAGTTATACGGAGCAGGTGGAGGTAGTACTAGAGAAGTTATACGGAGCAGGTGGAGGTAGTACTAGAGAAGTTATACGGAGCAGGTGGAGGTAGTACTAGAGAAGTTATACGGAGCAGGTGGAGGTAGTACTAGAGAAGTTATACGGAGCAGGTGGGGGTAGTACTAGAGAAGTTATACGGAGCAGGTGGAGGTAGTACTAGAGAAGTTATACGGAGCAGGTGGAGGTAGTACTAGAGAAATACGGAGCAGGTGGAGGTAGTACTAGAGAAATACGGAGCAGGTGGAGGTAGTACTAGAGAAGTTATACAGAGCAGGTGGTGGTAGTACTAGAGAAATACGGAGCAGGTGGAGGTAGTACTAGAGAAATACGGAGCAGGTGGAGGTAGTACTAGAGAAGTTATACGGAGCAGGTTGAGGTAGTACTAGAGAAATACGGAGCAGGTGGAGGTAGTACTAGAGAAATACGGAGCAGGTGGGGTAGTACTAGAGAAATACGGAGCAGGTGGAGGTAGTACTAGAGAAATACGGAGCAGGTGGAGGTAGTACTAGAGAAATACGGAGCAGGTGGAGGTAGTACTAGAGAAATACGGAGCAGGTGGGGTAGTACTAGAGAAGTACGGAGCAGGTGGTGGTAGTACTAGAGAAATACGGAGCAGGTGGAGGTAGTACTAGAGAAATACGGAGCAGGTGGAGGTAGTACTAGAGAAATACGGAGCAGGTGGAGGTAGTACTAGAGAAGTTATACAGAGCAGGTGGAGGTAGTACTAGAGAAATACGGAGCAGGTGGGGTAGTACTAGAGAAATACGGAGCAGGTTGAGGTAGTACTAGAGAAATACGGAGCAGGTGGAGGTAGTACTAGAGAAGTTATACAGGGCAGGTGGAGGTAGTACTAGAGAAGTACAGAGCAGGTTGAGGTAGTACTAGAGAAATACGGAGCAGGTGGAGGTAGTACTAGAGAAATACGGAGCAGGTGGAGGTAGTACTAGAGAAATACGGAGCAGGTGGAGGTAGTACTAGAGAAATACAGAGCAGGTGGAGGTAGTACTAGAGAAATACGGAGCAGGTGGGGTAGTACTAGAGAAGTTATACAGAGCACGTGGAGGTAGTACTAGAGACGTTATACGGAGCAGGTGGAGGTAGTACTAGAGAAGTTATACGGAGCAGGTGGAGGTAGTACTAGAGAAGTTATACGGAGCAGGTGGGGGTAGTACTAGAGAAATACGGAGCAGGTGGAGGTAGTACTAGAGAAATACGGAGCAGGTGGAGGTAGTACTAGAGCAATACGGAGCAGGTGGAGGTAGTACTAGAGAAATACGGAGCAGGTGGAGGTAGTACTAGAGAAATACGGAGCAGGTGGAGGTAGTACTAGAGAAATACGGAGCAGGTGGAGGTAGTACTAGAGAAATACGGAGCAGGTGGAGGTAGTACTAGAGAAATACGGAGCAGGTGGGGTAGTACTAGAGAAATACGGAGCAGGTGGAGGTAGTACTAGAGAAATACGGAGCAGGTGGAGGTAGTACTAGAGAAATACGGAGCAGGTGGGGGTAGTACTAGAGAAATACGGAGCAGGTGGAGGTAGTACTAGAGAAATACGGAGCAGGTGGAGGTAGTACTAGAGAAATACGGAGCAGGTGGATGTAGTACTAGAGAAGTTATACAGAGCAGGTGGAGGTAGTACTAGAGAAGTACGGAGCAGGTGGAGGTAGTACTAGAGAAATACGGAGCAGGTGGAGGTAGTACTAGAGAAATACGGAGCAGGTGGGGGTAGTACTAGAGAAATACGGAGCAGGTGGGGTAGTATTAGAGAAGTACGGAGCAGGTGGTGGTAGTACTAGAGAAATACGGAGCAGGTGGAGGTAGTACTAGAGAAATACGGAGCAGGTGGAGGTAGTACTAGAGAAATTCGGAGCAGGTGGAGGTAGTACTAGAGAAGTTATACAGAGCAGGTGGAGGTAGTACTAGAGAAATACGGAGCAGGTGGGGGTAGTACTAGAGAAATACGGAGCAGGTTGAGGTAGTACTAGAGAAATACGGAGCAGGTGGAGGTAGTACTAGGGAAGTTATACAGAGCAGGTGGAGGTAGTACTAGAGAAGTACGGAGCAGGTTGAGGTAGTACTAGAGAAATACGGAGCAGGTGGAGGTAGTACTAGAGAAATACGGAGCAGGTGGAGGTAGTACTAGAGAAATACGGAGCAGGTGGAGGTAGTACTAGAGAAATACGGAGCAGGTGGAGGTAGTACTAGAGAAATACGGAGCAGGTGGAGGTAGTACTAGAGAAATACAGAGCAGGTGGAGGTAGTACTAGAGAAATACGGAGCAGGTTGAGGTAGTACTAGAGAAATACGGAGCAGGTGGAGGTAGTACTAGAGAAGTTATACAGAGCAGGTGGAGGTAGTACTAGAGAAGTACGGAGCAGGTGGGGGTAGTACTAGAGAAATACGGAGCAGGTGGAGGTAGTACTAGAGAAATACGGAGCAGGTGGAGGTAGTACTAGAGAAATACGGAGCAGGTGGAGGTAGTACTAGAGAAGTTATACGGAGCAGGTGGTGGTAGTACTAGAGAAGTTATACGGAGCAGGTGGTGGTAGTACTAGAGAAGTTATACGGAGCAGGTGGTGGTAGTACTAGAGAAGTTATACGGAGCAGGTGGTGGTAGTACTAGAGAAGTTATACGGAGCAGGTGGTGGTAGTACTAGAGAAGTTATACAGAGCAGGTGGGGGTAGTACTAGAGAAGTTATACGGAGCAGGTAGTGGTAGTACTAGAGAAGTTATACAGAGCAGGTGGAGGTAGTACTAGAGAAGTTATACGGAGCAGGTGGAGGTAGTACTAGAGAAGTTATACGGAGCAGGTGGAGGTAGTACTAGAGAAGTTATACGGAGCAGTTGGGGGTAGTACTAGAGAAGTTATACGGAGCAGGTGGAGGTAGTACTAGAGAAGTTATACGGAGCAGGTGGGGGTAGTACTAGAGAAGTTATACGGAGCAGGTGGTGGTAGTACTAGAGAAGTTATACGGAGCAGGTGGGGGTAGTACTAGAGAAGTTATACGGAGCAGGTGGTGGTAGTACTAGAGAAGTTATACGGAGCAGGTGGAGGTAGTACTAGAGAAATACGGAGCAGGTGGAGGTAGTACTAGAGAAATACGGAGCAGGTTGAGGTAGTACTAGAGAAGTTATACAGAGCAGGTGGTGGTAGTACTAGAGAAATACGGAGCAGGTGGAGGTAGTACTAGAGAAATACGGAGCAGGTGGAGGTAGTACTAGAGAAGTTATACGGAGCAGGTTGAGGTAGTACTAGAGAAATACGGAGCAGGTGGAGGTAGTACTAGAGAAATACGGAGCAGGTGGGGGTAGTACTAGAGAAATACGGAGCAGGTGGAGGTAGGACTAGAGAAATACGGAGCAGGTGGAGGTAGTACTAGAGAAATACGGAGCAGGTGGAGGTAGTACTAGAGAAATACGGAGCAGGTGGAGGTAGTACTAGAGAAATACGGAGCAGGTGGGGGTAGTACTAGAGAAGTACGGAGCAGGTGGTGGTAGAACTAGAGAAATACGGAGCAGGTGGAGGTAGTACTAGAGAAATACGGAGCAGGTGGAGGTAGTACTAGAGAAATACGGAGCAGGTGGAGGTAGTACTAGAGAAGTTATACAGAGCAGGTGGAGGTAGTACTAGAGAAATACGGAGCAGGTGGGGGTAGTACTAGAGAAATACGGAGCAGGTTGAGGTAGTACTAGAGAAATACGGAGCAGGTGGAGGTAGTACTAGAGAAGTTATACAGAGCAGGTGGAGGTAGTACTAGAGAAGTACGGAGCAGGTTGAGGTAGTACTAGAGAAATACGGAGCAGGTGGAGGTAGTACTAGAGAAATACGGAGCAGGTGGAGGTAGTACTAGAGAAATACGGAGCAGGTGGAGGTAGTACTAGAGAAATACAGAGCAGGTGGAGGTAGTACTAGAGAAATACGGAGCAGGTGGGGGTAGTACTAGAGAAGTTATACAGAGCACGTGGAGGTAGTACTAGAGACGTTATACGGAGCAGGTGGAGGTAGTACTAGAGAAGTTATACGGAGCAGGTGGAGGTAGTACTAGAGAAGTTATACGGAGCAGGTGGGGTAGTACTAGAGAAATACGGAGCAGGTGGAGGTAGTACTAGAGAAATACGGAGCAGGTGGAGGTAGTACTAGAGAAATACGGAGCAGGTGGAGGTAGTACTAGAGAAATACGGAGCAGGTGGAGGTAGTACTAGAGAAATACGGAGCAGGTGGAGGTAGTACTAGAGAAATACGGAGCAGGTGGAGGTAGTACTAGAGAAATACGGAGCAGGTGGAGGTAGTACTAGAGAAATACGGAGCAGGTGGAGGTAGTACTAGAGAAATACGGAGCAGGTGGGGGTAGTACTAGAGAAATACGGAGCAGGTGGAGGTAGTACTAGAGAAATACGGAGCAGGTGGAGGTAGTACTAGAGAAATACGGAGCAGGTGGGGTAGTACTAGAGAAATACGGAGCAGGTGGAGGTAGTACTAGAGAAATACGGAGCAGGTGGAGGTAGTACTAGAGAAATACGGAGCAGGTGGATGTAGTACTAGAGAAGTTATACAGAGCAGGTGGAGGTAGTACTAGAGAAGTACGGAGCAGGTGGAGGTAGTACTAGAGAAATACGGAGCAGGTGGAGGTAGTACTAGAGAAATACGGAGCAGGTTGAGGTAGTACTAGAGAAATACGGAGCAGGTGGAGGTAGTACTAGAGAAATACGGAGCAGGTGGTGGTAGTACTAGAGAAATACGGAGCAGGTGGAGGTAGTACTAGAGAAATACGGAGCAGGTTGAGGTAGTACTAGAGAAATACGGAGCAGGTGGAGGTAGTACTAGAGAAATACGGAGCAGGTGGAGGTAGTACTAGAGAAGTTATACAGAGCAGGTGGGGGTAGTACTAGAGAAGTTATACGGAGCAGGTGGGGGTAGTACTAGAGAAGTTATACAGAGCAGGTGGAGGTAGTACTAGAGAAGTTATACGGAGCAGGTGGGGGTAGTACTAGAGAAGTTATACTGAGCAGGTGGGGGTAGTACTAGAGAAGTTATACAGAGCAGGTGGGGGTAGTACTAGAGAAGTTATACGGAGCAGGTAGGGGTAGTACTAGAGATGTTATACGGAGCAGGTGGGGGTAGTACTAGAGAAGTTATACAGAGCAGGTGGAGGTAGTACTAGAGAAGTTATACGGAGCAGGTGGGGGTAGTACTAGAGAAGTTATACGGAGCAGGTGGAGGTAGTACTAGAGAAGTTATACAGAGCCGGTGGAGGTAGTACTAGAGAAGTTGTACAGAGCAGGTGGAGGTAGTACTAGAGAAGTTATACAGAGCAGGTGGAGGTAGTACTAGAGAAGTTATACGGAGCAGGTGGGGGTAGTACTAGAGAAGTTATACGGAGCAGGTGGAGGTAGTACTAGAGAAATACGGAGCAGGTTGAGGTAGTACTAGAGAAATACGGAGCAGGTGGTGGTAGTACTAGAGAAGTTATACGGAGCAGGTGGAGGTAGTACTAGAGAAGTACGGAGCAGGTTCAGGTAGTACTAGAGAAATACGGAGCAGGTGGAGGTAGTACTAGAGAAATACGGAGCAGGTGGAGGTAGTACTAGAGAAATACGGAGCAGGTGGAGGTAGTACTAGAGAAATACAGAGCAGGTGGAGGTAGTACTAGAGAAATACGGAGCAGGTTGAGGTAGTACTAGAGAAATACGGAGCAGGTGGAGGTAGTACTAGAGAAGTTATACAGAGCAGGTGGAGGTAGTACTAGAGAAGTACGGAGCAGGTGGGGTAGTACTAGAGAAATACGGAGCAGGTGGAGGTAGTACTAGAGAAATACGGAGCAGGTGGAGGTAGTACTAGAGAAATACGGAGCAGGTGGAGGTAGTACTAGAGAAGTTATACAGAGCAGGTGGAGGTAGTACTAGAGAAATACGGAGCAGGTGGAGGTAGTACTAGAGAAATACGGAGCAGGTGGAGGTAGTACTAGAGAAATACGGAGCAGGTGAGGGTAGTACTAGAGAAATACGGAGCAGGTGGAGGTAGTACTAGAGAAATACGGAGCAGGTGGAGGTAGTACTAGAGAAATACGGAGCAGGTGGGGGTAGTACTAGAGAAATACGGAGCAGGTGGAGGTAGTACTAGAGAAATACGGAGCAGGTGGAGGTAGTACTAGAGAAATACGGAGCAGGTGGAGGTAGTACTAGAGAAGTTATACAGAGCAGGTGGAGGTAGTACTAGAGAAGTACGGAGCAGGTGGAGGTAGTACTAGAGAAGTACGGAGCAGGTGGAGGTAGTACTAGAGAAATACGGAGCAGGTGGAGGTAGTACTAGAGAAATACGGAGCAGGTGGAGGTAGTACTAGAGAAATACGGAGCAGGTGGAGGTAGTACTAGAGAAATACGGAGCAGGTGGGGTAGTACTAGAGAAATACGGAGCAGGTGGAGGTAGTACTAGAGAAATACGGAGCAGGTGGGGGTAGTACTAGAGAAGTTATACAGAGCACATGGAGGTAGTACTAGAGACGTTATACGGAGCAGGTGGAGGTAGTACTAGAGAAGTTATACGGAGCAGGTGGAGGTAGTACTAGAGAAGTTAAACGGAGCAGGTGGGGTAGTACTAGAGAAATACGGAGCAGGTGGAGGTAGTACTAGAGAAATACGGAGCAGGTGGAGGTAGTACTAGAGAAATACGGAGCAGGTGGAGGTAGTACTAGAGAAATACGGAGCAGGTGGAGGTAGTACTAGAGAAATACGGAGCAGGTGGAGGTAGTACTAGAGAAATACGGAGCAGGTGGAGGTAGTACTAGAGAAATACGGAGCAGGTGGAGGTAGTACTAGAGAAATACGGAGCAGGTGGGGGTAGTACTAGAGAAATACGGAGCAGGTGGAGGTAGTACTAGAGAAATACGGAGCAGGTGGATGTAGTACTAGAGAAATACGGAGCAGGTGGGGTAGTACTAGAGAAATACGGAGCAGGTGGAGGTAGTACTAGAGAAATACGGAGCAGGTGGAGGTAGTACTAGAGAAATACGGAGCAGGTGGAGGTAGTACTAGAGAAGTTATACAGAGCAGGTGGAGGTAGTACTAGAGAAGTACGGAGCAGGTGGGGGTAGTACTAGAGAAATACGGAGCAGGTGGAGGTAGTACTAGAGAAATACGGAGCAGGTGGAGGTAGTACTAGAGAAATACGGAGCAGGTGGAGGTAGTACTAGAGAAGTTATACAGAGCAGGTGGAGGTAGTACTAGAGAAATACGGAGCAGGTGGAGGTAGTACTAGAGAAGTTATACGGAGCAGGTGGTGGTAGTACTAGAGAAGTTATACGGAGCAGGTGGTGGTAGTACTAGAGAAGTTATATGGAGCAGGTGGTGGTAGTACTAGAGAAGTTATACGGAGCAGGTGGTGGTAGTACTAGAGAAGTTATACGGAGCAGGTGGTGGTAGTACTAGAGAAGTTATACAGAGCAGGTGGGGTAGTACTAGAGAAGTTATACGGAGCAGGTAGTGGTAGTACTAGAGAAGTTATACAGAGCAGGTGGAGGTAGTACTAGAGAAGTTATACGGAGCAGGTGGAGGTAGTACTAGAGAAGTTATACGGAGCAGGTGGAGGTAGTACTAGAGAAGTTATACGGAGCAGTTGGGGTAGTACTAGAGAAGTTATACGGAGCAGGTGGAGGTAGTACTAGAGAAGTTATACGGAGCAGGTGGGGGTAGTACTAGAGAAGTTATACGGAGCAGGTGGTGGTAGTACTAGAGAAGTTATACGGAGCAGGTGGGGGTAGTACTAGAGAAGTTATACGGAGCAGGTGGTGGTAGTACTAGAGAAGTTATACGGAGCAGGTGGAGGTAGTACTAGAGAAATACGGAGCAGGTGGAGGTAGTACTAGAGAAATACGGAGCAGGTTGAGGTAGTACTAGAGAAGTTATACAGAGCAGGTGGTGGTAGTACTAGAGAAATACGGAGCAGGTGGAGGTAGTACTAGAGAAATACGGAGCAGGTGGAGGTAGTACTAGAGAAGTTATACGGAGCAGGTTGAGGTAGTACTAGAGAAATACGGAGCAGGTGGAGGTAGTACTAGAGAAATACGGAGCAGGTGGGGGTAGTACTAGAGAAATACGGAGCAGGTGGAGGTAGGACTAGAGAAATACGGAGCAGGTGGAGGTAGTACTAGAGAAATACGGAGCAGGTGGAGGTAGTACTAGAGAAATACGGAGCAGGTGGAGGTAGTACTAGAGAAATACGGAGCAGGTGGGGGTAGTACTAGAGAAGTACGGAGCAGGTGGTGGTAGAACTAGAGAAATACGGAGCAGGTGGAGGTAGTACTAGAGAAATACGGAGCAGGTGGAGGTAGTACTAGAGAAATACGGAGCAGGTGGAGGTAGTACTAGAGAAGTTATACAGAGCAGGTGGAGGTAGTACTAGAGAAATACGGAGCAGGTGGGGTAGTACTAGAGAAATACGGAGCAGGTTGAGGTAGTACTAGAGAAATACGGAGCAGGTGGAGGTAGTACTAGAGAAGTTATACAGAGCAGGTGGAGGTAGTACTAGAGAAGTACGGAGCAGGTTGAGGTAGTACTAGAGAAATACGGAGCAGGTGGAGGTAGTACTAGAGAAATACGGAGCAGGTGGAGGTAGTACTAGAGAAATACGGAGCAGGTGGAGGTAGTACTAGAGAAATACAGAGCAGGTGGAGGTAGTACTAGAGAAATACGGAGCAGGTGGGGGTAGTACTAGAGAAGTTATACAGAGCACGTGGAGGTAGTACTAGAGACGTTATACGGAGCAGGTGGAGGTAGTACTAGAGAAGTTATACGGAGCAGGTGGAGGTAGTACTAGAGAAGTTATACGGAGCAGGTGGGGGTAGTACTAGAGAAATACGGAGCAGGTGGAGGTAGTACTAGAGAAATACGGAGCAGGTGGAGGTAGTACTAGAGAAATACGGAGCAGGTGGAGGTAGTACTAGAGAAATACGGAGCAGGTGGAGGTAGTACTAGAGAAATACGGAGCAGGTGGAGGTAGTACTAGAGAAATACGGAGCAGGTGGAGGTAGTACTAGAGAAATACGGAGCAGGTGGAGGTAGTACTAGAGAAATACGGAGCAGGTGGAGGTAGTACTAGAGAAATACGGAGCAGGTGGGGGTAGTACTAGAGAAATACGGAGCAGGTGGAGGTAGTACTAGAGAAATACGGAGCAGGTGGAGGTAGTACTAGAGAAATACGGAGCAGGTGGGGGTAGTACTAGAGAAATACGGAGCAGGTGGAGGTAGTACTAGAGAAATACGGAGCAGGTGGAGGTAGTACTAGAGAAATACGGAGCAGGTGGATGTAGTACTAGAGAAGTTATACAGAGCAGGTGGAGGTAGTACTAGAGAAGTACGGAGCAGGTGGAGGTAGTACTAGAGAAATACGGAGCAGGTGGAGGTAGTACTAGAGAAATACGGAGCAGGTTGAGGTAGTACTAGAGAAATACGGAGCAGGTGGAGGTAGTACTAGAGAAATACGGAGCAGGTGGTGGTAGTACTAGAGAAATACGGAGCAGGTGGAGGTAGTACTAGAGAAATACGGAGCAGGTTGAGGTAGTACTAGAGAAATACGGAGCAGGTGGAGGTAGTACTAGAGAAATACGGAGCAGGTGGAGGTAGTACTAGAGAAGTTATACAGAGCAGGTGGGGGTAGTACTAGAGAAGTTATACGGAGCAGGTGGGGGTAGTACTAGAGAAGTTATACAGAGCAGGTGGAGGTAGTACTAGAGAAGTTATACGGAGCAGGTGGGGGTAGTACTAGAGAAGTTATACTGAGCAGGTGGGGGTAGTACTAGAGAAGTTATACAGAGCAGGTGGGGGTAGTACTAGAGAAGTTATACGGAGCAGGTAGGGGTAGTACTAGAGATGTTATACGGAGCAGGTGGGGGTAGTACTAGAGAAGTTATACAGAGCAGGTGGAGGTAGTACTAGAGAAGTTATACGGAGCAGGTGGGGGTAGTACTAGAGAAGTTATACGGAGCAGGTGGAGGTAGTACTAGAGAAGTTATACAGAGCCGGTGGAGGTAGTACTAGAGAAGTTGTACAGAGCAGGTGGAGGTAGTACTAGAGAAGTTATACAGAGCACGTGGAGGTAGTACTAGAGAAGTTATACGGAGCAGGTGGGGGTAGTACTAGAGAAGTTATACGGAGCAGGTGGAGGTAGTACTAGAGAAATACGGAGCAGGTTGAGGTAGTACTAGAGAAATACGGAGCAGGTGGTGGTAGTACTAGAGAAGTTATACGGAGCAGGTGGAGGTAGTACTAGAGAAGTACGGAGCAGGTTCAGGTAGTACTAGAGAAATACGGAGCAGGTGGAGGTAGTACTAGAGAAATACGGAGCAGGTGGAGGTAGTACTACAGAAATACGCAGCAGGTGGAGGTAGTACTAGAGAAATACAGAGCAGGTGGAGGTAGTACTAGAGAAATACGGAGCAGGTTGAGGTAGTACTAGAGAAATACGGAGCAGGTGGAGGTAGTACTAGAGAAGTTATACAGAGCAGGTGGAGGTAGTACTACAGAAGTACGGAGCAGGTGGGGGTAGTACTAGAGAAATACGGAGCAGGTGGAGGTAGTACTAGAGAAATACGGAGCAGGTGGAGGTAGTACTAGAGAAATACGGAGCAGGTGGAGGTAGTACTAGAGAAGTTATACAGAGCAGGTGGAGGTAGTACTAGAGAAATACAGAGCAGGTGGAGGTAGTACTAGAGAAATACGGAGCAGGTGGAGGTAGTACTAGAGAAATACGGAGCAGGTGAGGGTAGTACTAGAGAAATACGGAGCAGGTGGAGGTAGTACTAGAGAAATACGGAGCAGGTAGAGGTAGTACTAGAGAAATACGGAGCAGGTGGGGGTAGTACTAGAGAAATACGGAGCAGGTGGAGGTAGTACTAGAGAAATACGGAGCAGGTGGAGGTAGTACTAGAGAAATACGGAGCAGGTGGAGGTAGTACTAGAGAAGTTATACAGAGCAGGTGGAGGCAGTACTAGAGAAGTACGGAGCAGGTGGAGGTAGTACTAGAGAAGTACGGAGCAGGTGGAGGTGGTACTAGAGAAATACGGAGCAGGTGGAGGTAGTACTAGAGAAATACGGAGCAGGTTGAGGTAGTACTAGAGAAATACGGAGCAGGTGGAGGTAGTACTAGAGAAATACGGAGCAGGTGGGGGTAGTACTAGAGAAATACGGAGCAGGTGGAGGTAGTACTAGAGAAATACGGAGCAGGTGGGGGTAGTACTAGAGAAGTTATACAGAGCACGTGGAGGTAGTACTAGAGACGTTATACGGAGCAGGTGGAGGTAGTACTAGAGAAGTTATACGGAGCAGGTGGAGGTAGTACTAGAGAAGTTAAACGGAGCAGGTGGGGGTAGTACTAGAGAAATACGGAGCAGGTGGAGGTAGTACTAGAGAAATACGGAGCAGGTGGAGGTAGTACTAGAGAAATACGGAGCAGGTGGAGGTAGTACTAGAGAAATACGGAGCAGGTGGAGGTAGTACTAGAGAAATACGGAGCAGGTGGAGGTAGTACTAGAGAAATACGGAGCAGGTGGAGGTAGTACTAGAGAAATACGGAGCAGGTGGAGGTAGTACTAGAGAAATACGGAGCAGGTGGGGGTAGTACTAGAGAAATACGGAGCAGGTGGAGGTAGTACTAGAGAAATACGGAGCAGGTGGATGTAGTACTAGAGAAATACGGAGCAGGTGGGGGTAGTACTAGAGAAATACGGAGCAGGTGGAGGTAGTACTAGAGAAATACGGAGCAGGTGGAGGTAGTACTAGAGAAATACGGAGCAGGTGGAGGTAGTACTAGAGAAGTTATACAGAGCAGGTGGAGGTAGTACTACAGAAGTACGGAGCAGGTGGGGGTAGTACTAGAGAAATACGGAGCAGGTGGAGGTAGTACTAGAGAAATACGGAGCAGGTGGAGGTAGTACTAGAGAAATACGGAGCAGGTGGAGGTAGTACTAGAGAAGTTATACAGAGCAGGTGGAGGTAGTACTAGAGAAATACAGAGCAGGTGGAGGTAGTACTAGAGAAATACGGAGCAGGTGGAGGTAGTACTAGAGAAATACGGAGCAGGTGAGGGTAGTACTAGAGAAATACGGAGCAGGTGGAGGTAGTACTAGAGAAATACGGAGCAGGTGGAGGTAGTACTAGAGAAATACGGAGCAGGTGGGGGTAGTACTAGAGAAATACGGAGCAGGTGGAGGTAGTACTAGAGAAATACGGAGCAGGTGGAGGTAGTACTAGAGAAATACGGAGCAGGTGGAGGTAGTACTAGAGAAGTTATACAGAGCAGGTGGAGGCAGTACTAGAGAAGTACGGAGCAGGTGGAGGTAGTACTAGAGAAGTACGGAGCAGGTGGAGGTAGTACTAGAGAAATACGGAGCAGGTGGAGGTAGTACTAGAGAAATACGGAGCAGGTTGAGGTAGTACTAGAGAAATACGGAGCAGGTGGAGGTAGTACTAGAGAAATACGGAGCAGGTGGGGGTAGTACTAGAGAAATACGGAGCAGGTGGAGGTAGTACTAGAGAAATACGGAGCAGGTGGGGGTAGTACTAGAGAAGTTATACAGAGCACGTGGAGGTAGTACTAGAGACGTTATACGGAGCAGGTGGAGGTAGTACTAGAGAAGTTATACGGAGCAGGTGGAGGTAGTACTAGAGAAGTTAAACGGAGCAGGTGGGGGTAGTACTAGAGAAATACGGAGCAGGTGGAGGTAGTACTAGAGAAATACGGAGCAGGTGGAGGTAGTACTAGAGAAATACGGAGCAGGTGGAGGTAGTACTAGAGAAATACGGAGCAGGTGGAGGTAGTACTAGAGAAATACGGAGCAGGTGGAGGTAGTACTAGAGAAATACGGAGCAGGTGGAGGTAGTACTAGAGAAATACGGAGCAGGTGGAGGTAGTACTAGAGAAATACGGAGCAGGTGGGGGTAGTACTAGAGAAATACGGAGCAGGTGGAGGTAGTACTAGAGAAATACGGAGCAGGTGGATGTAGTACTAGAGAAATACGGAGCAGGTGGGGGTAGTACTAGAGAAATACGGAGCAGGTGGAGGTAGTACTAGAGAAATACGGAGCAGGTGGAGGTAGTACTAGAGAAATACGGAGCAGGTGGAGGTAGTACTAGAGAAGTTATACAGAGCAGGTGGAGGTAGTACTAGAGAAGTACGGAGCAGGTGGAGGTAGTACTAGAGAAATACGGAGCAGGTGGGGATAGTACTAGAGAAATACGGAGCAGGTTGAGGTAGTACTAGAGAAATACGGAGCAGGTGGAGGTAGTACTAGAGAAATACGGAGCAGGTGGGGGTAGTACTAGAGAAATACGGAGCAGGTGGAGGTAGTACTAGAGAAATACGGAGCAGGTTGAGGTAGTACTAGAGAAATACGGAGCAGGTGGAGGTAGTACTATAGAAATACGGAGCAGGTGGAGGTAGTACTAGAGAAGTTATACAGAGCAGGTGGGGGTAGTACTAGAGAAGTTATACGGAGCAGGTGGGGGTAGTACTAGAGAAGTTATACAGAGCAGGTGGAGGTAGAACTAGAGAAGTTATACGGAGCAGGTGGGGGTAGTACTAGAGAAGTTATACTGAGCAGGTGGGGGTAGTACTAGAGAAGTTATACAGAGCAGGTGGGGGTAGTACTAAAGAAGTTATACGGAGCAGGTAGGGGTAGTACTAGAGATGTTATACGGAGCAGGTGGGGGTAGTACTAGAGAAGTTATACAGAGCAGGTGGAGGTAGTACTAGAGAAGTTATACGGAGCAGGTGGGGGTAGTACTAGAGAAGTTATACGGAGCAGGTGGAGGTAGTACTAGAGAAGTTATACAGAGCCGGTGGAGGTAGTACTAGAGAAGTTATACAGAGCAGGTGGAGGTAGTACTAGAGAAGTTATACAGAGCAGGTGGAGGTAGTACTAGAGAAGTTATACAGAGCAGGAGGAGGTAGTACTAGAGAAGTTATACGGAGCAGGTGGAGGTAGTACTAGAGAAGTTATACGGAGCAGGTGGAGGTAGTACTAGAGAAGTTATACGGAGCAGGTGGAGGTAAAACTAGAGAAGTTATACGGAGCAGGTGGAGGTAGTACTAGAGAAGTTATACGGAGCAGGTGGGGGTAGTACTAGAGAAGTTATACGGAGCAGGTGGAGGTAGTACTAGAGAAGTTATACAGAGCAGGTGGAGGTAGTACTGGAGAAATACGGAGCAGGTTGAGGTAGTACTAGAGAAATACGGAGCAGGTGGTGGTAGTACTAGAGAAGTTATACGGAGCAGGTGGAGGTAGTACTAGAGAAGTACGGAGCAGGTTGAGGTAGTACTAGAGAAATACGGAGCAGGTGGAGGTAGTACTAGAGAAATACGGAGCAGGTGGAGGTAGTACTAGAGAAATACGGAGCAGGTGGAGGTAGTACTAGAGAAATACAGAGCAGGTGGAGGTAGTACTAGAGAAATACGGAGCAGGTTGAGGTAGTACTAGAGAAATACGGAGCAGGTGGAGGTAGTACTAGAGAAGTTATACAGAGCAGGTGGAGGTAGTACTAGAGAAGTACGGAGCAGGTGGGGTAGTACTAGAGAAATACGGAGCAGGTGGAGGTAGTACTAGAGAAATACGGAGCAGGTGGAGGTAGTACTAGAGAAATACGGAGCAGGTGGAGGTAGTACTAGAGAAATACGGAGCAGGTGGAGGTAGTACTAGAGAAATACAGAGCAGGTGGAGGTAGTACTAGAGAAATACGGAGCAGGTGGAGGTAGTACTAGAGAAATACGGAGCAGGTGGGGGTAGTACTAGAGAAATACGGAGCAGGTGGAGGTAGTACTAGAGAAATACGGAGCAGGTGGAGGTAGTACTAGAGAAATACGGAGCAGGTGGGGGTAGTACTAGAGAAATACGGAGCAGGTGGAGGTAGTACTAGAGAAATACGGAGCAGGTGGAGGTAGTACTAGAGAAGTTATACAGAGCAGGTGGAGGTAGTACTAGAGAAGTACGGAGCAGGTGGAGGTAGTACTAGAGAAGTACGGAGCAGGTGGAGGTAGTACTAGAGAAATACGGAGCAGGTGGAGGTAGTACTAGAGAAATACGGAGCAGGTTGAGGTAGTACTAGAGAAATACGGAGCAGGTGGAGGTAGTACTAGAGAAATACGGAGCAGGTGGGGGTAGTACTAGAGAAATACGGAGCAGGTGGAGGTAGTACTAGAGAAATACGGAGCAGGTTGAGGTAGTACTAGAGAAATACGGAGCAGGTTGAGGTAGTACTAGAGAAATACGGAGCAGGTGGAGGTAGTACTATAGAAATACGGAGCAGGTGGAGGTAGTACTAGAGAAGTTATACAGAGCAGGTGGGGGTAGTACTAGAGAAGTTATACGGAGCAGGTGGGGGTAGTACTAGAGAAGTTATACAGAGCAGGTGGAGGTAGTACTAGAGAAGTTATACGGAGCAGGTGGGGGTAGTACTAGAGAAGTTATACAGAGCAGGTGGGGGTAGTACTAGAGAAGTTATACAGAGCAGGTGGGGGTAGTACTAGAGAAGTTATACGGAGCAGGTAGGGGTAGTACTAGAGATGTTATACGGAGCAGGTGGGGGTAGCACTAGAGAAGTTATACAGAGCAGGTGGAGGTAGTACTAGAGAAGTTATACGGAGCAGGTGGGGGTAGTACTAGAGAAGTTATACGGAGCAGGTGGAGGTAGTACTAGAGAAGTTATACAGAGCAGGTGGAGGTAGTACTAGAGAAGTTATACAGAGCAGGTGGAGGTAGTACTAGAGAAGTTATACAGAGCAGGTGGAGGTAGTACTAGAGAAGTTATACGGTGCAGGTGGAGGTAGTACTAGAGAAGTTATACGGAGCAGGTGGAGGTAGTACTAGAGAAGTTATACGGAGCAGGTGGAGGTAGTACTAGAGAAGTTATACGGAGCAGGTGGAGGTAGTACTAGAGAAGTTATACGGAGCAGGTGGTGGTAGTACTAGAGAATTTATACGGAGCAGGTGGTGGTAGTACTAGAGAAGTTATACGGAGCAGGTGGAGGTAGTACTAGAGAAATACGGAGCAGGTTGAGGTAGTACTAGAGAAATACGGAGCAGGTGGAGGTAGTACTAGAGAAATACGGAGCAGGTTGAGGTAGTACTAGAGAAATACGGAGCAGGTGGAGGTAGTACTAGAGAAGTACGGAGCAGGTGGAGGTAGTACTAGAGAAGTTATACGGAGCAGGTGGAGGTAGTACTTGAGAAATACGGAGCAGGTGGAGGTAGTACTAGAGAAATACGGAGCAGGTGGAGGTAGTACTAGAGAAGTACGGAGCAGGTGGAGGTAGTACTAGAGAAATACGGAGCAGGTGGAGGTAGTACTAGAGAAATACGGAGCAGGTTGAGGTAGTACTAGAGAAATACGGAGCAGGTGGAGGTAGTACTAGAGAAATACGGAGCAGGTTGAGGTAGTACTAAAGAAATACAGAGCAGGTGGAGGTAGTACTAGAGAAATACGGTGCAGGTGGAGGTAGTACTAGAGAAATACGGAGCAGGTTGAGGTAGTACTAGAGAAATACGGAGCAGGTGGAGGTAGTACTAGAGAAATACAGAGCAGGTGGAGGTAGTACTAGAGAAGTTATACAGAGCAGGTGGAGGTAGTACTAGAGAAGTTATACAGAGCAGGTGGAGGTAGTACTAGAGAAGTTATACAGAGCAGGTGGAGGTAGTACTAGAGAAGTTATACAGAGCAGGTGGAGGTAGTACTAGAGAAGTTATACAGAGCAGGTGGAGGTAGTACTAGAGAAGTTATACAGAGCATGTGGAGGTAGTACTAGAGAAATTATACAGAGCAGGTGGAGGTAGTACTAGAGAAGTTATACAGAGCAGGTGGAGGTAGTACTAGAGAAGTTATACAGAGCAGGTGGAGGTAGTACTAGAGACGTTATACAGAGCAGGTGGAGGTAGTACTAGAGAAGTTATACAGAGCAGGTGGAGGTAGTACTAGAGACGTTATACAGAGCAGGTGGAGGTAGTACTAGAGACGTTATACAGAGCAGGTGGAGGTAGTACTAGAGAAGTTATACGGAGCAGGTGGGGTAGTAGTACTAGAGACGTTATACAGAGCAGGTGGAGGTAGTACTAGAGACGTTATACAGAGCAGGTGGAGGTAGTACTAGAGACGTTATACAGAGCAGGTGGAGGTAGTACTAGAGAAGTTATACAGAGCAGGTGGAGGTAGTACTAGAGAAGTTATACAGAGCAGGTGGAGGTAGTACTAGAGACGTTATACAGAGCAGGTGTAGGTAGTACTAGAGAAGTTCTACAGAGCAGGTGGAGGTAGTACTAGAGACGTTAGATGGAGCAGGTGGAGGTAGTACTAGGGACGTTTTTTTTTTTTTTCGTTCGCCAGTTTTTACCTCTGACGAAGTCCCTAGAGACTAGGAACTGAATTTTGCGTGTTAATCCGTTTTTCCCTGGCAGCCGTGTGCGCAGGGGTCCCTCGCCGCACAGGTAGATAACTCCGACTGCGGAGGTACTCATATTTTTTTACGTCCATGAGTAATTGGCGTTTTAAGCCGGGCCACGCTGCTGAGACCAGGGGTGGTTGCCGCAGAGAGAAATCATAAATAAAAATCACAACTGGTGTAGCCGGGTTTTGAACCCACGACCTCTCTGTCTTGCCTCGAGACCAACCAGTCCCCGTACTAGAGAAGTTATACATCATCACTGAGTGCCATCTCCGCATCGATGGTTGGCTACCATGGAGCCCCGCTCTGTCTCTTGCTTTGTGAAGGTGCGGGTTGTCATAGGCTGACTTGTCCATCTTTTGATGTTACTAGGGATCCTCGATAGCCTAGTTGGGAAAACCACCTGGACTTGACTACCGTGGTTCGGACAACCCGACTGGACTACCGACGTTCGGACAACCCGACTGGACTACCGACGTTCGGACAACCCGACTGGACTATCGACGTTCGGACAACCCGACTGGACTACCGACGTTCGGACAACCCGACTGGACTACCGACGTTCGGACAACCCGACTGGACTACCGACGTTCGGACAACCCGACTGGACTACCGACGTTCGGACAACCCGTGTTAGATTCCCGCTGGGAGCAGTGTGAGTTGTACTCGTGGTTGGGAAAAATACCCCCACGGTCGACCCAGCTGTTGGGAGAAACGGGTACCAGGGTATTACCCTGGGAAGGTGAGGAATGTTGACTCGCATCGTGAGTTTCGATGATTGAAGCGACACTATCCAGAAATCTCCGAACATTTCTGGATAGCCGGCCGAGCACATATGGGTGGAAACCCGCGTGCTAAGACGCCGGTTCAAGTCTCGTACTTTACCTTTACCTTTTGATGTTACTTGTCCAAGTTAGTCTTGGCCTGCCTCATTTACCTTGCATTTTTCCTTGTAATATGACTTTTAGTAGGCTGCTGTGACTTAACATGCCCCACAAATCTCATTTGTCTTGTTTGAATTGTGTTTTGTAGTTCTCTGTACAATTTTATTTGTTTTGAGTCTTCATCGTTACTTTTCTTTTCTTTCCATCCAATCTTCCTATTCTAGTCCACATTCTATTGTCTAATGTCCATGTTTCAGCACAAGACAGGAATGTTGAGAAGATATCATATTCTATTGTCTAATGTCCATGTTTCAGCACAAGACAGGAATGTTGAGAAGATATCACATTATGTTCATCTTAGTTTTAGCCCTGGTGTTATTTGTCTTGATGTTTGTATATTTTTTTATGACATTAAAACTGTATGTGTATAATGGGGAACAGCACAAGCTAGGACTATGATGGAAGTGTTACAGTTACATGAGAATGAGGGACAGGTAACAGCAACTTAAAGTGCTGAAAGTCGATCAACCGGTCACTGTAAGGGAGGAAACAGGCTTGCAAGCAGGACACATGTGGGCGGGTGGCATAAGGAGAAAGAAAAATTAAAGAAAGAAAGACAGAAAGAAAGAAAGAAAGAAAGAAAGAAAGAAGAAAGAAAGAAAGAAAGAAAGAAGGAAAGAAGGAAAGAAAGAAAGAAAGAAAGAAAGAAAGAAAGAAAAGAAAGAAAGAAAGAAAGAAAGAAAGAAAGAAAGAAAGAAAGAAAGAAAGAAAGATACACAGTACAGTGATAAATGTGTGCATTAAGTGCATAGCTGATTATATTTAAATTGATGAGTCAATTAGGAATTTGATAGACCAATGGACAGACAACTACAAATAGAGTAGAGAAAAATACAGCGATTTATTTTGCAGTCTTCATCTCAACTCCCAGAAAACTCTAAGTGTGTTACTATAAAAGTGAGGTCCCTTCTACAAACTTTACATTTTGTGAGAAAGGGCTACATCTCTTAGCACCTTACTTTAGAAAGACAACAGCTCAAATTATAGATATTTATGTATAATAATCATTAAAAAATGTGTGTAAATCCTTTTGTATTGTTGAAATTTCTTTGTACAAATTACGAATCTTACCCAAAAGTCTTGATGTAAATTACTGTACTTGCATAACTTTCTTCAACAACTATAGATCTCTTTATTACAGTTTCCAGGTTTATTTTTTTTTTGTTTTTTTTTTTGTTAAATGAAAACCTCATCTCAAAAAAAAAAAAAAAAAAAAAAAGAAATAAAACATAGGTCTTCCTATAGAAAACACCTTCTTATGTGATGTTATCTCAAGCACTAGACTTCTGCTAAGCACTCTGTGTGGATTCTGACATTTCAGCCAGCTATGATGTTCATTACTAAAGTACCCACCTTAGTTCGATCTCAATTCCAAGTGCAAGGGATGCTTTCTAGCTCATGCAAGATCTGACACAACGCTTGTTGGTCCAGTGGGTACACTTCCCTGCAGAATTTAGAACCGCTCCCAACTTTGCGATCGGTGTTGACGAGAAAGTGAGTGTTGCCATATGATAGTCCAGCAGTGACAGCACCAACGGTTGCATAAGCGAGAGTGACAAGAATTGCTGGCGGCTCGCCTTGTTTTGGATAGCGCCGACGACCCTTCATTGTCCCCTGACATTAACATGGCTAGCTGAAAGAAGCGGTCTTATCAAAAGTGATTGCCAAACACTGTGACCTATTGTCACAGTGATCTATTGTTGTGTGTTCTCAACCTATATGTCACTGCAGCGAATTACAGACACGATGTCCTTAATCGTGACATTGTATGGCTTTGGGACGAGGGGGTCACAGCTCACATGGCGCTGGCCGAAGGACGTCTGCTCACGGGGCGCTGGCCGACATGATTTATGAGTTAACACCACATGATGGAATGCGTTGATGACTACATTGTTGTTAACACACCAAATAGTCTTCCTATCCACATCATCTTGCAGCTGTATAACCACTGAGCTCCATCGTGCCATATGAGAAGACAAGAATCGAGCTCGCCTTCTTGTTATTTAGTTGCGTCAATCTGGAAGTGTATACAATAAACAAAACAGGTGATAACAGAGACCCCTGATGCAGCCCTGGAGCTAAATAACATGCCTCATTGTCCAGGCACCGAAACGTAGCACCACTTCCCTTCACATCAGCATTGATGCTAACGAAGCATGAGCAGGATCTCGTAGAAAAGAGAAGAGAGTGTTCTATAGTCCACGAGGTTGAAGACCGTCTGGAGACTCAGGGTCAACAAGAGCAAGTTCCCGTTTCTTATGAAAATAAACACGTCACGTAAAAATGACAACTAGTAGATGCAATGAATGAAATGTGCACAAAACTATACCTCGTTAACAACTAAGATAGGAGAGAAAAGAGAGCTAATTGTTCTTCTTCTTTTCTTCCTCATCTGCCTTTCAGCGTCGAGGGGAGATATAATTTGCGGTCTTTTACTCTTCTGTTCGTCTCTGCTGCTGTTATGTTTCCTAGTGCTTCTAATATTCCATCGATCCATCTTTCTCGTGGTCGACCCTTGGGTCTGGTGTTCTCACAACGTTTGCTGAAGGCTCGTTGTGTTGTGTTTTGATCTTTCTGCCTTGTCACGTGGCCAAACCATTTTATCTGTTGTTTCCTTATATATTCTATGGCGGGGGCTATTCTTAGCTTTTTTTCTCAGTTCTTCATTTCTGATCTTATCTCTCAGACTGTTTCCTGTCATTCGTCTAACACATTTCATCTCTGTAGAGGTTATTTTTCTTATTGTTCTTGCATCTAGGGTCCAGGTCTGGCATTGGTAGCACAACGTTGGGACGAAGATTTATGTGTATATCTCCATCTTATGTGTATTTCTCTGAGCATAAAACATTTATCCCTTAACGACCTGCTGAGTCAGTCGTAAGTTAAGGGTTTAACTTAAGAAAAACACACGTTGGGGGTTTAGCCCGACTGATGTTTCCCCCCACGTGTTTGATCGCTAAGGTCTAAACATGTGATCGTTTACGATCTAACTATAATCTTTAGCTGTTTACATTTAAAAAGTACTTATAGGATCTTATCTTCATCCTTGGTAGAAAACTTTACACAACTTTTCGAAAATTATAATCCGTTGGAATACTATATTCAATCATTTTAATCACACAAACTACACTCCGAAATAAAACAACCGCCATCTTGGTCGCCATCTTCGACTGGGCTAATTGTACACTTGCATAATTAATATGAAGGATGGTGCTGTATTTCACTTGTTGTATCAGGCTTCATTGCTCAAACTTGTACTCTCAGTTCTCACTCTACGCTTTTTAATCGGTTCTTAATTTTTTTTTTCCTTTAAAGAATGATTGTGTACACAAGTATGCCGTAGGGAGTGAAGAGAATGATTGTGTGCACAAGTATGTCGTTACAAAAGCTATCAATACAATCATAGCCCTCCTATTCGATAGTTCCGAGACATCTGCGTTGCCCCAGCAATTTGGAAGGGGCTGTTCTAGAGCACCGTCCGAAGATATGTCCATGAACTTGTCTTCCCTCGGGCCCCTCATGTTCGTACACCTGGAAGAGGGTAGAGGCAGCAATATCATGGCTGGCCACACAACATGAATCAAATTGTCTGTGGTGTCGGGCTTGTACAATGTGTTACACTAGATTTAAAGGGACACCCTGCAGCTGAAGTGATGTCTGTTTCACACGGATAGATCATCAGTAAGTACTTTGACATAGATGGATTATTAGTGAGTACTTTGACATAGATGGATCATTAGTGAGCACTTTGACATGGATGGATCATTAGTGAGCACTTTGACATGGATGGGTCATCAGTGAGTACTTTGACATGGATGGATCATTAGTGAGTACTTTGACATGGATGGATCATTAGTGAGTACTTTGACATAGATGGATCATTAGTGAGTACTTTGACATAGATGGATCATTAGTGAGTACTTTGACATGGATCATCAGTGAGTACTTTGACATAGATGGATCATTAGTGAGTACTTTGACATAGATGGATCATTAGTGAGTACTTTGACATGGATCATCAGTGAGTACTTTAACATAGATGGATCATTAGTGAGTACTTTGACATAGATGGATCATTAGTGAGTACTTTGACATAGATCATCAGTGAGTACTTTGACATAGATGGATCATTAGTGAGTACTATGACATGGTTCAAAAGTAGCTAGCTATAGGTCGTTACACTAAAGAGTAACAGAGAAACGTTGAAACTAAATAGATTCGTAGCTCATATAATCTGAAAGCGCCAGTTGTGCATTTGTTTCTTAGAGGCTTTGACTAACGGTGCACGCTGCAACATAGCCTGTTGAACTGATCTGTTGCTGCAATGATTTGTCTGAATGATGCAGAAGTCACAGACCAAAGCTGATACAATATTCCTGAAGTAACAGAGGAAAACAAACACACAAGGAGAACGAACACTGTGGCCATTCCTTTGTCTGCCTCTTCCAAGATAACCTTTTACTCGATTATCTCGTTTTTCGTGTGAAAGAAAGAGTTAATTTGTCTTGTTAAATTGTGTAAGTTTCTTTCATTTCAGAGCTTCATTATTTTCTTCTTTCTTTCCCCAACACTTCATATTCTTCTACAAATCCATATTTCAGTGGCTTCAATTTTCACCTCTGTTTTTTTTTTAATCGTCTATTTGTCTGCACCATATGGGAGTGTAGAACAAATATTAATTTCAACTTGAGTCCTGATATTATTTTCTTTGGTGTGAGTAAACATTTCATAATTTAACAAATGTTCTTTGAGTCAGATCAAGGGTTGCTCCTTGTCCTCATTACTCATCTTCCACTGTCCAGCCTCACCTTCGTTATATCGCTTACCTGGAATGCCTAGCCTCCACCGACGGCACTATCTAGCCATCTGGTCCGCATGTTGTAGCTGGTGACTCACAGGTCATGTCCTAATTATTTCAGCATGAGGGTTAGTAGCTCCAGGTTATCCTCTATAGTTTTGGTAAGCGCTTCTATACGTCCTTATCCCATTTCTGGTGTCTGCCGCAGAGGGAACTTACATGATAAAAGAATAAAGGCCACTTGCCCAGCGCAGTCGCCACAAATTGCTGAAGTCAGAGTTATTATTAAATGAGTATACATGAGAATAAGAGAAGATAATCACACACAACTTAAGCTACACCTTTAGAGACAGCAAACAATAGTGAAACTATTGGTCGTTTCAAATCTAAATGTTCACGATTAACATGAAATATCTCCTCTTTCCCTGCACTTACAAACTTGATTTTTTGCATCTGACCTTGTTTTTCCAAGGTCCCACCGATTTCACAAAATTTAATGATGTAGGAAGTATGCTTCATCATGAAGCAGCACTTTCCTTTGATCTCAGTGAATTTACGGATCTTTTTGCTCCTGGAGAAAATAATTTACCGTACATTAATGGAAATCAGCTTCTCGACATAGGCGTCTCTACACAACTTGAAAGTTGGAGGCGTTTATCAACTGTTTACTTTCTATTGTTTACTTTCTTTAAAATACTATGAGAATGTCAATGTTATAGCCTTTACAGACGGTCTAAAACAAATCAGCGTATAAACAGTTCCATTAATGAAAACTATTTAAACAATATACAACAAAGAATACATTTAAAAAAACTAATTATCCGTTGCGAGCGATAACGAGCATGACATATCAAGCAAAGTTATTGTTTATGGGTACGCATGTGACTAAAGAGTCCGATGTAAGCACGGGATCCTCTTCACTGTAAAGAGCTACATTGTTCGTTTTATGTCTTTCCATGTGACTTTCATTATTTTACGTAAACAAGACATATGAAAGTGATTTA
The DNA here is from genome assembly GCA_032433765.1 of Megaustenia siamemsis. NCBI lineage: Eukaryota > Metazoa > Mollusca > Gastropoda > Stylommatophora > Ariophantidae > Megaustenia > Megaustenia siamemsis. The sequence continues at coordinate 4,600,019 of JAVIAB010000059.1, read as the reverse complement.
GTTTCTTTGCATGCCTGCAGTACACATATCAAGAATCTTTACATTTTCAAAACGTTATCAACTTTAGCTAAAGATTAATCATGCGGACATATAAAAACGTCCATTATTATTTCATTTATTCTGAATCAGAGGAGTCTAACATATTGATTACTAATCTGGGCTGAACGAACGATAGTCCATCTTTTTTCCAATAGTCATTTTCTTCTTTTAAGACATGATCTTCACATTTGCACCAAAAATCTTTGTCAATCTGTGATAGAGCAGCATATGTCAGTCCTTTTATATCGCATAGTTTAAAACTTGTATTCTCAGCTGCCACCTGCCCTTTAATTTTTGCCCAAACGAGTTCAATGGGGTTTAATTGTGGATGATAAGGGGGCAGTCTCAAGCACGTATGACCATGCTGTTGAATGATTTTGTCTATTTGGAATACTTTGGTCTTTTGCGATTTCTTAACAAGTGACAGTAATTCAGGTTTCAAAAATCCCTCGTTAAATGGAATTCCTTCCTTTCTTAGCCAAATCTTTATAACATCTTTTGTACTGGTAGATGTAGGAATTTTGTCTTCTTCTGCCACAGCGTTGTGGTATGGTACGACGCGTTGTCCATTACCAGACAGGATGGTCTGTCTAGAATTGGAAGAAGAGTATTTTCAATCCACTCTCTAAATATATGGCCATTCATCTCGGTGTGATAGTCCCTGTTGTCAGTATAATTAGAGGTGAATATAAGTTCTGCATTTTTCACCAACCCTTCTTTTCGGCTGCCTGCATGTGCCATTATAATACGCTGTCCTTTTCCAGTGGGTACACATCTTTTAATACTTCCATCTGATAACTGCCATTCCTTTGCACTTGTATGGTGAGAATTTATCCAAGATTCATCTAGAAATACAATATCATAACCTTGGTTACGCATTTCCCGTACTTCACGTAAATATTTACTCCTCATAGAAACTAAGTGCGGCTTCTCGCAGATGACATTCTACCACTATCGTACTTTCTAAACGTAAAACCGATGCTTCTAACAGTTCTCCATAATGTTGTTTTCGACACAACAATGTCATTTTCTGCTCTCAGTCGAATTTTCAGTTTTCTTAAAGTCACAGTTTCTTTGGAATCGAACATTTTACAAATTGCTCTTCTAATCACTTCCTTGTCAAAACTATCTACTACTTTCTTTCTTCCTAGCGTCCTAGTCTTGATTGAACTGGACACTCCGTTAGCTTTAAGCACTTGTTTGAAAAAGCGTTTGCTTATACCCAATGCGTGAATAGTTCTCTTTTCTGGCTTTGAGATGCTTCGATACAGTTTTCCACGCTTAGCTTCTATGCAAAAATATTTATACACCTTTATTGCCACTGATTGCAATGTAAGGAACTTTACTTTTATACCCATTGACTAACAGATCACAAATTTAACGAAATTACCCAATAATTAGGATACGCCGTTGCACATAAATCACAACAAAACGACAGGAAATGGGATGCACCGGATATAAAATTATAACTATGACGCGTTTTATGTGTTTTTTAGTGCTTAAAACAGGGAAATTGGCGCGCATTACGTTCAAGATGACAAGTCCGTGGGTGCTCACTCATATGAAGCGGTAATTCCTCCAAATATATGGTTTGACCAAAATGCCTTAAATTTGTATACTTCAAATAAAGAATATTTAAAACTATACGTTTGTTGGTGAGGAAATGAATGTACTTTTTGGGACCAAAAAATCACAAGACTATATGCAAAATTTCAGCATTATCAATCAATTGGTTGCAGAGATATGGAATTTTAAACACCTTCAAAATATTTTGAAACGACCTATACACATTCTTCGTCAGTAAAGTCAGACAAAAATTACACACAATTAAATGATGTATGAACAGTGATAGATAGAGGGGGGGAGTGATGTGATAAAGCCATGAAGTATCGCAGACTGACGCTTCAGTGTCAATATAGAAAGAATGAAATAAATTAGCCAAAAGATGAGCACAATAGCCTGGATAAGAGGTGCACAATAGTTAGTTTCGGCTACACATATGTAGAGGTCACAGATATATGGTTTTACAGAAGAATAGAAACAAGAATGGAATGGTAGGAAATGAAGAGACAATTGATAAATAAGAATAAAATGATAGGAAATGAAGAGACAATGGATAAATAAGAATAAAATGACAGGAAATGAAGAGACAAGGGATAAATAAGAATAAAATGATAGGAAATGAAGAGACAATTGATAAATAAGAATAAAATGATAGGAAATGAAGAGACAATGGATAAATAAGAATAAAATGACAGGAAATGAAGAGACAAGGGATAAATAAGAATAAAATGATAGGAAATGAAGAGACAAGGGATACATAAGAATAAAATGATAGGAAATGAAGAGACAAGGGATAAATAAGAATAAAATGATAGGAAATGAAGAGACAAGGGATAAATAAGAATAAAATGGTAGGAAATGAAGAGGAAAGTGATATACGAGAATGGAATGATAGGAAATGAAGAGAAAAGTGATATACGAGAATGGAATGGCAGGAAATGAAGACAGAAAGAACATTCTGGAAGTATATGATCATCGTTAGCAGCAGGGATGGCACTTGATTATTATATATAACAGAAGTGAACAGCGAGACAGACGTTGAAGCTATTCCTGTCCCAGCTGTATTATTTCCTCCCGGCACACGTACCTGCTGTGGATTCGGCTGCAGCTGTTGGCTATGCTCAATAAATCAACAGTGACCGTGGAGATTCAGCCATGATATCTAAGGTCATAGGGCAAGCTCATCTGCTTAAATCAAAATGTCAACAGATAAAAGTGCCCGCAGCATCAGGCTATTTGTACACACATTTGATTGAATATCTGTGGCTAGCGAACTGACTTTTCAAAGAATGGATGGCCGTGGCACTTGCTTCGAGTACGCCCCTAATGGCTAGGGCTATGCTGCATTCACAGGAGAGCCTAACATAACACCAGTTGTATGTGATTCTCTTGTTTAGTGCTAGTCTAGGAAGATGACGATAAACTAATGCTGTACCGGCCAGTAGACTAACAAAACTGTGCTAACATATGGATGTGATGCCAGTGCTAACATATGGATGTGATGCCAGTGCTAACATATGGATGTGATGCCAGTGCTAACATATGGATGTGATGCCAGTGCTAACATATGGATGTGATGCCAGTGCTAACATATGGATGTGATGCCAGTGCTAACATATGGATGTGATACCAGTGCTAACATATGGATGTGATGCCAGTGCTAACATATGGATGTGATGCCAGTGCTAACATATGGATGTGATGCCAGTGCTAACATATGGATGTGATGCCAGTGCTAACATATGGATGTGATACCACTGCTAACATATGGATGTGATGCCAGTGCTAACATATGGATGTGATGCCAGTGCTAACATATGGATGTGATGCCAGTGCATATACCAGTGTATAAGGATGTGAAAGTTGGAAATCCACCAAGACTTTAGAGAGGAAATTAATTGGCTTAGAAAAAAAAATGTCTACTTAGGATCTCAAACATAAGCTGGGAAGAATACATTTCAAACAAACAGATAAGATACGAATCTAAACAAGAATACGTGTCAAGTTTTATAAGAAGGCAGAAATACATCGGTCATGTGCTGAGAATGAAGAAAGACTTCCCCGTCAGGCATTCACGTGGAAACCATCTGGTAAAAAAACAAAACAACAAGATAGATTAACAGAATGGTTGAGTAGAGCAAGGAATAGGGAAGGTTCAACCATGGGAAACAAGCAAGAACTAGTGGCAGGTCGTCAGTCTTGGAGAATTATGACTTCCGCCCTATGTGCCGTCTTCGGACTGAGAGGAAAATTGAATTAACGAGACTTTAGTATGTGCAATAAACATAATATGATTTTATGCAGCTAAACCAATAGAGAGACGAGACAGACTACGACGTTTCGGCAAAAACCTTCGTCAGGTACAAGGCAACAGATAGTGATGGCAAGTAACAGATGATGGACCTAGACTTTATACAAAAACACGAAAAGGAAAGTACTACTATAAAACAAATATAAACATACAAATTAAAAACTGATCTGAAAAATGAAAATGGTGGAATAGTGGCCAGGATTTAACGTGTATGTTGGTCACAAGATAGGGCATGTAGGACCATGTTAATACTATCCGGCCATCGTGTTGACCGCATCACTTTTATTAATGCAGTGCTCACTGTTGTCCGATCATAACATCGTGAACACATTGTTCTTAAATATTCTGAAAAACCTATTTGATGAAGTGCAGTGAATTTTCGCATGCAGTTTTAGATTTTCAATGATTTAGTAACATTTCACTCCAAAGGAGCCTATATTTTGAAGAAACCGTTTGTATGATATAACTTCAGAAAAAAATACAAAAAGGGAGTCCCGAAGACTTAAGCAATGGATGGCGTTTATTCTGTTAACCGCGAATTACATAAAGACGGCTAAACAAAAAACGTCCTCTGTGACACGGTAACTACACCAATGATGAAACGGTTCCGAGTGGTTCAAGTAAGAATACCGATTTCTTCCACGGATTTAAACTATACATAGAAAGTGGTTTACAATCATAGGGCAGAAGAGTTGAATGGTCATTCAAACTTGGAATTGTCTGTCCCGGCAGTAACACTAATTTTTTTTTTGTTTTAACAAAAATCCTACAGGAGATTAGCTTCCTAAGGGCAAAAAATATGTTAGGGGCGACGTGATCAACAATGCACATAGCACTTTTCAGTTCATTCTCTCAGAAGCTAGCTCAGCCATGATTTGTGAAAGATGTTCACGAATTGATGAACGGACTATAACAACACATTCCCGGTTTCTCTCAGTAAGTGAACGGCACACATTACAACTAGCTTTAATATAACAAATAAGAGATCATATGTGCCTTCTTTCTTCAGGCAATATAATTATCAGGCACGAGAGATAACATGAGCTTGGCGGCATGATCAGATTTATATGAAATATGTTGGCGTGATCACATGAAATTGCATGTTCTGAGCGTGACCAGATTTATATGAAATATCATGTTGGCGTGATCACATGAAATAACACGTTGACAGCGTGACCAGATTTATATGAAATATCACATGGGCGTGATCACATGAATTAGCATGTTGAGAGCGTGACCAGATTTATATGAAATATCATGTTGGCGTGATCACATGAAATTGCATGTTCTGAGCGTGACCAGATTATATGAAATATCATGTTGGCGTGATCACATGAAATAACATATTGACAGCGTGACCAGATTATATGAAATATCACGTTGGCGTGATCACATGAAATAGCATGTTAAGAGCGAGACCAGATTTATATGAAATATCATGTTGGCGTGATCACATGAAATAGCATGTTAAGAGCGTGACCAGATTTATATGAAATATCATGTTGGCGTGATCACATGAAATAGCATGTTAAGAGCGTGACCAGATTTATATGAAATATCATGTTGGCGTGATCACATGAAATAACATGTTGACAGCGTGACGAGATTTATATGAAATATCATGTTGGCGTGATCACATGAAATAACATGTTGACAGCGTGACGAGATTTATATGAAATATCATATGGGCGTGATCACATGAAATAACATGTTGACAGCGTGACGAGATTTATATGAAATATAATGTTGGCGTAAACACATGAAATAACATGTCGAGAGCGTGGCTATATTTATATGAGGTCATAAAATAATTTTGAGGGTGTCCAGATTTATATGAGATCATATCATAATGCTGATGGCGTGACCTTATTTATAGGAAATCATAACATAATATTGATGATGTGACCATAATTATGTGAGACAACTTGATGCTGACACAGACATGGGAGTACCGTGAAGAAGCCTACCTGTGAGTAGCCGTAGATCTTGATTGACTTCTTGGCAGGATCGTGCTCTATCCTGCCGCCACCCAAAACCTCACAATCCAGACCCTTCTCCTCTATCTCTCCGACCACGCTGTCGTAAATGTCAGCTGAGGAAACAGAATTTACATGTGGCGTGATGTATGGAGGAGAGATGTAAGCACGGTTGTAGAAAGTATGGAGGAGAGATGTAAGCACGGTTGTAGAAAGTATAGAGGAGAGATGTAAGCACGGTTGTAGAAAGTATAGAGGAGAGATGTAAGCACGGTTGTAGAAAGTATGGAGGAGAGATGTAAGCACGGTTGTAGAAAGTATGGAGGAGAGATGTAAGCGTGGTTGTAGAAAGTATAGAGGAGATATGTAAGCACGGTTGTAGAAAGTATAGAGGAGAGATGTAAGCACGGTTGTAGAAAGTATGGAGGAGAGATGTAAGCACGGTTGTAGAAAGTATAGAGGAGAGATGTAAGCACGGCTGTAGAAAGTATAGAGGAGAGATGTAAGCACGGCTGTAGAAAGTATAGAGGAGAGATGTAAGCACGGTTGTAGAAAGTATAGAGGAGAGATGTAAGCACGGTTGTAGAAAGTATAGAGGAGAGATGTAAGCACGGTTGTAGAAAGTATAGAGGAGGGATGTAAGCACGGTTGTAGAAAGTTTGGAGGAGAGATGTAAGCACGGATGTATAAAGTTTGGAGGAGAGATGTAAACACAGATGTATAAAGTTTGGAGGAGAGATGTAAGCACGGATGTATAAAGTTTGGAGGAGAGATGTAAGCACGGATGTATAAAGTTTGGAGGAGAGATGTAAGCACGGATGTATAAAGTTTGGAGGAGAGATGTAAGCACGGATGTATAAAGTTTGGAGGAGAGATGTAAGCACGGATGTATAAAGTTTGGAGGAGAGATGTAAGCACGGATGTATAAAGTTTGGAGGAGAGATGTAAGCACGGATGTATAAAGTTTGGAGGAGAGATGTAAGCACGGATGTATAAAGTTTGGAAGAGAGATGTAAGCAAGGATGTATAAAGTATAGAGGAGAGATGTAAGCACGGATGTATAAAGTTTGGAGGAGAGATGTAAGCACGGATGTATAAAGTTTGGAGGAGAGATGTAAGCACAGATGTATAAAGTTTGGAGGAGAGATGTAAGCACGGATGTATAAAGTTTGGAAGAGATGTAAGCACGGATGTATAAAGTTTGGAGGAGAGATGTAAGCACGGATGTATAAAGTTTGGAAGAGAGATGTAAGCACGGATGTATAAAGTTTGGAGGAGAGATGTAAGCACGGATGTATAAAGTTTGGAAGAGAGATGTAAGCACGGATGTATAAAGTTTGGAGGAGAGATGTAAGCACGGATGTATAAAGTTTGGAGGAGAGATGTAAGCACGGATGTATAAAGTTTGGAGGAGAGATGTAAGCACGGATGTATAAAGTTTGGAAGAGAGATGTAAGCACGGATGTATAAAGTTTGGAGGAGAGATGTAAGCACGGATGTATAAAGTTTGGAGGAGAGATGTAAGCACGGATGTATAAAGTTTGGAAGAGAGATGTAAGCACGGTTGTATAAAGTTTGGAGGAGAGATGTAAGCACGGATGTATAAAGTTTGGAAGAGAGATGTAAGCACAGTTGTATAAAGTTTGGAGGAGAGATGTAAGCACGAATGTATAAAGTTTGGAGGAGAGATGTAAGCACGGATGTATAAAGTTTGGAGGAGAGATGTAAGCACGGTTGTAGAAAGTATGGAGGAGAGATGTAAGCACGGTTGTATAAAGTTTGGAGGAGAGATGTAAGCACGGTTGTAGAAAGTATAGAGGAGAGATGTAAGCACGGTTGTAGAAAGTATAGAGGAGAGATGTAAGCACGGATGTATAAAGTATGTAGGAGAGATGTAAGCACGGATGTAGAAAGTATAGAGGAGAGATGTAAGCACGGTTGTAGAAAGTATGTAGGAGAAATGTAAGCACGGATGTAGAAAGTATGTAGGAGAGATGTAAGCACGGATGTAGAAAGTATAGAGGAGAGATGTAAGCACGGATGTATAAAGTATAGAGGAGAGATGTAAGCACGGATGTATAAAGTTTGGAGGAGAGATGTAAGCACGGTTGTATAAAAGATCAGGCAACACGCGGTGATTAAGAAGGAAAGTTGTACCGATGGTTGCAGATAGTATCCTGTACATAAACTGTTGAGGTTAACACAAATGCTCAATTTATGATTGCAGGACGGGACATGCACGTGCCATGATGACAGAAGAGAAAAGTGATTCCTTCTGCACTGTGTTTTGTGTACATTCATTCTTCTGCACTGTATTATGTGTACATTCATTCTTCTGCACTGTATTATGTGTACATTCATTCTTCTGCACTGTATTATGTGTACATTCATTCTTCTACACTGTATTATGTGTACATTCATTCTTCTGCACTGTGTTTTGTGTACATTCATTCTTCTGCACTGTATTATGTGTACATTCATTCTTCTGCACTGTATTATGTGTACATTCATTCTTCTGCACTGTATTATGTGTACATTCATTCTTCTGCACTGTATTATGTGTACATTCATTTTTCTGCACTGTATTATGTGTACATTCATTCTTCTGCACTGTGTTTTGTGTACATTCATTCTTCTGCACTGTGTTTTGTGTACATTCATTCTTCTGCACTGTGTTTTGTGTACATTCATTCTTCTGCACTGTGTTTTGTGTACATTCATTCTTCTGCACTGAGTTTTGTGTACATTCATTCTTCTGCACTGTATTATGTATACATTCATTCTTCTGCACCGTGTTTTGTGTACATTCATTCTTCTGCACTGTGTTTTATGTGCATTCATTCTTCTGCACTGTATTATGTGTACATTCATTCTTCTGCACTGTGTTTTGTGTACATTCATTTTTCTGCACTGTATTATGTGTATATTCATTCTTCTGCACTGTGTTTTGTGTACATTCATTCTTCTGCACGGTATTATGTGTACATTCATTCTTCTGCACTGTATTATGTGTACATTCATTCTTCTGCACTGTATTATGTGTACATTCATTCTTCTGCACTGTGTTTTGTGTACATTCATTCCGACATGGTGTGGCCAATGTTATGCAAGGAACTTGAGTTATTGTCTGGAGAGAAGTCACGTGATACAAAGCTCCCACACTGAATGTCTGTGGATTCTTGTAATGTAAGTTAGCTTTGAGAGTTCCTCTCTAATGATATCTCACACGTTTCTGAATGACAGATAGTTTCTTTGTAGCTGGAACGGAAATGCATATTATTCCATTTATTTAGAAGTGCACGTGTATACAATATGTAAGTTTATCATTTCCAGTCAGAAGTGCACGTGTATACAATATGTAAGTTTATCATTTCCAGTCAGTTAGAAGTGTATGTGTATACAATATTTAAGTTTTTATCATTTCTAGTCAGAAGTGTATGTGTACACAATATGTAAGTTTATCATTTCCAGTCAAAAGTGTATGTGTATACAATATGTAAGTTTATCATTTCCAGTCAGTCAGAAGTGTATGTGTATACAATATGTAAGTGTATCATTTCCAGTCAGAAGTGTATGTGTATACAATATGTAAGTTTATCATTTCCAGTCAGAAGTGTATGTGTATACAATATGTAAGTTTATCATTTCCAGTCAGAAGTGTATGTGTACACAATATGTAAGTTTATCATTTCCAGTCAGTCAGAAGTGTATGTGTATACAATATGTAAGTTTATCATTTCCAGTCAGTCAGAAGTGTATGTGTATAATGCAGGCAATAAAGCACTAATACATGGGAAAATAAAAAACATATAAGAACATTTAAATAGACTCAACAGCAAAGGCACAAAATACAACATGAAAATCAACATCAACAAAACAGAAATCATGAACGTCGCAACAGAGAACAGAACATCAACATAACTATAGACGGCAGACAACTAAAACAAGTAGAGGAATTTAAATACCTAGGAAGTCTAGTGACAAACGACAATTCACAAACAGCAGAGATAGACTCAAGATGCAACAAAGCTTGTCAAATCATTGGACAGCTATCAGCACTATTGTCCAACAAGGAAATAACTCTAGCGGCAAAACGGGCACCCTACAATATAATCTTCATCCCAACGTCGTGCTACCAATGCCAGTCCTGCGCCTCAGATGCAAGAACAATAAGAAAAATTAAACACAACTGAGATGAAAGGTGTTAGACGAATGACAGGAAACAGTTTGAGAAATAAGATCAGAAATAAAGAACAGAAAAAAGCTCAGAATAACCCAAGCCATAGAGACAATAGTTTGGCCACGTGATAAGGCAGAAAGATAAAAACATACACAATACAATGAGCCTTCAAAAAACGTTGCGAGAACACCAGACTCAAATGGAAGCTCATGACCAGCTCCTGATGTCCATACAAACTAAAGACTAAAAAAGAACCAGTCATGTATTTGAACACTAACAGTAGCCAACACTCTAAAACTGTGGTATTTATGACCACTGTGCACTCTCTAAAACTCTACTAAACTATCAGTTGTATCAACTCTAAAATGTTGGTAGCAACCGGATATCATGTAAAACTCTACTATGATGCATTCACAAATATTTGCCTTTGCAATTTCTTTAACTTATAACATTTACAATTACTGATTCTAGAAACTGTACTATTTGCATGTGGTCTTATTTTTGTCGCAGCCCAAAAAATTGTAATCACAAATGTGATGTAGACGGCACAGAATGATCAAAATGACATTTCCTTTGTTATTCTTATCAGTTTCTTGATTATTGTATTGACAAATAATATTATATTGACAATAAATTGAGTTTTTTACTATATGCTAACACTGATTACGGCGCTCACCGTATGACGCGACCAGAGACCAGGCTAATTAACCGCCGCCAATGTTATTTATCCCGTTTACGACACGCGGGTAATCCGAGATAACGATACACTGACCAGCCAGTCCTTCTCCGTCTCGCTGGGAGCCATAAACGATCGACACAGGTGTCTACAGGTGTCGAAGTTTTCCCGTATTTAGTGAGTCCCAGATTACAGTGGGACGTGTTACGTTTATCAGTCAATACTGGTGTGAGAAACACGGCAGACACAGATCTATGATTCGTGAAGTGACATCACTTCGCGGTTCCGTCTAGACCAGAGTAGACCATTGCGTGGCCCGTATAAATTACAGGAATTAACTAAAGAATTAGTCATTGCCCGCTTAGAGTGTATTCACGTACATGTACAGTATCTCAGTGAATTATTTTTGTGGATTTTAAAAGTGTTACACACAATATAGGAAATGGCCAGTGTCAAAAGTGTAAAACCAAAAGCATTAACGCTGGAAGAACGAATATCAGTGATTCGACAAAATATTTTTGTGTGTTTAACTATCGTGTTTTATGAAAAGTGTCCAACCAGTGGCTATTGTAGACCGACATGTGCACTATGTTCTACTCATGGATTACGCTGATTTGCAGGTTAGTTTTCATAGTGCTTAGGATAAAATTTTTTTTATCGCTCTATTTACATGTATTATGTGAAACCTGTGAGGCAGGACCACCTGTCCTATGGGACCAGTTTTTTAAAGTCCCGTGAATGGTCGCCTTAGACAGGTTCGACTGTAAATGTGCTTTATTTGTATACACTGGTTTCATAATCACTTTTCAATAGAAAATAGCATTTATACAGTTATCTTCTGTGCTTGACATCACCACATGCAGTTATCTTTCATCATTGTAAGTCATCATAATCTTGTATCATGCCTGCTGGCGTTGTGCTCATGTCTCTCCACAACTTTCGATCTCGACAGTTATTTATCATTTCTGTTGTTAACATTCTGCCAAGCCATTCATTCCCTTAAGCTGTCTGGTATCTTTTCTCTTTGCTTCCCTCTATCTCTTCGTTTCTAACATTTCCCAGTTGTTACAATGTATTTCAGCTGTTCCCTTCTCATTAAATGACCAAAAAATTATGATTCTTTCTTCCTAATATTGGATATTAGCTCTCTTTTTGCTTTGGCCTCTTTCAGAACGTTTTCATTACTCTTCTTAGCTGTCCATAGTAATCTCAATATTTTTCTGTAAAACCACATTTCTACAGCCTCCAGTGATTTTTTTGGTCTATTGTCAATGATTCACATCCATAATGTTCTATATAACATTTAAGAACTTTTTTTTCTTGTTTCCATTGTTAAAAATGGATTGCACAGTATCTTCCTCGTTTTTTGGAAAGCTGCTGTTCCCTGAGCTATTCCACCATCTCACCTCTGCTGTACATCTACCATCGAGGTTAACGTTGTTCCTAGATATTGACATTCATTGACCTGTTTTAATATTGTTCCTCTTGTCTTGCGGTGATGTCTTTTTTTTTTTTTTTTTTTTTTTTTTTGGAAGTAGCTAAATGAATAGTGACGTGAAATTGGTCCACATATTTACATATTCAGCTATGTTTTAGATGCGACATTCAACCCTTTCAAAAGAAATATTGCCAGTTCCGTGACTGACGTATTTGATAAAATCTGCTCACCCTAACCTGAACATGAGTCGAACACGTTAAGCAATGCTGAATGAAGCACAAACCATCTTGCCGCCAATAATCTTCTTCATTCTTTATGACAAGGTCCTCACATTAGATCCACTATTGTTTGTCAAAGAGGGCAGTATAAACAATGTGATGTACATATTTGATGGTCCTCACATTAGATCCACTACTGTTTGCCAAAGAGGGCAGTATAAACAATGTGATATGTATGTTTCAAGGTGAAGTTTTCAATATTACTTCTCTCGTTTTGTTCTCTTTATTTGTCACTCTACAACTTCCACGTATTTACCCTTCTGTAAAACACTTTCATTGGGCACCAATGTTCAAGACATCACTCTGGTTGCATCTTTAGACTACTCCCACAACAACCAAAAAATACCGACCAGCAGCGCTCACACCACCATTCCTGAACCCATCCTCCCTTTATTGTAGGTATCTCATCCCAACAGCCAGCCAAGGCACTCATTAAGAGTTAGTCACCCGAGTCTCCATTCTACATCCATCCACCTAGATATACGTCTCTCGTTTTCTCTCTCTCTCTCCGGTGCGGTTTACTCATACCTTTGATAGGGTCATGGTCAGAGGTCTTGTCTATCTAGCTGAAGAGTGTCATCATCTGTGTAAATCTATGCCTGTTCTTTGCCAACATTCTAAATAATCTCTATTTGCTTACCGTCAGTTATTTTCTAAAAATGTATCATCCTATCTATATGCTGTTTGGGTGTGAGTCTACCATTCGATATATCCACAATGTGTTAGAACTATAGGGACGTGTTTAAGAAGTACTGACATACACGACTAAACCAAACCAATAATGAACGCAGCTATTCTATCCAACCATGGAACCAATTTTATTGCAGTCAGGAACTTTCCCCAGATTCACTCCACCACTTGTCACAATATTTCCCAAAATGCATTGGTAAGTTCTGTTGACAAGGTCGCTCCGTGCACGTTCTGTTCGACTGCACAGGAGACGACTCTAAACTTCCTTAGTCGCCTCTTACGACATATGTAACAGGTAACAGTATCTCTATTCTTTTCTCCCTTCCCCGTGGGGGCACCGGTAGAGCACGGACCACACGAACGTAGCTACGCCACTGTTACTACTGTCTCGACACAACTGATGACAACAAAAGTTTATCTAAAAATCATAAAACAAGCTCACTGTTATAACAACAAAGCCGATTGCCACTATTTCTGAAGCTGAAGCACAAATATCACAGGCTCAGTATTTTTCTAACAATAATAATCGTCTTTTCCGCCATTCACCCGTGGATGCGTTGTCGCCAGTTTACTACAAGCTGCTATAGCTTCGCCTTTCGCCCGACACATCCGTCATCGACATGGTTACATTTACTAAACAATTCTGCCTGGACATCATGACATATTATTTTCGACTTTTAACCTCCAAGCGTTCTTTAACGTGCGCAAAGTGCATACGGGACTCCCTATTATCGGCGAAACTCGGCAGGGCTAGGATCACAGTAATCAATAATAATAATGTAAACAATGCATGTCTATCATCATCATAACGTGCCGTGACGGCTGGCGTAGGCGATCATCTCCACATTACTCGGTCCTTCATGCACGTCATAATTTCAGTCGGTGATCTTTTGTTATGTCACTTGGATAAGCTGTTCAATATTTTTTTTCTCTAGGTTTTCCTTTCCTCTTCTTTCGATTCATTCTGTCCTAGTTATAGGTATTTTCAGTCCCTTTTTTCAGCATGACGTGTACAATAAATATTGATTGTCTCTTCCATATTAGTTGAATTATATTTTTGGTTTCTCCAGCTCGTTTTAAACATTCTTCATTTGTCATTTATGCTATATATGAATTCGAGGCATTCTTCTGACAAACCACATCTCAGTTGCATTTAATGTTCTGTGTTGTGCCTGGCTCTGCCTCGTCTTCCTTGTACCTTCCCTTCCAAAGTAACTTTTACAATGGTATTATGTCGCTTCACATGCCCAAACAAATCTTCAGTTGTCTTGTTCCGATTTCTGTTAAGTAGTTCCTTGTTTTCATGTTCAGCAGATTCAGAACTTCCTTGTTTGTCTTCCTTTCCTTCCACCCAGTTCTCCCCATCTTCCTATAGATCCACATTTCAAAGGCTTCAACTTTCTGATTTGTTATTTTATTTAATGTCAATATTTATGCAGCATACAGGAATGTTTTGTAAATGTAGCATATAGATGAATCATTACAAATAGGAAAAAAAGATGGAGATAAAGTCTTCATTTAACAAATCACAATCGTTGGACCTTCTCATCAGGCGTGGGTCTATCTAAGCAGCTGCAACACCGACGGTCTGACTTCTGAGCTCAAATGGCAATAAGAGTCAAGCCGATAGATACGACGATTAGGGAAACCCTGCACGGGGGAAAAAAAAGGGGGGGGGGAGGTAACGGTGGCAGTAAAACAAGCTGAGTTTAAGACAGAGGGCTAGCAGCAACAACACACGGCCTGGTACGTGCCGTAGGTTTAGGTCAGTTAGCAGCGGACGATTAATTCAATACTAACCTGGCGTGTGCTCCAAGTGAGGCAAGTGTAAGTGTAAGGAAGGAGCAAGTGGTAGGGTGTAACGAACACTCCTACAATGTATTTTGACAGCTTGCAAAAAAGGAACAAAACAAAATCATAACGTTTCGGCCTACACGTGGCCTTCTTCAGAAAATAAGAACAACGAAAAGAAGCTAAACTAAACTACATGTTCTAAAGTAACAAGAACTAGCGGATCTGAAATAAAAAGTGAAATGGAATGACAAAACAGATCGAAAGGGAACAGTGCTATATTACAAGAAAGTAGTGAAAAATAAATTGTAAAAACACTACGCTGAAAATCCGAGAAATTCGAGGCAAGTATCTGACTATCGAGAGTTGTGTACGTTATTGAGAACACTACGACTTGTCACAGCCAAATCTAGCTAGGTATCCAGACTTTTCTTATAAGGCTCCACTACAAAATGGTCAAGTTGACACTGGACCCACGCTTAGTTCATCACCAAGTCAAAGCACCAACCACCACGCTATCCTGCTGCGTGCCCCTGTGCTACTCTCAAACGTTTCTCTGTTCTACGCGAGATTTCCAGCTCGTCTATGAGATTTAACACATCTTTCTTCTTTTTCTTCATTCTTTCTCATGATCTTTCTGGTACCATGCCCTCAATATTGATCTTCTCCTTGCCTTCATGTCATTGTAATCTTCACAATATTTTAAATAGCTTGTCTCCATGTTGATTAGCAAGCAGCTCTCTGCAACAATCAGTTCTTGCTAACATGTTCGCCCTTCACTCTGTCCACTATTTTTTTTTTATAAACTGCAACAGAGAGGATTTATTTTCAGTTGATCTGTGAATTGTACTCGTGGTTGGGAGGAAAAAAAAGATCCCCCCCCCCCCGGTCGACCGCTGGCAGAAATAGGTACCAGGGTTTATACTCTGGCAAGGTGAAGGAATGGCGCCTCGCTCGTGAGTTACGATGCTTGAGACGACACTAGACAGAAGTTTCTGAACACTTTTGGATAGGCGGCCGAGTACATATGGGTTAAAAACACCTCGTGCTAAGACGCTAATTCAAGCCTCCTACCTTTACCTTTATGAAACATAGCGAATAACTAGTACGAACTATGCAACATAGCGAATAACTAGTACGAACTATGCAACATAGCGAATAACTAGTATAAAGAGACTGTAAATATTCATCAGACTAGCTCGGTTTGTTTGACTTTCTATTGATTTTGTTCTCCAGTTTGTGGTGCGAGTCATCAGCCTGTACCACACAAATGTCGGATGTGTTGTTAAATCTTCTTAGATTATCTTCAAAGTAAATGACACATAAACACCACATGGAGGTTACTTCTTAGATTATCTTCAAAGTAAATGACACATAAACACCACATAGAGGTTACTTCTTAAATTATCTTCAAAGTAAATGACACATAAACACCACATAGAGGTTACTTATTAGATTTTCTTCAAAGTAAATAACACATAAACACCACATAAATGTGCATAAAGATGGTATAAGGTTCTGTGAATACCGCACAAGAGAGCACTGTGAGAACAATTGTAACGAGTAGTAACAGCTCTACTGAAGACAAAAGTTAAGGCTCTTTCACGATTGACGATTTCTAGATTCGTACAGCATTAAATGAACACCGGAAATATTTTTTTCCCTTTGAAGTACAGTACTGTTGTTATACTGACCAGATTACCAAAACAAGTGTCAAAAGGTTAAACAAATATAAATAAGGTTATCAGTATCACATTTCCTATACGCCGCGATGTGGCTCTTCCTTTTCTTCTGTCTATAATAGCAGGCACAGTTTGTAGCAGATGACACACACAGCACTGAAGCTGGACAGATGTACAACAAACACCGATGAATGTTGTCCACATGATGATGAAGAGCTTTATCTTGGTCTGATCTCTACTTTGAGCTGCCTTTCGTCAAACAAGCAGCGGTATGTGAGTGGAGCATGTAACAATATCCGCGCGTGTCTGGGAACGCTGTAAGCGGTTTACTCAGATTCCTAGCTTTCAGGTGTCAGGTTCTAGCTGCCTGTTGTGCTTAATAATATAAAACACATGGTGCTTGTCTAGTGTTTGTGCCCCGCCTGCTCGTCGGATGCTTTGAAGCCCTTCAGGACATGCCAATTACTGAAACAAGGTGCACTAAGTTGTGGCGGATGTTGGAGTACAAGCTCTCGATGTCAACAGGCATGAATGTCGCTTCCAAATAAAACAGTTTTCATCTTATCCTTGTCTGCGATGATAGCTCTCATGGAAAACGTTACTGTCTATCGCTAAGATAGTGTACTATCTTTCTCTCAGATAGAGCGTTCCCGTATGTCGCTAAGATAGAACGTTACTATCTGTCACTG
Source organism: Megaustenia siamemsis (assembly GCA_032433765.1). Taxonomy (NCBI): domain Eukaryota; kingdom Metazoa; phylum Mollusca; class Gastropoda; order Stylommatophora; family Ariophantidae; genus Megaustenia; species Megaustenia siamemsis. The sequence continues at coordinate 4,582,706 of JAVIAB010000059.1, read as the reverse complement.
AGATAGAGTTACTATCTTTCTCTGTGGAAAAAACGTTACTATCTGTCGAAGTGATAGTGTTACTATCATTGTCTGAAATAGAGTGTTACTATCTTTCTCTGAGTTAGAGCGCTACTATATGTCACTGAGATAGAGTTACTATCTTTCTCTGTGGAAAAAACGTTACTATCTGTCGAAGTGATAGTGTTACTATCATTGTCTGAAATAGAGTGTTACTATATTTCTCTGAGTTAGAGCGCTACTATATGTCGCTGAGATAGAGTGTTACTATCTTTCTCTGAGTTAGAGCGCTACTATCTCTCACTGAGATAGAGTGTTGCTATCTTTCTCTGAGTTAGAGCGCTACTATCTCTCACTGAGATAGAGTGTTGCTATCTTTCTCTGAGTTAGAGCGCTACTATCTTTCTCTGAGTTAGAGCGCTACTATCTTTCTCTGAGTTAGAGCGCTACTATCTCTCACTGAGATAGAGTGTTACAAGACACATGATGTACTTTTGTGCTGAAATATTAACCACCCCATGATCAACAAGAAACCCTAATAATCCTAATGTATTTGCTTTAGCAGTTGCCACTGTAGGCAGGAGCACGATCAACAGTGATTTTAATATTGGTGTTGACAGGATACCTAAGCAAAAATTGTAATAGTATATAGACTAGGAAGAGAATATAAGCAAAGAAAGAGAGAGATATCTTGGGTCGCGTATGTTAGTGCTTACCCATAACGGAGAGCAGCAACAAAGTCTAGAAGGTCAGTAGCAATTTTAGGAGTGTAAAATGTTAGCTATTGGTGGAAGGGTTAGGGGAACAGAATGAAGCTGGGTTTGATTTTTACTAGACGATCTAGGTCACACATATCGAGATATCAGGACTTGAACAACTGAGGAGGGGACAGTTAGGTCTATGAGAGAGAGAGAGAGGTATCACTCTAAGAATATATGCTAGGACATTATTTTTTAACTCAGCGGTTAAGCCCAAATGTTAAGATGGATTTTGTGTTCAAGTTTCTACACAGTCATCAAGCGTTTAACATTGTCTCTTGTGATTGGATAAGAGAATAACATTTAACCATTCACCCAAAAAATTATACAAATGAGAAGGGGATTTTAACCGAATGTATTAGCAGAATTAGGAAGGCATAGGTACAGATAGTGACGTAGAAAATATAGAGATATTCTGGAACCAGACAGCATTTGCTAATCATACCATTGAAGTTAGATATTGATATCAGCCATAAAGACATAACTTAGTTCAGAAATATTCCAATGTTAGACTTAAAAGTTTGTGTGTTCCAGTGATGTATATAGTTAATCGATGCCAACGATTGTGTAGTAGAGAATAGCATAGAGTAACTCAAGCCGAGTTATAATCTTAGCTGAGTCTGGACGTGTTTCCACTAGGTCAATTAGAAAGATGAACAAAAGAAATGAAGATAGAATGGTCACGAACAATGAAATATGAAGAGATGATTCAATAAATAACGGTGTTAACCTCTTGAGAGCATCAGATCAAGAACTTAAGAAAAAGGAATTGTTTCATAATGTTCACCACCAGGTCTATAAAAGCTATTATTGTCTGACACTTTGTTAATGAAGACCAAGACGACGATCTACTAAAGTTTGACTCACAATATGGCATGGTCAGTGATTATTTGATTAACTGTTATTCATGTCAAGAACAGTCAGACTCCTCATGTTGTCGTCTTATGTACAACCACCATGAATGTACAGCGAACTGTAACCAGAAAACCTCAGTTATATAAATGATAGTGTCGAGTATACACATAGTGAATGTTTTACATGATCTAAGCTTATGGTTATGGAAGGCCCCGGTATCACTGCAAACGAATTAAAATCCATAATTGCTCATCCGCCGGTGCCAGTAGAATCATCCGAATTACTATCTCATCTCCCAAACAAAGAAAGGTAGATGTAGTCCCCATCACAGCAGTCTCAGCACACGTCAAAAGACATAAGACGAAACCGCACAGAAAGTGAATACCTCCAACTGTTCCTTGTCATACGGTATCATCGTTCATTGTAAACAATTGGAATAGCGAAACATGATCAAAGCGGATGAAACACACAGCTCGGTGTGCACATAGCACTTAACTCAGCAGCTCCTGCAACAAGCCGAACTTGGAATATGAGGAAACTGCAACAAAGAACACTTTTCATACATAGCATTCAATGGTTCCTGCCGCCTATCCACCATAATGACCGGAAGTTCATGTCCTCCTGAAAATGATGATCGTCATATTTTTAAAATGTATAGCGCTTGATGATGTTAGGACATCGTTTTTTATTCCAATTACGTACATATAAAACACAGTTAGTCGTCAGATTATCCCTGTCGCACATCAAACAGACCGCAAGATTAGCGTATGGCCAGTCTATGGATATACGATGAGCCATTATGATGACGTAGCACACACAACAATGGCTGCGCCCATAGATTCCCGATTACTCTAGTGAATGCAGCCTACAGCGAACGAAACGCGGTGCAAAATCCCTAAAGAGAAAAAAACTGCAGCTGACTTGACGGAGCAGTCCACATTAATGAGTTGTAACATGTAAATAACTTGCATCAAACAATTCCAACGACGGTCATTGCACAGCACTCAATGTGTTGACGTAAACCGCAGACCAACTCTAGATGGTGGAAGGTCGCATCATTCACAACACTTGACCTGTCAAAAAGGAATATTGCCGTGTGTACGACTCCACTTCCTCGGCGCAGATTTGTTAAGTAGAACATCATTTTGACTTTAACACAGAAAATTGCATTGGAGAGCCGAAATTAATCAGTCCCCAAATGCTATTTCCGAGGCGATTGAAAGGTGCTGGATGATGCTTGAGCGTCTGGACGACCTCATCGTGTGGTGCCGGATGATGTTCGAACATCTGGACGAGCTCATCGTGTGGTGCCCGATGATGCTCGAACGTCTGAACGAGCTCATCGTGTGGTGCCGGATGATGCTTGAACGCCTGGACGAGCTAATCGTGTGGTGCCGTATGAGCTTCAAACCGAGGAAGTCACGTAGACGAGGGAAGACCAAGCAAATCGCATTCAGTGTGGCGAAACAGAGGATCCCGACCGTCGACGAGGAACCAATAAAGAGTCTAGGCGGAGTGTATGATGCCTCATTGAAAGACACAAAAGCAGTCAAGAGAGTAAGAAAGATGGCAGAGCAAGGGCTACATATCATCGACCGGAGTAGACTTTTAGGAAAGTTCAAAATATGGTGCCTCCAATTTATGTTGATATCCAAACTGTTATGACCTATTCTGATATATGAGATCAGCTCAAGTACGGTGGAAGCGATGGAGAGCAAGATTAGCAAGTACACACGGAAATGGCTGGGAGTACCACCAGGACTGACGGATGATGTGCTGTACTGTAAGAAAGCCAAGCTGGTCCTTCCGTTCAAGTCAGTCCTAGAGGAATATAAAGCCGGCAAGGCCAGACTGGCAGTTATGCAGCAAAGCTCGTCAGATGAAACTGTCCGGTCAGTGGAACCCACAGTGAAGACCGGTCGGAAGTGGCAGGCGTGTGCAGCAGTAAACGAAGTACGTGAGTCTCCAGTTAAAGGAAGTAATGGGCTACATGCAGACCAACAGGCGTGGATTTGGTCACGGAGACATTCGATGGTGATCAAAAGCATCAAAAAGACAACGTAGGGACATGGTAGTCAGGGAGATCAGAGATGCCGAAGAGAACACATGTGTACAAAAGGCAGCACAACAGGTGCAACAAGGCTAATGGACCACATGGGATACGGCCTTGCAGAGGACACTAACATGGAATGACATGTGGCATATGGTACCGCTGCGGCTCAGCCACATAATCAGATCGATGTACGTATGTACGACCTTCTACCATCAGTCTGCAACCTTCTGAAGTGGGGGGAGACAGATGACAATCGATGCCCTCTTTGTAATGGAAGGCAGACGATGGAGCATGTTCTTTCCCCATGCAAGACAGCGTTAAGCCAAGGGCGACATACGTGGCGACACAACAAGGTGCATGAACTGGCTGCCACCGTGGATGGGGTGCGGAAGAAGGCTAACACTAAAGTTCGACCAGCTACAAAGAACACCTATCCTTTTTTTTAAAGAGCGGGACAGGCCGTACACCCCAAGCAGAACAACTGGAGCTACTCCACGATCCTGGATATAGCAAACAATTGGGAGATGGCGGTTGACCTCCCAGGGCGAGGGAAGTACCCACAGTACATCAACAGATCTAAAATGCATCCGAACATTGCACTCTACACATCAAATATGACCCACATCATCTTAATAGAGCTCACAGTGCCATTTGAATCTAGGATAGAGGGACAGGACTTCCGCCCCCAACCTTCTACTCAAGAAGATGGAAAACAACAACCACTCCCGACCTAGCATTTGCAACTGGAGACATATCAATCAAAATATCCAGAAAAGTACTGAACCAACTTGGAGATAGTGACCATAGACCAGTCAAACTTTCAGTGGCTCTAGCTCACAAACAGGAGTTGTAAATACCTCTTCCCCACTGGAATTATAAGAGAGCAGATTAGGCAAAGTTTGCAAGGCTCACTGAGGCATATACTGCACCTATCAGCACCCACGAAAAGAAGGTCAATAATATGATAGAGCGGTTAACAAATAGAATCCTGAGAGCTGCTAAAGAATCCATTCCTAGAGGAGCAAGAATAAACTACAAGCCATACTGGAGCAAGGAAATACAAAGACTAGAAGAGGAACTGGACTCTGCCAGAGAACTAGCTGAAACATCACACAGCACAGAGAGCAACATTGCCTACAAAGCAGCCTCGGCCAAATACAGACATGAGGTCATGATATCAGCAAGACAGAGCTGGATAGACAAAACACAGAACCTTAATCTAGACAAAAATGGTCATAAACTATGGAAACTTGCGAAAGCTCTGAGCGACGAAAACAACTGCCGACCTTCATTATCATTAGCACACAATCAGAACATCCTCACAGGCAAAAGGACAGCAAATCTACTGATAGAGACTTACAAAAACATTAGTAGAATAAACATTCCAATAGACAAACAGAAAGCTGCAAGACGGGAAAACCAAGATGCAAAACACATGCCTTTAGCACCAGAAGAGCATCAGACGACCATCTTTACCCCAACTGAATTAGATGTTGCCCTCAAAGGATTGAAGCTCAAAAGTTCCCCTGGTAAAGATGGAATCTCCAACGAAATGCTTCTAAATCTGGGACAGAAAGCCAAGAGCCAGCTTCTAAGGATAATAAATGGTAGCTGGAAGAGAGGTCATATGCCGGCATTCTGGAAAGAAGCTATTATGGTGCCCATCCTCAAGCGTGGAAAAGACCCACTAGACCCACGTAGCTATAGGCCAATTAGCCTACTGAGCTGCCTGAGTAAACTCATCGAAAGGCTGGTTAACAGAAGACTTATGTGGCATTTGGAGACAAAACAACAAATCGTACCACAACAAAGTGGCTTCAGTCAGCACAGATCAACTGAAGACCTGGTCACCTACATTGCACAGGAAATAGAGGATGCTCTACAAGAAAAGAAACACACACTGGCAGTGTGGGTCGACATGGAGAAGGTTTTGACAGGGTATGGCGAGAGGGTTTACAGAACAAGCTTTTTAGACTTGGCATCCAGGGTCGTTTATTCAATTGGGTCTCTCAATACCTTCAGGATAGAATGGCCAGAGTACAAGTTCAAGGTCAACTAAGTAAGAAGGTCTCTATCGAACAAGGTGTCCCACAAGGCGGAGTCTTGTCCCCAACACTCTTTTTAATTTTCATAGATGACATCGTAATGGACATTCCACCCAGAATACACTCACCAATATACGCAGATGATCTGGTGTTATGGGCTCGCGAGGAAAGTATGTCGGTGGCTGGACCCAGGATGCAAGATGCCCTAGGTGAACTTGAAAAATGGACGAACACCTGGTTCTTACCAAATAACGAAAAAAAACTGCTTATACAATTTTCAGCCTATCAAGAAACACACTCTCTGCAAACTTGAAGATAAAAGACCATACACTCCCTATTGACCAAACCCCAACATATCTTGGCGTCACCATGAATCGCAGAATGACTTGGAAAAATCAGATAGACAGAGCAAGGAAAAAAGGCAGAAAACGAATAAATATGAAGAAATTGGCAGGAACGGACTGGGGAGCAGACAGCAATAATTTGAAAAAAGACTATAGGTATGAAGAGTCGGACCAATTCTAGAGTATGGAGTCACAGCCTGGGCTATGGCTTCCAAATCACACCTTAGCAAAATTAACAGAACACAGAACAAAGCTGCCGTATCATCACACATCACTGGTGCTATGAAATCTACACCTATCAAGACTCTAGAAACAGTAACAGGTTTACAACCCTTAGATGACAGACGGGTCACTAAAGTATTGCAACAAGCGGAGAAATATAGAAGGCTTTTAGCCACCCCATGCACCAAAGAATAACTGGTTCCGGAATTGTACGACTAAAGAGGAGCAACTTCGCTGCAATTGCCAATGAACAAACTACTGGAGACCCAGTACTTTCCCAAACAATATCAAAACCCTTGGGCCCATCTGATATGTCTCCTCATGGAAAACATAAAATACCAGAAATTAAGGAAAATATAACATGAATCATGAAAAAAGGCACCCAATCAGACACAGAAAGAAAACACCTAGCAGAAAAACACATACACGATACATACCCACAGGACTCTTGGTCCCACATATACACAGATGACTCTGCTACAAATGCCACCAGCAATGGAGGAGGTGGTGTTTTCTTGACGCTGAATAATCAGGACGAGATCACCAAGTCAATAGCTACTGGCAATTCTCAATTCAATTCTCAAACAACTATAAAGCAGAAACTGAGGTCATCAGAGATGCTGCAACACTGGCTACTCAACACAAAAATAACATGCACAATAAATTGGTGATTCTGACTGATGCACTGTCAGTACTATCAGCTCTAAAAAGCCCCAAGAACAATGAACTAGATGACTTGAGAACAACCCTGGACCAACTATGCAATAACTTCCAGAGAGTAGGCATTCAGTGGATACCATCACACTGTAATGTACACGGGAACGAACGCGCAGACAAATTAGCTAAAGAGGGACCACAAGAGAACCATCCGCTCAGTTATGATGAAGCCAAATCCATCCTCAAAGGTCAGTGAAACGAGAACACCCAAAGCATAACGAGAGTGACGGATACCACCAACTATCAAGGAGGGGTCAAGTCATCATACTTCGCCTACGCACTGGCCACAATAGAATGAGAAATCAAATGTTCACCAAATTCAAAATAGGTACAACCAGCCTATGCCACTGTACACTGGACAATATGACTACAAAACATGTTCTACAGGATTGCCCCAGAACACAGACCTGAGAAGGACAATGTGGTCTACAACCACCTCCCTGGAAGAAAAACTATATGGAGCAATCGATTCACTTAAACAGACAGCTGACTTCATGAGAGAGTCTGGAATCCTAATCTGATTGGGTCTTGATCGCAGAGAGAGAGAAACTATCCAAGTACAAGGATCTCGCCACCGACCTGAGACAGCAGGGACTCCAGAGTAGAGTGTTTTCGGTGGTGGTTAGTGCCAGAGGACTCACAACCCCATCCCTCTACAACCTCTTAAAGATGTTAGGAATTGAAAGAGGGGAGGGAGGGGGGGGGGAAATGAGGACAAGAAAAATTAAAAGTATTGCTGAGTCAGCCGAAAGAGCGTCCTGCTGGCTGTGGTAGAATCGTGACATAACAACTAGACTAGACGAGCGGGCGACCATTTTACACCTTGACCACTTATTGCTCCCACATAAGTCAACAGAGTAGGGAGAATGTACTGGGTACAAATAATAATACATAAATATTATTATATGGGAACTTCCGAGGCGATAATAGGGAATAATAGAACAAAGAAGTATGTGTTAGCACTCGGAAAAATTGACAGACAAACAACAATAGAAAAAAACGAAGAACAATACATGGTCCGAAGTGGGATCGAACCCGTACTCAGTGGCACCGCGCCTTGCCACGAGAAGCCGAACGCTTGGTACACTGCCACGCAGCCAACTAAAAAATTGGCTATTGCAGTAGTGTCTTCCACGAAAGGCGATCTCAATGACTATAGCATAGGGTAACGATCACAGACCGGAAATAAATTGTATATTTGTACTTTCCTATTAATGCAAGTATCTCCCAGTAGGGCTGAATACTTGTGTTGTAGACAAACATTTATTGGACGAAACAGCACGAATAGTAGTTCCCAGTGGTAATATACTGGGTACAAATAATAATACATAAATATTATTATATGGGGAACTTCCGAGGCGATAATAGGGAATAATAGAACAAAGAAGTATGTGTTAGCACTCGGAAAAATTGACAGACAAACAACAATAGAAAAAAACGAAGAACAATACATGGTCCGAAGTGGGATCGAACCCGTACTCAGTGGCACCGCGCCTTGCCACGAGAAGCCGAACGCTTGGTACACTGCCACGCAGCCAACTAAAAAATTGGCTATTGCAGTAGTGTCTTCCACGAAAGGCGATCTCAATGACTATAGCATAGGGTAACGATCACAGACCGGAAATAAATTGTATATTTGTACTTTCCTATTAATGCAAGTATCTCCCAGTAGGGCTGAATACTTGTGTTGTAGACAAACATTTATTGGACGAAACAGCACGAATAGTAGTTCCCAGTGGTAATATACTGGGTACAAATAATAATACATAAATATTATTATATGGGGAACTTCCGAGGCGATAATAGGGAATAATAGAACAAAGAAGTATGTGTTAGCACTCGGAAAAATTGACAGACAAACAACAATAGAAAAAAACGAAGAACAATACATGGTCCGAAGTGGGATCGAACCCGTACTCAGTGGCACCGCGCCTTGCCACGAGAAGCCGAACGCTTGGTACACTGCCACGCAGCCAACTAAAAAATTGGCTATTGCAGTAGTGTCTTCCACGAAAGGCGATCTCAATGACTATAGCATAGGGTAACGATCACAGACCGGAAATAAATTGTATATTTGTACTTTCCTATTAATGCAAGTATCTCCCAGTAGGGCTGAATACTTGTGTTGTAGACAAACATTTATTGGACGAAACAGCACGAATAGTAGTTCCCAGTGGTAATATACTGGGTACAAATAATAATACATAAATATTATTATATGGGGAACTTCCGAGGCGATAATAGGGAATAATAGAACAAAGAAGTATGTGTTAGCACTCGGAAAAATTGACAGACAAACAACAATAGAAAAAAACGAAGAACAATACATGGTCCGAAGTGGGATCGAACCCGTACTCAGTGGCACCGCGCCTTGCCACGAGAAGCCGAACGCTTGGTACACTGCCACGCAGCCAACTAAAAAATTGGCTATTGCAGTAGTGTCTTCCACGAAAGGCGATCTCAATGACTATAGCATAGGGTAACGATCACAGACCGGAAATAAATTGTATATTTGTACTTTCCTATTAATGCAAGTATCTCCCAGTAGGGCTGAATACTTGTGTTGTAGACAAACATTTATTGGACGAAACAGCACGAATAGTAGTTCCCAGTGGTAATATACTGGGTACAAATAATAATACATAAATATTATTATATGGGGAACTTCCGAGGCGATAATAGGGAATAATAGAACAAAGAAGTATGTGTTAGCACTCGGAAAAATTGACAGACAAACAACAATAGAAAAAAACGAAGAACAATACATGGTCCGAAGTGGTATCGAACCCGTACTCAGTGGCACCGCGCCTTGCCACGAGAAGCCGAACGCTTGGTACACTGCCACGCAGCCAACTAAAAAATTGGCTATTGCAGTAGTGTCTTCCACGAAAGGCGATCTCAATGACTATAGCATAGGGTAACGATCACAGACCGGAAATAAATTGTATATTTGTACTTTCCTATTAATGCAAGTATCTCCCAGTAGGTGGGAACTACTATTCGTGCTGTTTCGTCCAATAAATGTGTGTCTACAACACAAGTATTCAGCCCTACTGGGAGATACTTGCATTAATAGGAAAGTACAAATATACAATTTATTTCCGGTCTGTGATCGTTACCCTATGCTATAGTCATTGAGATCGCCTTTCGTGGAAGACACTACTGCAATAGCCAATTTTTTAGTTGGCTGCGTGGCAGTGTACCAAGCGTTCGGCTTCTCGTGGCAAGGCGCGGTGCCACTGAGTACGGGTTCGATCCCACTTCGGACCATGTATTGTTCTTCGTTTTTTTTCTATTGTTGTTTGTCTGTCAATTTTTCCGAGTGCTAACACATACTTCTTTGTTCTATTATTCCCTATTATCGCCTCGGAAGTTCCCCATATAATAATATTTATGTATTATTATTTGTACCCAGTATATTACCACTGGGAACTACTATTCGTGCTGTTTCGTCCAATAAATGTTTGTCTACAACACAAGTATTCAGCCCTACTGGGAGATACTTGCATTAATAGGAAAGTACAAATATACAATTTATTTCCGGTCTGTGATCGTTACCCTATGCTATAGTCATTGAGATCGCCTTTCGTGGAAGACACTACTGCAATAGCCAATTTTTTAGTTGGCTGCGTGGCAGTGTACCAAGCGTTCGGCTTCTCGTGGCAAGGCGCGGTGCCACTGAGTACGGGTTCGATCCCACTTCGGACCATGTATTGTTCTTCGTTTTTTTTCTATTGTTGTTTGTCTGTCAATTTTTCCGAGTGCTAACACATACTTCTTTGTTCTATTATTCCCTAGGGAGAATGTACTCGGGAAGACCCGAGCCGAAGCGATAAGAAGTTACATAACCGACCGGAGGTGAACATCAACCGGGTGTTTGCGGCGAGGTCAGTTCAACAATAAAGTCCCCTATAGCTTCAAGGCCAGACAACTGGGCGCTAATTTACACCGTGACTTCCTAATAAGGAAGGGGTACACTACCATTTTGAGGAGCATGTGCACGAGGTATTCAAATGGTACTCTGTTATATGCATCCAACAGATCTATAACAGCAGCACATGTCCCCTCTCGTCTGTGGGAGCCTTCGAAAACGTTAGAGGCGAAGACTGCCGCATTGAGCCATGTCTCTTTGTTATATTTGTAATCTAGAATGCATCTATCTGTTCAAGGTGACAGTTGAGTACCGTGTGTGTATTAAGTGTAGGTATTTTGTGCCGAACATACTGTGTAAGCCTTAGAGGCAATGCAGCAGGAGGTCGACGCCTGGAGTCATGACCCAGGCGGGCCCACCTCCCCTAGAGTGTCAAGAAGCTAAAGGACCGAAACACTTGCTCGACGGGGGGCCTACTTCTGATGATCAGATTACCTCCTGCTGCGAAGCTCTGTACAAAAGAGTTTCCTACAACACAGACCACTATTTTCTCCAGCGGCGTGTATATCTTGTAGTATCAACATAGTTTCCCAACATTAAAACGGGGGACTGATTGGTCTGAAGGCAAAGTTCAAATCCCGGCTGCACCAGCTGGAATTTCTTTTCCTTGTGTGTGTGTGTGTGTGTGTGTGTGATTTCTCTCTGCGGCAACCACCCCTGGTCAGCGAGGCCCGGCTTGAAACATCAATTTCTCATCGAAGGAAAAAATACGAGTACCTCCAAAGTCAGAGTTATCTGCCTATGCGGCGAAGGACACCTGTGCACACGGCAGCCACTGGATAAATACGCAAAATTCAGTTCATTGTCTCTAGGGACTTCGCCAGAGGTGAAAGCTAACGAACGCATAAACAAACAAGTAATAAACTAGACCAATATTCAAATTATGTCCATGGCGCCAACAACCCTGTCACCACACACGGAGACTGATGCTTCATTAGTCTACACATTTCACATGCGCTTCTATGCTGTGAAGTCAACCCCAATCATGCCAGACCTATGCTCATTCACTGGACGTTTTATAATCTCTAAAACACTGGATCCCTGACATCATCTACAGAAGGTCATCTGAGACCATCACCAGCATTCCAGCAAATATCTCATTACTGGTGCATCGACAAAATGTTACGTACAAGATCATCTCATCATCCTATTTCTGGTCTTCTTCCACATCAGCACACCGCTGATACCTGTCTGATGATCAGTCAAATCTTCCTTTTTGTGTGTTTGATGTGTTACTTCAATTTCTAAACCTTGCCTAATAACGTAACAACCTCAACTCTCTGCTAGACCTTGTCTACTGATGTAACAAGCTCAACTCTCTGCTAGACCTTGTCTACTGATGTAACAAGCTCAACTCTCTGCTAGACCTTGTCTACTGATGTAACAAGCTCAACTCTCTGCTAGACCTTGTCTACTGATGTAACAAGCTCAACTCTCTGCTAGACCTTGTCTACTGATGTAACAAGCTCAACTCTCTGCTAGACCTTGTCTACTGATGTAACAAGCTCAACTCTCTGCTAAACCTTGTCTACTGATGTAACAAGCTCAACTCTCTGCTAAATCTTGTCTACTGATGTAACAAGCTCAACTCTCTGCTAAACCTTGTCTACTGATGTAACAAGCTCAACTCTCTGCTAGACCTTGTCTACTGATGTAACAACCTCAACTCTCTGCTAAATCTTGTCTACTGATGTAACAAGCTCAACTCTCTGCTAAACCTTGTCTACTGATGTAACAAGCTCAACTCTCTGCTAAATCTTGTCTACTGATGTAACAACCTCAACTCTCTGCTAAATCTTGTCTACTGATGTAACAACCTCAACTCTCTGCTAAACCTTGTCTACTGATGTAACAAGCTCAACTCTCGGCTAGACCTTGTCTACTGATGTAACAACCTCAACTCTCTGCTAAATCTTGTCTACTGATGTAACAAGCTCAACTCTCTGCTAAACCTTGTCTACTGATGTAACAAGCTCAACTCTCTGCTAAATCTTGTCTACTGATGTAACAACCTCAACTCTCTGCTAAATCTTGTCTACTGATGTAACAACCTCAACTCTCTGCTAAACCTTGTCTACTGATGTAACAAGCTCAACTCTCTGCTAGACCTTGTCTACTGATGTAACAAGCTCAACTCTCTGCTAGACCTTGTCTACTGATGTAACAACCTCAACTCTCTGCTAAACCTTGTCTACTGATGTAACAAGCTCAACTCTCTGCTAGACCTTGTCTACTGATGTAACAACCTCAACTCTCTGCTAAACCTTGTCTACTGATGTAACAAGCTCAACTCTCTGCTAGACCTTGTCTACTGATGTAACAAGCTCAATTCTCTGCTAGACCTTGTCTACTGATGTAACAACCTCAACTCTCTGCTAGACCTTGTCTACTGATGTAACAAGCTCAACTCTCTGCTAGACCTTGTCTACTGATGTAACAAGCTCAACTCTCTGCTAACCTTGTCTACTGATGTAACAAGCTCAACTCTCTGCTAGACCTTGTCTACTGATGTAACAACCTCAACTCTCTGCTAGACCTTGTCTACTGATGTAACAAGCTCAACTCTCTGCTAGACCTTGTCTACTGATGTAACAAGCTCAACTCTCTGCTAGACCTTGTCTACTGATGTAACAACCTCAACTCTCTGCTAAACCTTGTCTACTGATGTAACAAGCTCAACTCTCTGCTAGACCTTGTCTACTGATGTAACAACCTCAACTCTCTGCTAAACCTTGTCTACTGATGTAACAACCTCAACTCTCTGCTAAACCTTGTCTACTGATGTAACAACCTCAACTCTCTGCTAAACCTTGTCTACTGATGTAACAACCTCAACTCTCTGCTAAACCTTGTCTACTGATGTAACAACCTCAACTCTCTGCTAAACCTTGTCTACTGATGTAACAAGCTCAACTCTCTGCTAAATTTTGCTGCACATTAAACAAACCCATAATGTCGCAAGATGCCCTGAACAGAATAAATAATAGCACAGCGATCTATTAGAACAAGTTCTTGTCTAACTTCTAATTCCTGGCTGCCACATAAGAAAATATGCAACTCTTTTCTTGTTCAAGTTTCACGATTTCAATAACTCGTTGCACACGTAGAAGAAATCATTGCTTGTCGTTGTGACTTTTCACCAAATTTCCTATTCTCAGTGAACGTTTTGTTCTTGTTTGCTAGCATTAGCTTGCTGACGGTCGGGTATCACCTGTAGCGCATGATGTCCCCTACCGAACGATGGTGTTCCGCGATTTATGGTCTCAATTTGAAGCGACCCATGAACATAAAGAAAATAATTACGGTGGTGGTTTGATTCAAGGGAGACACGAGGGTCCCTCCAAGATAAAATCTATCTATTCCCCAACCCCCTCCCCACATGCACAATCAATACCGGAGCTTAAAGTGTGTCAGTCACGTGTTCGGTGAGGTCATGTTAGAACAGATGTGGACATAATATGGACCGTCAAACAATTCTGACATATCAACGAGATAGATGTGACATTACTATACAGCCGGTCCCTGGGCTCGACTAGCTCACGAGTTTGATTTAACATTGCTATACAGCCCGGTCTGTGGAACTGACCAGCACACGAGGTTGATTTAACATTGCTATACAGCCCGGTCTGTGGAACTGACCAGCACACGAGGTTGATTTAACATTGCTATACAGCCCGGTCTGTGAAACTGACCTGCCCACGAGGTTGATTTAACATTGCTATACAGCCCGGTCTGTGGAACTGACCTGCCCACGAGGTTGATTTAATATTGCTATACAGCCGGGTCTGGCCTGAATGAACCCTTACCAATCACCATCATGGGCATTCTTCTCGAGAATGCATGGGAAAAGACCAAGAGGAAGACCCAGAAGAAGATGGATAGATGCAGTGACAGAGACATGTAGCAACAAAGGAAAATTACTAATTCAGACAGTTCGAGCAGCACAAGAACGACAAATGATATAACACGACACCTTTTAGGTATCAGTGAAAAGATAAAAGAAGAAGACAAGAAAAATACATGACGGTCTGTGGAACTGACCTACCCACCTCTTCTTCTTTCTTCCTCATTTGCCTTTCAGCGTTGAGGGGAGATATAATTTGTGGTCTTTTTCTCTTCTGTTATGTTTCCTAGTGCTTCTAATATTTCATCGACCCATCTTTTTCGTGGTCGACCCTTCGGTCTGGTGTTCTCACAACGTTTGCTGAAGGCTCGTTGTGTTGTATTTTGATCTCTCTGCTTTGTCACGTGGTCAAACCATTGTATCTGCTGATTCCTTATATTTTTTATGGCGGGGGCTATTCATAACTTTTTTCTCAGCTCTTCATTTCTGATCTTGTCTCTCAGACTGTTTCCTGTCATTCGTCTAACACATTTCATCTCAGGAGAGGTTATTTTTCTTATTGTTCTTGCATCCAGGGTCCAGGTCTGGCATTGGTAGCACAACGTGGGATGAAGATTGTATTGTATAGTGCTCGTTCCGCCTCCAGAGTTATTTCCTTGTTGGACAATAGTGGTGATAACTGTCCAATGATTTGACAAGGTCTTTTGCATCTTGATTCAATCTCTGCAGAAGCTACTGAGTTATGTGCTCTGTGCACACCGTGAGCTGTGTGTTTCATCCGTTTTGATCATGTTCAGATATTCCAATTGTTTACGATGAATGATGATATCGTATGACAGGGAACAGTTGGCTGTGTTCACTTTCTGCGCGGTTTCGCGTTATGTTTTTTGGCGTGTGCTGAGACTGCTACGATGAGGACTACAGTTATCTTTCTTTGTTTGGGAGATGAGATATTAATCCGGATGATTACGCTGACACGGGCGGTTGAACAATTATGGATTTTAATTCGTTTGCAGTGATACCGGGGCCTTCCATAACCAAATCTATCTTTGCTGCAACCTGCCCACGAGGTTGATTTAACATTATTATACAGGACGGCTAACCAATGGATCGGGAGGACATCATTAATGCCCACCGAGATGTGGGAAGGGCACAGGGCTTCAACAACCATGAGTCCACGTCCCTCCTTTGGATGAAAGAGACGGGAGTTAAGATATGAGTTAAGGTACACAAGTTCTTGAGCAGCACTTTGGTTGGCGGGGCGAGAAAGAGAAGGGAAATTAATAGCTGGAAACACACAAATAATAACAGGCAGGATTGGTGACCCGTACTGTGCATTACGATTAGGTACTTAAGAGACGAGATTACTATAAAACAGGAAAAAATACAAACAATGGAGCAGCTAAACTAAGAGAAAGACAGGACAAACTACGAGGTTTAAGTAAAAGATTGGTATTGCCATTGTTAATACATGATGAAGGCTTTCTGTGGAAACATTCTAGTTTGTCTTTCTACATGTATTACTTTCGCTACTCTCAATACTATTGTATATTTATTGTATATGTTTTGTGCAGCTTTACTCGCGGCCCAGCTTAGTATTTAAGCTGATATTCGTGCTGATCTCCTACTGTAAAACAGACCAAACACGGTCGAGGAAACCATTTGTAGACGTAGTCTATTCTGACTTTCCTGATAACAAGCACAGACCATGATGCATGTGGTGTTCATACACAACAGACGGCAGTAATAACACCAGAAATAATTTATATATTTTAAAATGCGCCTGGCCTTGGAGCCTCACCAAAATAAACATGTTTATTTGTTGACTTGTAGTCGGTAACAGTAGAGTTAATGTTGACGGCATAGCGTTAGCAAACATCCCGGAACGTTTACTACAGCAAGCAGCAACCAGGTATAGGCTCCGGTCTTCTGTATCACGCAGGATCTCCTAACCTTGAGCAATGTGGCTACGACGAGTGCATTAACTGGTTATTCACTTCATGAAATGTGTTTGTGGTATGGGAGAGAGTAAGAGGAGAAAAGCAGAGAGGGAAAGTGAAGAGAGTAAGTGAGGATGTCTGTTGTACGTAATAAGACAATTTATAATCTGGAAAAGTGGAATATTGGAGTCTGGAACTCTGCTTTCTTCAAATACATACACACGCGCACATACACACAAACATACGTCATGGGCTGCCGTTAATGGCTGACAAAGAAGGCATTCTTCGCAGAATGGAACAAAAATGAGAAATTACATAGACAGAGGCGCAAGTTGAAGAAGTGAATCATTTCAGGGGAAGAGTTACACACGGGGACAAAAAATCACAATCAATAGGAAAAAAAACAGAACAATAGATGGTCCGAAGCAGGATCGAACATGTATTCCTCGGCACGGCGTCTTGCCACGAGAAACCAAATGCTAGAGCACACGGACAACTAGGCTATCAACAAAAGATAACTATCATTGGTCATGTCTTTCACGCAGGTGTACTCATGACTATAGCATAGGGTTACGAACATAGCTTGGGAATACATTTTTGTATTTTTCGTATTAAGACAAGTATCTCCCGGATAGAGCAGGGCTGAATTCTTGCGTTGTAGACAAACAATTATAGGACGAAACAGCGCGACTAGTTGTTCCCTGTGGTTCATTTAGATTAGAAGAAATGGTGAGCAATGGCTGGGGCTATACTTGGTTGAGGTCTTGAGCGATCATGTTGAAGGAGTTGTCATGCCGGTTTGTGGAGAATGGGGAGCATGATGGTAAGTGTGTTTGCGGGGGGGGGGGGGGGGAATGGAAGAGGTAAAATTGTTTATCTAGGCAGAAACATGTTTACAACACGCCTGGACAACTATGTGCTGCGGCGGCCTTGATTGATATATTACCGCTGCTGCTCTTCCAGAGTGCCGATATTTCTATGAAAGCTTACATGATCTCTGACCGAGAGGATTCACTCTAGGACTGTCAGATACTGATGTAAGGTTGGGTCCCATATTCACTCTAGGACTGTCGGATACTGGTGTGAGAAATACCAGTTGTGTGGTTGGGTCGCATTCACTCTAGGACTGTCAGATACTGATGTGAAATGATGTGAGGTTGGGTCGAATTCACTCTAGGACTGTCAGATATTGATGTGAGGTTGGGTCACATTCACTCTAGGACTGTCATATAGCGATGTAAGGTTGGGTTCCATATTCACTCTAGGACTGTCATATAGCGATGTAAGGTTGGGTTCCATATTCACTCTAGGACTGTCATATAGCGATGTAAGGTTGGGTTCCATATTCACTCTAGGATTGTCATATAGCGATGTGAGAAGTACCAGTTGTACGTGAGATCATCGGTAGTGTTAATAAATAACTAATATAATAAAATAGGATCATCTATAATAGTATAGACATATAAAGTTGAGAGACATGATCACTTCCGGCAACAGACATGGTACCTGATGATGAGACGTAGACCTTTAATACAGAATTAGAAAGTTGCAAGCTGCAGAAATGAGATATAGGCATAAGATCATAGAGAGAGAGAGAGAGAGAGAGAGAGAGAGAGAGATACAGGAAAGAAGACATTTCATCAAATCGTCAACAATAGTATCATCAGGTGTGCTATGCTGGTTAGCGTAGGTGGTCATCTCTCAGTCCTTCATGCATGTCAAAACTTCAGTCCGTGATATTTTCTTATGTCATTTTGATAATTTGTTTCATATAAATAATAAAATAAAATATTATTTCTCTTGGTTTTCCTCTGCTCTTCTTTCCATTCTCCATGTCTGTTGTTATAGTATTCTCAATGTCTTCCTTTCGCATAACATATCCAATAAATGTAGATTGCCTCTTCATTTTGATATTTCTTTTCTTATCCAGCTCGTTTTTAAGCATTATTCGTTTGTAATTATTATAACAATAGCATAGGCCAAATATGTGGAAAGAATAAAAAAAAAAAACAACAAAGAAAGTAAGCCGGTACAGTTAATAAAAGGGAACAGTAAAAGGTAGATGGCGCAGGTGTAGACTAATGAGATGAAATATTTACAGAACAAAGCCAGAAACTAGCGCATGTAAGGCGAGAATGAATAACGATCGTAGCCAGCTCACATGAACTAAGGAACGAGACATGCAGGCTAACACATTATGTCACTCACGACTGCCATTACTTCTATATTTGTTCCCTCCCTATATCTCCTTCGCTTGAGTGTTGTGCTCTCTAAGACATTTCAGTCCAGCAGATTTATTTCAGCTTCCACATTTGTTAGTCACCGACACTTTATGTATGTGTTCCCAGAAAGATGAAATACACAAACTTCTATCAAAGTGATTAGAAGAAGTCGTATCTTTCAATTAAAAAATTGCTGATTTTAAAATATGAATATTGCGTCTCTTAAACTTGTAACTCTTACAAGCATCAGGTACTATATCATTCGCACATAAATGTTGACTTTAGCTACATGCTGTACGCTTTGTGTGTGCGGTGTCACAAGATGAAACCACTCCCATACAATATCAAGTTTAAGAATGAATGGAGCGTAATAGGTTGAGGACACCTGCATCCATCCATAAAAGCTGTCAGATATGTTAGATTATAACTGAAATGCCACTTTTATGAAGAAACAAACAGTGGTGCTTCTCATTTGCTGTACACTAAAACGATGCATCTTTTCAATCATTTGTCACAAGTAGTTTTTTTTTTACAATTGGCTGGTGCTGAAAGCCCAATTCTTTGCTTCCTTGTATTTTCTATTTGGGTTTTGATGTCCAACTTGGATGATTTCTAACTGCTGTGAACACTATTACCCCTACACAATGCATTTCAGGAGATTATTTTTACTGAGATCTGCAAGAATACCCTATCAATTTTCTGCCACTAAAACAATATAAATGGGATAACTCATTCCAAACCAGCGATGGCTGTTTCGTGTAATTTTTTGCATATTTACATCAATAATACATATACAGTAGTTAAGGCATCAAATCAAACATCAAAACTTCAGGACACAGTACAATCCACCATTACAGTTAGGGCTCTAAGTGCCTCGAAGTTTCTGGCATGGACATAGTATGACCACCACTATGTCCAGCCAGAGTTGAGTGTTCAAAAGGAAATACCCCCACCCCTTCCTTGGAAAACTGATAAATACAAAGTCCAATTGTACCTCAGAAAGCTGTATGCATTGTATGATTGAAGAGATGTATGAAAATTGGGGTTCAACAGTACTGGAAATTATTCCTTGACTAAAATTCACTGTTTCATACCCTACATATTTGAAATGGCAAACCTGTACATGGACCAACAAAAATCTTACAAATGAGAAAAAACCTTACAGGTCAATTTATTTTGTCTTCTTGGCAGAATACAATTCATTCAACATCATAATATGCATTCATATGACACCACCTACTATTATCATTTCTCTCTCTCTCTCTCTGCGATCAAGACTAAATCAGAGTAGGATTCAGCTGTCTGTTTAAACGGATCGATTGCCCCATATAGTTTTTCTTCCAGGGAGGTGGGCGTGGACCACATTGCTCTTCTCAGGTCTGTGTACTGGGGGCAATCCTGTAGAACATGTTTTGTAGTCATATTGTCCAGTGTACAGTGGCATAGGCTGGTTGTACCTATTTTGAATTTGGTGAACATGTGATTTCTCATTCTGTTGTGGCCAGTGCGTAGGCGAAGTATGATGACTTGATCACTCCTTGATAGTTGGTGGTATCCATCACTCTCGTTATGCTTTGGGTGTTCTCGTTTCCATTTTTCATGGAACTGACCCTTGAGGATGGATTTGGCTTCATCATAACTGAGCGGATGGTTCTCTAGTGGTTATCTCCCTCCGACTTTAGCTAATTTGTCTGTGTGTTCGTTCCCATGTATATTACAGTGTGATGGTATCCACTGAATGACTACTCTCTGGAAGTTATTGCATAGTTGGTCATTATCATTTTTAAAAAACTAGGTTGAAAACTACATTTTTATAATTTATTTGTGTCCATGTATTATGTGTCAAGCTTTATATGAAGAAGGCATTGGAGATACATCGGTCATGTGCTGAGAATGTTGGACATACATCGGTCATGTGCTGAGAATGTTGGAGATACATCGGTCATGTGCTGAGAATGTTGGACATACATCAGTCATGTGCTGAGAATGTTGGACATACATCGGTCATGTGCTAAGAATGTTGGACATACATCAGTCATGTGCTGGGAATGTTGGACATACATCAGTCATGTGCTGGGAATGTTGGAGATACATTGGTCATGTGCTGAGAATGTTGGAGATACATCGGTCATGTGCTGAGAATGTTGGACATACATCGGTCATGTGAGGAGAATGTAGGACATACATCGGTCATGTGCTGAGAATGTTGGACATACATCGGTCATGTGATGAGAATGTAGGACATACATCGGTCATGTGATGAGAATGTAGGACATACATCGGTCATGTGATGAGAATGTAGGACATACATCGGTCATGTGCTGGGAATGTTGGACATACATCGGTCATGTGATGAGAATGTTGGACATACATCGGTCATGTGCTGGGAATGTTGGACATACATCGGTCATGTGATGAGAATGTAGGACATACATCGGTCATGTGATGAGAATGTAGGACATACATCGGTCATGTGATGAGAATGTAGGACATACATCGGTCATGTGCTGGGAATGTTGGACATACATCGGTCATGTGATGAGAATGTTGGACATACATCGGTCATGTGCTGGGAATGTTGGACATACATCGGTCATGTGATGAGAATGTTGGACATACATCGGTCATGTGATGAGAATGTTGGACATACATCGGTCATGTGCTGGGAATGTAGGACATACATCGGTCATGTGCTGAGAATGTAGGACATACATCGGTCATGTGCTGAGAATGTTGGACATACATCGGTCATGTGCTGAGAATGTTGGACATACATCGGTCATGTGCTGAGAATGTTGGACATACATCGGTCATGTGCTGAGAATGTTGGACATACATCGGTCATGTGCTGAGAATGTTGGACATACATCGGTCATGTGCTGAGAATGTTGGACATACATCGGTCATGTGCTGAGAATGTTGGACATACATCGGTCATGTGCTGAGAATGTTGGACATACATCGGTCATGTGCTGAGAATGAAGACAGATTTTCCCATCGGGCATTCATGTGGAAACCAACTGGTAAAAGAAAACAGCAGAGCAAGAGAATCGCTACAGAGAACAGTTATAAGGAAAGACTCAACCATAAGACCAAAAACAACCAAGAACTACATGATCTAGCAGCAATTAGTCAATTGTGGAGAAGACTTCCACCCTCTGTGCCACCTTCAGCCCAAGAGAAAAATAAGGGAATGAAAATGAATCAATGCAGCATTTTCAGTTTGCCTCAATATTTATAAGCTGTTTCAAGGATAGATTTGGTACATTTGATTGGCTAGTATGCATGCTCAGTTACTTTCACAATTATGCATCAATTTTATATTGTTAAATGGTATGTTTAGATTTATTCTGATGATAAAAAAACTGTACAGAAATGTGCACTAATGGTCTGTTTTCCCATATGAGTTGCTCTGTAAGGCTTACAAGTCCATTTTAAAGAAAAATCCTTTCATTGGAAGATATGCTGTTTTTAGTACAGACCTTTAATTTTCTTCTAATTATTTGATATTTTCCCTTCATTATTTTGATATGTCTAAATATGAATTTATTTGAATGTTTATTAAAATGTTGCTATTTTTGTCTTATTGCTCTTAGTTTTTGATCTTTAGCAAAGACATGCTCATTGGATGTGGTGCATCCTCTAAGACAAAGGTCCTTAACTAGGGTTCACCAGAACCCATGTTCCGTAATAGATCATTAGGAATCTGATTAGGTATTTTTGTGAATGAAAATCTTGATATGATGTCTTTATAATAAATAGTTGCTTACACTGGTCATCCTCTACAGCTCTATTCATGAAATAAGTTTCAATGCAGTCAGGACATCCTCATATCCACCCATCCCAGCATTTCTCTACTGGTTGCCCATCTCAGATGTTGATTGTAGACACATCTTCTTGACCCTCTAAACCAGACCAGAACCCCTTCTCTCATCCCTAACCCAACAGTCTCACAGTGCATACATCCTGTACCATCCATCTTTCTCCTCCTTTAATGAAACAAACTAGATGTCTTCTTTGTACAGAATCAGGTCAGGCTCACCACCAGCTTGTCTATTTACAATTTTATTGCATGAACAGTATGCCCTGGACAGTACACCCACATAAGAAACTCACTAGTGAGCCATTAAGGAGCTGCATACACTCCCACCCTGGACAGTACACCCACATAACAAGCTCACTAGTGAGCCATTAAGGAGATCCATACACTCCCACCCTGGACAGTACACCCCCATAACAAGCTCACTAGTGAGCCATTAAGGAGCTACATACACTCCCACCCTGGACAGTACATCGACATAACAAGCTCACTAGTGAGCAATCAAGGAGCTGCATGCACTCCCACCACAGGGTGCGCCTATTTATTTTCCAAAATATACTTTGTGAGCGTGTCTCCAACACTGCCTGATTCATATTCTATTGCCATCTTCATCCTCAGACTGGCCACCATAATTCTAGAAGTGTCGGATTGCCTAGCCAGTACTCTGACCTGCCACAAATGGCAAGAAACAAATCTGTCAGTGTAAGTGATGAGATATTGGAGTTATACAAGTTTTTCAATGGATTCTCATTATCACAAGCTCAACATAGTCTAGAAGAGATTAACTCACAGCTTTTCTAGGATCTGTAAGGCCAAACTAATCAAGATACTACTATATATGGATTATACTATTAAAAATGAAGGCAAAACCATTTAACATAGCAATAATACAGACATACGCACCTACTCAAGACTATACAGACGAACAAATAGAGGCACACTATGAAGATCTAAACACAGTTATGAAGCAAGTGAAATCATCAGACACCTTGATTATAATGGGTGACATGAACGCTAAAGTAGGAAAAGATAAATATAAGACCATTATAGGAAATCATGGTTTAGGAAAAAGGAATAACAGAGGAGAAAGATTAATACAATTTTGTGAAGAAAACAGACTGATAATATGCAACACCCTCTTTGAGCAAGAGAAAAGGAAATTATACACATGGACAAGCCCTGGAGACAGGAAGAGGAATCAAATAGATTACATAATGATAAAAGACAGATTCTGGAACAGCGTCAAGAAAGCCAAAACCTACCCAGGAGCAGATATTAATTCAGATCACAATCCTGTAATGATAAAAATGAAAATCAAATTAAAGAGAAACAAACAAAAAACTAATTCAGCAACACCAATAGATATAACAGCGTTAAACCAGAAAGATGTAAAAGAAACTTATACTGTACAGGTAAAGAACACATATCAGAAGCTACTAGAAGAGGGATTGAGCAGTACAGAAGAGAAAATTCTGAGGAAAAAATCACAACAAAATGGCAATGCATAAAAAACAGCATGCAAGAATCCTGCAACACCTTGCCCAAAAAGGAATGTAACAAAAAACAAAAATGGATAACTGACAAAATCTTAGAAAAAAATGGAAGAAAGAAGACAAGCGAAAAACACTGCCAGATGCAAGGATATTGACAATGAAATACAGAAAATGTGCAAAAAGGCAAAAGAAGACTGGCTCAACCAAAGATGTCTAGAAGTTGAAACAATGGAAAGTAAACAAAACTTAAGAGAGATGCACACAAAAATAAAGAGAATGACTAATAAAGACAAAAAAGCTGCAGGAAACGGATGTATTGAAAACAAAGAGGGAAGAATGCTAACAGACAACAAAGATATAATAGACAGATGGCAAGAATATATAACAGAATTATTGCATGACGAAAGGGACAAAAAGCCAGACATAAAATGTACATACAACTATAAAATCCTGAAATCTGAGGTAGAAAAAGCTATAAAAACAATGAAAAAGGGAAAGGCAGCAGGACCTGACAATATACAGATAGAGATGATACAGGCTCTAGAAGATTTTGGCATCGAAGTGATCACAGACATATGCAATGACATACACCATACAGGATACATACCACATGAACTAAAAACATCAACTTTCATTGCATTGCCTAAAAAGAATGGTGCAGTTGAATGCAATGATTTCAGAACAATAAGCCTAATGAGCCAGGTAACAAAAATTTTACTAAAAGTTATACAGGGAAGGATTCAGAAGAAAATCAATACTGAATTAGATAAGCAACAATTTGAATTCAGGAAAAACAGTGGCACAAAGAAGCCATATTTAGCATGAGAACATTGATTGAAAAGTACATAGAAGTAAACAAACCAATATATGCCTGCTTCATAGACTACACCAAAGCTTTCGATAGAATACACCATAACCAACTTATAGATTGCCTAAAGGATATAAATATAGACGACACAGACATACGACTAATATGTAAAATGCACTGGGAGCAAACAGCAATAATAAAATATAACAAGGAGAACTCTACAACCATGGACATAAAAAGAGGAGTAAGACAAGGATGCATCCTATCACCAAGCTTGTTCAATCTATACATTGAGCAAATCTTTAAAAACATCTCAGAGATGCCAGGCCTAAACATCAATGGAAAGATAATCAATAACCTAAGATATGCTGATGATACTGTACAACTAGCAGAAAATCCTAAAGACCTACAACAATTGCTTAATGAAATAAACATAACAAGCAAAAAATATGGACTAGATATGAATATCAAAAAGACTAAAACTATGATCATAAACAAAGAAAATTCTCAAGACCTACAATTAAATATCACAGTGGAGGGAATACATCTGGAAACAGTCCAGAGCTACAACTACCTGGGACATACTATAACCAATGATGGAAAATGTAAAACTGAAATAAACAAAAGAATAGGTATGGCAAAAAGTAAATTTAATGTCATGAAGAACATACTAACAACAAAACAAATAACAGCAGGGCTGAAACTAAGAATGGCAAAATGTTAAATCTTCTCAATATTCCTGTATGGTGCAGAAACATGGACATTAGACAAGGAAACAAAACAGAAAATTGAAGTCTTTGAAATGTGGATTTATAGAAGAAAAGGTAGAATTGGATGGAAAGAAAAGAAAACAAACGATGAAGTTTTAAAACAACTGAAAATAAAAAGAGAACTACTAAATACAAATAAGACAAGACAAATGAAATGTTTGGGGCATGTTAAAAGACACAACAGCCTACTAAAAGTAATATTGGAAGGGAAAATACAAGGTAAAAGAGGCAGAGGTAGACCAAGACTAACATGGACGAGTAACATCAAAAGATGGACAAGTCAATCTATGACAGCCTGCACCATATAAGCAAGAAACAGAGTAGAATGGCGATCCATGGTAGCCAACCTTCATTGCGGAGAAGGCACTCGATGATGATGATGGTGCTTTACTTTGCCAAATGCTTTGGTATAATCTATGAAACATAGGTATAGATCTGTTTTCACATCTATGGCTCTTTCTACTAAAGATCTTATGATGTATATGGCATTGCTCGTCCTTTACCTCTAATAAAACCACACTGTTCATCACTAATTTCTGGACTGATTTTGTTTCGCACTCTTTGCATGATTCTTAGCAATATCTTAGCCATGTGACTCATAAGGCTTATTGTGCGATGATTATCGCATTCAATCGCACCAGATTTCTTTGGTATGGCTATGAATATTGATTTGAGCATGTCGTCTGGTATATATCTGCTGTGTAGATATCATTCAATATTTTTGTTATTATTTCTATTCCAAAATCACCCATGTCAATCTCTTCTTTAGTTATATTATCTGGTCCAGGAGCTTTTCCTGCTTTACAGTCTTACTATATGGCTGTGAAACATCTATCTATCTATATTAACCTTTCGAGCCATAGCCGGCCCATTGGGCATAGACCCAGATACTCCTCTAATCAAAATTTCTAGTAGACCCAGATACTCCTCTAATCAAATTTTTAGTAGACCCAGATACTCCTTCTCTTATCTACATTGTTATCCTAGCAGTTTTCTTGTAAAGATCTTTTATCAAGTCTCACACACTTTTCTCTGTTCTGTGCAAGCAGCTCTATCTCATTGAGGGAACTGATTCCTTCTGCTCTTGCCTCTCTCATCAATGTTCTTCTCAGTTTCTCTCTGGGTCTTCCTCTTTTCCTCTTACCTATTGTTTCCCATATGAGGGCTTGATTTGCTATTCGGTTATTATCTCTTCTCATCACATGTCCATCGTCTTTTCTTGATTACTGATGATATTAGTGGTTGATTGTGAAAAATGGAGAATAAAAAAATGACAATCACGAAGATATAGACCATCATTAATGGACGCTTGCACAGAATAAAAGAATGGAATGGCAGGACAAAATCATATAGAATTATGGAAAAATACCAGTCAAATATCAAGTGGACAAAGAGATACAACGAAAATGATGGGCTGCATAGGATACACACTGAGCAAGTCAACTGAGAGTAATATGCAATAGACCTTTTTTTTTGAATCCCCAAGGAAAAAGACAAAGAGGAAGACCAAAATATTCTTGCACAAGACAATTGGAAGCAGAGATGAAGATGATGGGGAAGACATGGAATGATCTTAAAAGAATTACAAGAAACAGAACAGCTTAGAAAGTGTTTGTTGAAGACTTATGCTGCACAGGGAGTTGAAAGGGAAAAGAAAAGAGTCTCTTCACCCTTTTACCATGCATGAAGAAAGTGGGTCACATCAATATACAAACATGAGACACTAATAAATGATAGTCAAATCAGACAATCTGAGCTTAAAGCTCAACAGAATGCTGAAAACAACAAAAGCAGAACCAACCCAGAAGAAAACTAACTCTCTGAGAAAGTTAAGTGGAACAACATGGTTAGTCTGAAAAAAAAAATACTAAAAATATATAAAAAACAAAGCACCTGGCCTCACCAACAGAGTACGGGTTCAATCCTGCTTCAGGCTGTCCATTGTTCATTGCTTTTTTTCCTGTTGTTGATTATTTGTGAATTTTTTTATGAGTGTTGTAAGCATACCTTTCCCTTGAATTGATTTGATGGCCAAACAGCATGGTGCGTAGCATCAAGCACAACCATACAGTTTGAATAAAGTACAAAATCAAACACTCTTGAGCAATGAAATCTGACACTTATAATAGAAATTAGACAAAACTAACAGGAATACAAAATATAAATACCCCAGAGAGGCAAAGGTTCCCTCCATGCCATTTTTTGTGGTGTTAGTGACCATATTTTACTATGACCACAGCAAATTTTGGGGTGATGTAGTCAGTATCATGCCAGGCCACCTTTACTTCCCAAAAAAATCTCTGGTGCAATTTTTTAGAGGCTGGGTAAACCAGGAGCCATATCAGTACTTAAAAAAAAAAAATCCATAACTTCTGGGAATTGAACCTAAATCCTTCCGATCAGGAAGCAAACACAATAACCATTCAGCCACTGAGGCTCCTTAGAGAGGCAAAGGTCATAGTGAAAATAGAAAAAGTTTAATGACACTTATAAAAATATAGTGAGGGAATGGCAAAACTCAGCACATGGACCAAGCATATGTCTGCAGAAGGTCAGTGTGGTAACAAGTAGCAGAAGCATTCTAGTAGGATGACTATCAGCTAAAGGATATGAAGGATCTGGTTTTCAACTTCAGGCTAAGGAAATGGTCCATTTTAATTCAAAACCACATGTACACAAAATTGAAGATTGAAAATATAAATGTGTGAACAAGCACTACAGACTGCATCACACATGCTACATGACTGCAATGAGCACAATGTTCTAAGAGATGAACACTGGTCAAACAAAATAACATTAAGCACAAATTTGTAAGGCCCCTTACAGGAGCTGATAAAGACAAATTCACTTATTTTTTTTGATTCTGCAAATAGCAAATGAAGGAAAAAAAAAATTATTGAAACTAAAAATATTCAAATTTGTTTGCGCACAGACCCTTTCAGATATTAATATTTCAACCTAGAATGTTTCAAACTGTGTCTATTTGCATTTATCCAACGGCTAATGTTGCAATTTAAAAGGACGTTAAGTGAGCTTAAACGCATCATAATTATGTCTAAAAAATTTTTAATAATAAATTGGTCTAGAACATTTCAGATAATAACTGTGCCTAGAATATTTAAAATTGGTCCTATAATATTTGGAATATTAGTAATTGGATTTAGAATATTTCCAACATTAATGGTAGTCTACAATGTTTTCAATACGAAGAATTGTTACTTGTATCTAAACTAGTACACATAAGTGGATCCATGCAAGTAATTCAAAAATTTAAATACATACATGTCTTACTAGCAGTCAAATTGTGAGGTGTCAGCTACCCTGTTTACTAGCAGTCAAATTGTGTGGTGGTGGCTACCATGTTTACTAGCAGTCAAAGTGAGCACAAGTTAAACCACTTACCATGATAAGCTGCCTTTGCTGTTCCTCTGACGATGTGTTTAAATTCCCTGTCCATGTCAGGATCATGCACTTTGATCAGGATATATTTAAACTTGCCGTTCTTGTCGATTTCCACATCTGGTATTGAAATTAATTTTGGGTTTTTGAAGGAAGTTGCTGATGCCATTTGCGATGAAGCCATTTTGAGAAAGTGAGACAGTGGAATCAAGTTCTGCAAAGAAATCAAGATGAAGAACTAAACTAAAATATTTTCAAATTAACAACAAAAAAATATGGTTCCTTGCTGGTTAATTCATCAATTATAAAATGTTTTTATTCTGAGCTTAGGTTATAGGGTTAGAATTTAGGTTCATGATATAGAGTTATTTTTGGGTCATCAACATATTCTAAATATACTTTCCATACAATGCCTAACTAAAGAAAATGTGTTATCATCATTCTTTCCTGTGAGGACAGAATCTGTCTCATACTAAATTCTATAGGTTGAGAGATTAAAAAACTTGTTCTGCATATTCTGAAGCAGAAGAAAGGACAACCTAGCCACAGAAACATGATTATTACTTTCCATTGTACATTTCTAAAACAGTGGCATGTTAAAAGATTTACATTTGTAAAATAACTGGCTTATTAACACCATTCTACAGGAGAAATTTAAATAATATGGGCACGTCAAAAGATACCATGGGCTGGAAAGAACAATAATAGAAGGAATGGTTTCTGGGCTATGCACCAGGAGTAGACCAAGAAAGTGGTTTCAAGATATGAAGGAGAGCTTGAATGTGACAACAGAAGAAGTGGAACATCTGGCTAGAGATAGCGATACTTTCAGATAGGCTGTGGTGAATGCAACATTCTGCAAAGGACATGCAATTTGATAATAATCTCCTCTGTCTCCGATGGGTTGGCAAACTTACATGTGTAGTCCATATAGGTAATAAACAATAGGTGATATAATTCACACCCCTGTCTTAGTCCTATTCTGACTTTGAAGTGGTCTGTGTAAATTCTGACTGTGTGACTGCTGTTGATGTAGAGACTTTCCATAGGTTGGTCAGATTTTTTTTGTTTTTATAAGTAGTGTCTTGTAGAATTTTAAACTGTCTTTTTTGTTGTTGTTACATAGTGCATAGATTTGTATGTAGTTGTTTTTCAGTGTTCGTCTAGTTGTCTGGCTGTTACTATTCTTTCTGAGTAGTATTTTATTTCTAGAATATTTTTCCATGTTCTGTATCAATGATAAAGTCCACTCTATGCTTTGTTTTTCTGTGATGTCGACTCCTGAGAATATTATCGTGAAGTTCAGATGTGTTTTCTTTACATGTTATCCATTTACTCTGGTGTCCACTAATCCTAGAATTTTAATAATTTAAACTAGCAAGACATAGTTTAAAAAAAAAATATAGGAGTGAGTGTAACAACTTATTTTTCACTTATCTTCAAATTTGAAAACCCTTTACAAGAAACTGTAAATAAATATTAGTGAACTTTATATTTAAGATTTTAAATCTTATCAAGTCTTTAAATCTGAGTTGAATTTTGGGCCTGTGTGGGTACAAAGATATGAGGGTCCTCGATAAAGAAAGGTTTCAGAACAGCTGAGTTACACGGATCATCAGGTATATATCAGGTATATATTATAAAATGTTAGTTTACAAAAACTAGTTGAAAATCTCAAGTGCATGTTTGTGCTCACGTTTACCCTCTGAGTTACAACTCAAACCTGACAGCCATGAACCTACAAAAGATAGGTGCTCACACATAAGTGTCTGTATCAGAACAGTGGCAGCATGGCTTTCTAGTATTGCTGGGATAGAAAGCTGAAGCAGGCAGATTTAAATGTACCATATTTCACATATAATCTTACACAAATACCCATACACCATATCGAAAATAGTTTTATAAAACAACTAGGTGCATCTACCTCAATACTGTATCTATATTAATTACAATCAAAAATCTAAAACAACTAGGTGCATCTACTTCAACACTGTATCTATATTAATTACAATCAATCATCTAAAACAACTAGGTGCATCTACTTCAACACTGTATCTATATTAATTACAATCAATCATCTAAAACAACTAGGTGCATCTACTTCAACACTGTATCTATATTAATTACAACCAATCATCTAAAACAACTAGGTGCATCAACTTCAATACTATACCTACATCAATCATCTAAAACAACTAGGTGCATCTACTTCAATACTGTACCTATCATCAATCATCTAAAACAACTAGGTGCATCAACTTCAATACTATAAGACATCATACGCCTAAAACAACTAGGTGCATCTACCTCAACACTGTATCTATATTAATTACAATCAATCACCTAAAACAACTAGGTGCATCTACCTCAACACTGTATCTATATTAATTACAATCATTCACATAAACAACTAGGTGCATCAACTTCAATACTATACCTAAATCAATCATCTAAAACAACTAGGTGCATCTATTTCAATACTATACCTACATCAATCACCTAAAGCAACTAGATGCATCTACTTCAACACTGTATCTATATTAATTACAATCAATCATCTAAAATAACTAGGTGCATCTACTTCAACACTGTATCTATATTAATTACAATCATTCACCTAAAACAACTAGGTGCATCTACTTCAACACTGTATCTATATTAATTACAATCATTCACCTAAAAGAACTAGGTGCATCTACCTCAACACTGTATCTATATTAATTACAATTAATCACCTAAAACAACTAGGTGCATCTACCTCAACACTGTATCTATATTAATTACAATTAATCACCTAAAACAACTAGGTGCATCTACCTCAATACTGTACCTACATCAATCACCTAAAACAAGTAGGTGCTTCTACCTCAATACTGTACCTATCATCAACCACAATCAATCATCTAAAACAATAAGATAAGACTCTCAGAAACAGTCACCAACAGAACTACAAATCAAATAACACATTTGCTAAGGGTTTAACATTCGGTGATCAGATAGTTCTTATGCAACAAATCTATGTCAATAAAAATGAGAAAGAGAGTTCATCGGTGCTATATTGAACCAATTCTGACCTATGGAAGCGAATCATGGACAGTAGACAAACAAATGAAAAGACGATTAGAGGCCACAGAGATGGGATTTCTCAGAACAATGTTGAAAGTTCCCTGGACAGATAAAAAGACCAATGAGGAAGTTCTCAAAGAGGCCAACACAACAAGGGAGTTCTTAAGAAACATCAGAAAGAAGCAATCAACATTTTTTGGGCACAACATGAGAAGAGGAAAGTTGGAATACTTGGTTACAACTGGCAAAATAAAAGGAAAGAGAGATCGCGGGCGACAAAGAGAGAAAATACTGGATAGCTTGGTGTCATGGCATGGAAAGCAGTCAACAACAGAACTGATACGATGCACTGTAGATAGAAGATTGTGGAGGGACATGATCACCTACGCCAACCGGTATGGCACTTGATGATGATGATGATCAGATAGTGTTTCTGAATTTTTGTTTCATTTCAAGAGAGAAAATAACAGAAAATTGATCTAAAACACATGTTCTGTTCAAACAATTTGCTCAGGAAGTTAGAAAACAAGTTACAAGAGAATTAAAAGGTTTTACTGGAAACAACTGCAGAAATGTCAAAAAATTTAAAGCTGAAAAAACACTGCTCCTGGTATTTGGCATCAGTTACAAGAGTGGCTTATGGTATAGAATGTGTTTAAAAAAATGTAAGTACCGCATGAAGTAAATTGATGGTATTGTACAAAAACATTCTTTTTTTTTAAAAAGAATTTGGTTGAGATGTGATCAGTAGTTCATATTTTCTTTCATAAAACATTTCATTTACAGCTACACTCGATTTTCATTATATTATTTCATTATTATTGTTGTGAACTAAACATTTTATTATGTAACAAAACTTTAGTCTGTCATAGTTTTGTCTAGTTTCATCTTTATACTGACTATTCAAACATTTTGTTCATCAAAGACATATATATTTAATGGTTGACACAAGTTACTAGCACCACTAATATGGAAATTGTCATCTTTAAGGTTAAGTATAATTTATGTTAAATGAATTTAAATATTTGGGAACATTGTTAACATCAGATGGTAGATGTACAACAGATGTGAGATGCAGAATGGCTCAGGCAAAAGCAGTTTTCAAAAAAAAAGAGGAAGATAATGTGCAATCCATTTTTGACAATAGAAACAAGACAAAGAGTTCTTAAATGTTATGTAGCGCCAGTCTTAATATATGTATGTGAATAACAGATAATAGGACAACAGAAAAGAAAATCACTGGAGGCTGTAGAAATGTGGTTTTACAGAAGAATGTTGAGAATACCATTGAGAGCTCAGCAGAGTAATGAAAACGTTCTGAAAGAGGCCAAAGCAAAATGAGAGCTAATTTCCAAAATTAGGAAGAAACACTCATCATTTTTTGGCTATGTAATGAGAAGGGAACAGCTGGAATATATTGTAACATGGAAAAATTGAGGGCCGAAAAGATAGAGGGAAACAAAGAGAAAAGATACCAGACAGCTTAAGAGAATGGCTTGGCAGAAGGTCAACAACAGGAATGATAAATAACTGTTGAGATCGAAAGTTGTGGAGAGACATGATCACCTACACCAGTAGTACTTCATGATGATAATTTTTGTTAAAGTCAATTTTCCTTTATTAAACTTTCAAATCTCTTAAGACAAATCATTAATTGTTAATTATACTTTGGTTTTGATCATAGACCTATTAGCTGACTACTAAAGCTGGCCTTTAAGGCAAATGAATGGGTATGGCTGCTATCTAATAGTAACACTATTATTATAATAAGTTCATTTGTTATGACCAGAAAATGCTCACAAAGTGCCAATTTAAAGAATTACCTCATAAAATGAACACTAAAGAGAAATATCACAAGTTAATATTAATGCTTTCATTAACATTTGCAATACACAACAATAAAATGTTGCATATTTTACTTGTTTACTATTTTTAACAAAACACCATGCGACAAAAACATCTCATTTATATTCTTGTATAAAAAAAAAAAATGTGTAATTTTCATAAATAAAGGTAGATGATAAAGGTGCCAACAATAACAATAAATACTAACAACATTAATTATTAACATTAAGTCATTTAAAGACCAATAATAATGAAAACTACTAATGATAGAACTAATAGCCAAGTAATGCTTTTATTTTATAGCAAATAAACACTCAGTGCCAGTATGTGACACAAATAAACACTCAGTGTCAGTATGTGACACAAATAAACAAGACATAATGATATGAATATATAATCAAGATATTGGCTGTATTGTTTGTTCTTGGTGGAAGAGATGTATGGAGATCAGATCATAACTAACGGTAGATAAAGTTGAGGCCAAACAGCTGATAGAGACAGTGTCAGGTTGTGGTTATCGAATAAGTCCAACCAATAAACAACACAACAGGTTTGTTATACTACAAAATGTAAATAAAAGTAAAACAAACAATAATCAAACAGTGACACAGAGCAGTTTATATTAGCAACAAGAAGAAAAAAATATACTCAACTGTAAATTAGTTAAAGTTAATAATAGTAAAAAAACTAGAAGAAGCTTTGAGTTCAATAAGTTGATAATTTATTTATTTTGAACAAGCTAATCAGCTAAACCAAACAGGACAGTTTCAGTATATAAAACAAGAAGTCAGACAAGGATGTGTTCTATTGTCGGATTTGTTTACACTTTATAGTGAACATATTATCAGATCAAGAGTAGAGAGAAATGGAATTGCAGTCAACAGTCACAGAATAAACAATTAGCGATATCTGGAAGACACAGTCTTAATTGCAGAGACAGAGAATGAACTACAAGAAATGGTAGACATACTAGTAAAAGAAAGCAAGAAGAAAGTTCTCAGTTTGAATAGTAAAAAAAACAGAAGTAATGGACATATCGAAGAAACAATCATTACCATCATACAGTATAACAAATAAACAGGAGAAATCAGAAACAAGTGCAACACGTCAAATACTTGAGCACAATAATAACATAAGATGGAAGATGCACCACAGAAATAAAAAGCAGAATAGCTCAGGTCAAAAAGGTATTTCAGAAAATGAAAAATGTCTTATGCAACAAGTCTATGTCAATAGAAGTGAGAAAGAGAGTTCATCTGTGCTATATAAAGCCAATTGATCTATGGAAACAAATTATGGACAGTAAAAAAATGAAAAGACAATTATAGGCCACAGAGATAGGATTTTACAGAAGAATATTGAAAGTTCCCTGGACAGATAAAAAGACCAATAAGGACATTCTCAAAGAGGCCAACACAAAAAGTTGAAAAAGGGAACTTCTATAAAGCACCAGAAAGAAACAACATTTTTCGGGCATATCATATAATCATGAGAAAAGGAAAGTCTGAATACTTGGTTACAACTATCAAAATACAGGGAAGAGAGATCACGGACTACATAGAGAAGATACTAGATATTTTGGTGTCATGGTATGGAAAAGTCAACAACAGAATTGATATGATACACTGTGGATAGACGATTGTGGAAGGACATGAACACCTACGCCAAATAGTGTGGTACATGATGATGATGAATCAGCGAAAATAAAAGTTAAAAAGATACATTTATTCATTTATAAGACAAATTAAGCAAGGCCAATATATGTGTAATTTAATTATGATTAACATAACTTATATCTGGGTTAACTTTTATACTCAATAAATTCAATAATGAATATAATTTTTATAATATTAATTCAACACTACACCATTATTATAATGATTGAATCATTGAGTGTCCGCAGTGTCGAAGGTTGGCTACTAATATTAATTAATTGAAATAAATATATTTTTTAAATATCTAATTATAAAATCACATTCACAATAATCAGTAAGTACTGGTGTAACTGTAACAAATATTTTCAAACTTTAAAAAATGTAATAGTAAATACTAATAGCATATACATAATATTTATATTATTTAATTATGCCACTATATTTTATAGTATTTTATAGAATACCATATTAAATTATCATATATAATATCAATATGAATAAGAAAACATTCACTGGATAAACATTTAACAACATGACATAAACAAAATTCATAAAAAGTATGAACAGTAGAGTAAGCAGAAATGTCAAATTTCAAATCAATTAGAAGACTGTATTTCTGGTACGAAACCTTACAAAACGATGATGTAATATTTTCATCAACGAAATTTCTTGAAAAGGTGTATTGTTCACAATAAATATGAAACTAGACAGAGGCCGGCCGTGAAGTAAATGTAAATCTTTGAGCGTGTCCGCCGGTCCGACAACATGGACTCGAGCCAGCAGACGAGACTGACCTGCTTCCGGTGGCCGCCGCACACCTGATGATGATGATGATGATGGCTGTGATTCTGTGCGCCTCAGAAACTTCAATCCGTCACGTTGAATGTATCAGGAATATCGCAATGAATGGACGGAAGATATTTTTTGCCTCGTTCAAGAAAATCGCTTGTTTGTAATTAACGGAACGCGCTAGGATCTTGTAAACAGATAATCGGGTTTTCTGTTAGAATGAAGCACCAGGATTGTGGGGGAGGGGTACAGGTAACAATGAATGGCTGCTTCATCTACAGACTGTTCGTACAAAGCGAAGAGTTAGGCACGCTTCCAAGCAAACTGCATTATCAGCGTCCGCAGGTGCGTGGATGGCAGCGGGAGACGTAGACTGTGTGGCGGCAGAGATTCCAGCCAATCAGATTTAACAAAATCCATCGCTGCCAATAGTATAGTGGTGATGAACCAATTTTTAACTTCGTTGAAGTCACTTTAACTCACTTTCGATATCCAGATAGAAGCCTCCACCTTACGTCTATTTGAATGTTCACACATTGTGGCTGTGAGCGCGTTCCATTCTTAGAAAATGGAGGAAAGAGAACAGGCTGACGAGTTAAAAAAAAATATAAGGGAGGGGTGTAAACCTTCAGAACTCAATGATAGGAATCTATCAAAGTCAGGATAAGAAGGAAACACAAAGTTTGCTCAAGTTTGTATACATATCAGTTGTGTAAGAGGCTCAATAGAGACCTGAGCTAGATATCCTTGGGGTTAGGGTAACTGTAACACACAACTGCAACCATGCGTGTTCAAATAATCGCAACACAAGTACAGGCTTGATATTTAAGGAATCCCACACCTCCCCCCCCCCAAAAAAAAAAAAAAACATGATATTTAAATTAAACAAACCCAGAACAACGGACAAACTTAAGGAAGGCAAAAAAGAAGGGGAGAGAGGGGGTGGAGTTATTTATGTGTGTATATACACGCTATGTATACGCTGCTGATCTCTAGAGAAGTATGCAGGTCTTGGAGATGATATGCTATAGAAGGACGTAACACATATCAATCGGAGAACATACCATACAGAGAACATATCAAACAGAGAACATACCATACAGAGAACATATCAAACAGAGAACATACCATACAGAGAACACATCAGAGAACATATCATACAGAGAACATATCAAACAGAAAACATACCATACAGAGAACACATCAGAGAACATATACAGAGAACATATCAAACAGAGAACATACCATACAGAGAACATATCAGAGAACATATCATACAGAGAACATATCATACAGAGAACATATACAGAGAACATATCAAACAGAGAACATACCATACAGAGAACACATCAGAGAACATATCATACAGAGAACATATCAAACAGAGAACATACCATACAGAGAACACATCAGAGAACATATCATACAGAGAACATATCATACAGAGAACATATCATGCAGAGAACATATACAGAGAACATATCATACAGAGAACATATCAGAGAACATATCATACAGAGAACATATCATACAGAGAACATATCATACAGAGAACATATCATACAGAGAACATATCAGAGAACATATCATACAGAGAACATATCAGAGAACATATCATACAGAGAACATATCATACAGAGAACATATCATACAGAGAACATATCAGAGAACATATCAGAGAACATATCAGAGAACATATCATACAGAGAACATATCATACAGAGAACATATCATGCAGAGAACATATACAGAGAACATATCATACAGAGAACATATCAGAGAACATATCATACAGAGAACATATCAGAGAACATATCATACAGAGAACATATCATACAGAGAACATATCATACAGAGAACATATCATACAGAGAACATATCAGAGAACATATCATACAGAGAACATATCAGAGAACATATCATACAAAGAACATATCAGAGAACATATCATACAGAGAACATATCATACAGAGAACATATCATCATACAGAGAACATATCAGAGAACATATCATACAGAGAACATATCAGAGAACATATCATACAGAGAACATATCATACAGAGAACATATCAG
The DNA here is from genome assembly GCA_032433765.1 of Megaustenia siamemsis. Taxonomy (NCBI): domain Eukaryota; kingdom Metazoa; phylum Mollusca; class Gastropoda; order Stylommatophora; family Ariophantidae; genus Megaustenia; species Megaustenia siamemsis. The sequence goes on along the minus strand of JAVIAB010000059.1, from coordinate 4,544,056 downwards.
AGAACATATCATACAGAGAACGTATCATACAGAGAACATATCATACAGAGAACATATCAGAGAACATATCAGAGAACATATCAGAGAACATATCAGAGAACATATCAGAGAACATATCATACAGAGAACATATCATACAGAGAACATATCATACAGAGAACATATCAGAGAACATATCATACAGATAACATATCAGAGAACATATACAGAGAACATATCACCAATGAAGAAGTGAGCGAAATAATCCAACGCTCCACTGTACCAATAACAGACCTATTGGCACTTGTAAAAGAGCGGAAACTGACTTGGTATGACAGGTTAGACGATCCACAGGCCTTGCCAAAACCATTCTACAAGCCACAGTATCGAGCAAAAACAAGACAGGTAGGACAAAATACAAGATGGGTGGATACCATTAGAGATTGGACAGGAATGTCTGACGTTGTGTCATAGAGAGCTGCTCTAGATCTCGACTATTGAAGGAGATTGTGAAAATGTGTCATCTATGGTGCCCCGAGAGTTCTTAAATGTTACATAGAGCCAGTCTTAACATATTGATGTGAATCATGGACAATAGGACAACATATACAGAAATCACTATAGTCTGTAGAAACATGGCTTTACAGAAGAATGCTGAGAATACCATGGACAGCTAAGAAGAGTAATAAAAACGTCCTGAAAGAGGACAAAGTGGTGAGACATGTCACCTGTGCCAGCAGGCCCGGTACTTGATGATGATGATGATAATGATGGTAATGGTGATGATGGTGATGATGATGATGATGGTGCCCCGACGAGGCTACGGGATGATTGGTTGACGTTCATCTTTGTCAGTGGCGTATACTGGTTTTGGGGTCTGGGCTACCGCTGACATAATAAATAAGACATACATTATATTCAGTAGACTAACATGAAGTAATATTTGCTAATGACATCACTACATTTTAAATTACTTACTTATTTATATGTAAACTCTATCCGTCTTGTTTGGGACGAAAATGTCTCGATGACTTTGTCATTGAAAGTACTGTCGTGTTGGTTTCTAAGTTTCTGAAGGAATGATTTCTCAATGGACATTATTGCCAAAACAGATAAGCGTTCTTGTTTCTGAGTTGAGCGACAATAAGATTTGATTCTCTTGAGAGCAGAAAAAGTTCTTTCTACAGATGCTGATGCGCATAACGTAGTTATAAATAGGTTACGAAGTTCCGGTATTCAGACATAGTTTCACTTTCATTTTGTGACGACTCTGATTGGCTAGAGTTAAAATAACCCATGGAACCGCATTAGTGTAGAGGTAGCTTAGCCGTATTATTTTGACGGGAATTTTTGATTGTCAAGGTCATTAATTCAAAGTCGGAGAGAAGAGAAATGTACCGCTAATTTCTTTTCTTGTACTATTTTTATAGTAGTTGCTGTCTCATTAATTATTATCATCATCACGTACCATACCGGTTGGCGTAGGCGATCATGTCCTTCCATAATCTTCTATCTACAGTGCATCGTATCAGTTCTGTCGTTGACTGTTTTTCATGCTATGACACCAAGCTATCCAGTATTTTCTCTCTTTCTCGTCCGCGATCTCTCTTTCCTTTTATGTTGCCAGTTGTAACCAAGTATTCCAACTTTCCTCTTCTCATGATGTGCCCGAAAAATGTTGATTACTTCTTTCTGATGTTTTTTAGGAGCTGCCCTTTTTGTGTTGGCCTCTTTGAGAACTTCCTCATTGGTCTTTTTATCTGTCCAGGGAACTTTCAACATTCTTCTGAGAGATCCCATCTCTGTGGCCTCTAATCGTCTTTTCATTTGTTTGTCTACTGTCCATGATTCGCTTCCATAGGTCAGAATTGGTTCTATATAGCACCGATGAACTCTCTCTCTCTCTCTCTCTCTCTCTCTCTCTCTCTCTCTCTCTCTCTCATTTCTATTGACATAGATTATTGTGCCCAAGTATTTGACGCCTTGCACTTGATTCAAATTTGTCCTGTTTATTATTTTTATGCTGCATGATGGTGATGATTGTTTCTTCGATATGGCGATTACTTCTGTTTTCTTACTATTCAGACTGAGACCTTTCTTGTTGCTTTCTTTTACTATTATGTCTATCATTTCTTGTAGTTCATTCTCTGTCTCTGCTATTAAGACTGTGTCATCCGCATATCGCAAATTATTTATGTTGTCACCGTTAACTTCAATTCCTTCTTTATCTACTATTGATCTCATAATATATTCGCTGTAAAGTGAAAACAAATCCGGCGACAGAACACAGCCTTGTCTGACTCCTTATTTTATAAGTTGAAATTGTCCTGTTTGGTTGTTAATTCGTATAGCTGATGTTTGTTGCCAGTACATGTTTTTATGATTCCCAGATCCTTGCCATTAATGTTTAATTTCTCCAGCATATTGACTATTTCCACATGCTTTACTTTGTCAAATGCTTTTGTGTAGTCTATAAAGCTCATATATAGATCTTTCTTTACCTCTATAGATCTTTCTATCAATGTTCTTAAGATGCATATAGCATTATTGGTGACCTTTCCTTCCACAAATCCACATTGTTCCTCACTTATTTCTGGTTTTAATTTGTTTCTTACACGTCTCATGATGATTCTTAGTAATATTTTAGTCATATGGCTCATGAGACTAATAGTGCGATGGTCTTCACAATCAGTGGCGCCTGACTTCATGGCTCATGAGACTAATAGTGCGATGGTCTTCACAATCAGTGGCTCCTGACTTCATGGCTCATGAGACTAATAGTGCGATGGTCTTCACAATCAGTGGCTCATGACTTCATGGCTCATGAGACTAATAGTGCGATGGTCTTCACAATCAGTGGCTCCTGGCTTCATGGCTCATGATGTCTCGTTCATGGAAATGTCGAGTCGAACACAGGAAACGTCAGACGGGAGAGAGGAGACAACGAGTCGGGACATGACGGGACGGGAGAGAGGAGACAACGAGTCGGGACATGACGGGACGGGAGAGAGGAGACAACGAGTCGGGACATGACGGGACGGGAGAGAGGAGACAACGAGCTAGGATGTGACGGTTTGGGATATGGCGGGACGGGAGAGAGGAGACAACGAGCTAGGATGTGACGGTTTGGGACATGACGGGACGGGAGAGAGGAGACAACGAGCTAGGATGTGACGGTTTGGGACATGACGGGACGGGAGAGAGGAGACAACGAGCTAGGATGTGACGGTTTGGGACATGACGGGACGGGAGAGAGGAGACAACGAGCTAGGATGTGACGGTTTGGGACATGACGGGACGGGAGAGAGGAGACAACGAGCTAGGATGTGACGGTTTGGGACATGACGGGACGGGAGAGAGGAGACAACGAGCTAGGATGTGACGGTTTGGGACATGACGGGACGGGAGAGAGGAGACAACGAGCTAGGATGTGACGGTTTGGGACATGACGGGACGGGAGAGAGGAGACAACGAGCTAGGATGTGACGGTTTGGGACATGACGGGACGGGAGAGAGGAGACAACGAGCTAGGATGTGACGGTTCGGGACATGACGGGACGGGAGAGAGGAGACAACGAGCTAGGATGTGACGGTTTGGGACATGACGGGACGGGAGAGAGGAGACAGCGAGCTAGGATGTGACGGTTTGGGACATGACGGGACGGGAGAGAGGAGACAGCGAGCTAGGATGTGACGGCTCGGGACATGACGGGACGGGAGAGAGGAGACAGCGAGCTAGGATGTGACGGTTTGGGACATGACGGGACGGGAGAGAGGAGACAGCGAGCTAGGATGTGACGGTTTGGGACATGACGGGAAGGGAGAGAGGAGACAACGAGCAAGGATGTGACGGTTTTGGACATGACGGGACGGGAGAGAGGAGACAACGAGCTAGGATGTGACGGTTTGGGATATGGCGGGACGGGAGAGAGGAGACAACGAGCTAGGATGTGACGGTTTGGGACATGACGGGACGGGAGAGAGGAGACAGCGAGCTAGGATGTGACGGTTCGGGACATGACGGGACGGGAGAGAGGAGACAGCGAGCTAGGATGTGACGGTTTGGGACATGACGGGACGGGAGAGAGGAGACAGCGAGCTAGGATGTGACGGTTTGGGACATGACGGGAAGGGAGAGAGGAGACAACGAGCTAGGATGTGACGGTTTGGGACATGACGGGACGGGAGAGAGGAGACAACGAGCTAGGATGTGACGGTTTGGGATATGGCGGGACGGGAGAGAGGAGACAACGAGCTAGGATGTGACGGTTTGGGACATGACGGGACGGGAGAGAGGAGACAACGAGCTAGGATGTGACGGTATGGGACATGACGGGACGGGAGAGAGGAGATAACGAGCTAGGATGTGACGGTTTGGGACATGACGGGACGGGAGAGAGGAGACAACGAGCTAGGATGTGACGGTTTGGGACATGACGGGACGGGAGAGAGGAGACAACGAGCTAGGATGTGACGGTTTGGGACATGACGGGACGGGAAAGAGGAGACAACGAGCTAGGATGTGACGGTTTGGGATATGACGGGACGGGAGAGAGGAGACAACGAGCTAGGATGTGACGGTTTGGGACATGACGGGACGGGAGAGAGGAGACAACGAGCTAGGATGTGATGGTTGGTTTGGGATATGGCGGGACGGGAGAGAGGAGACAACGAGCTAGGATGTGACGGTTTGGGACATGACGGGACGGGAGAGAGGAGACAACGAGCTAGGATGTGACGGTTTGGGACATGACGGGACGGGAGAGAGGAGACAACGAGCTAGGATGTGACGGTTCGGGACATGACGGGACGGGAGAGAGGAGACAACGAGCTAGGATGTGACGGTTTGGGACATGACGGGACGGGAGAGAGGAGACAACGAGCTAGGATGTGACGGTTCGGGACATGACGGGCGGGAGAGAGGAGACAGCGAGCTAGGATGTGACGGTTTGGGACATGACGGGACGGGAGAGAGTAGACAACGAGCTAGGATGTGACGGTTCGGGACATGACGGGACGGGAGAGAGGAGACAGCGAGCTAGGATGTGACGGTTTGGGACATGACGGGACGGGAGAGAGGAGACAGCGAGCGAGGATGTGACGGTTTGGGACATGACGGGACGGGAGAGAGGAGACAACGAGCTAGGATGTGACGGTTTGGGACATGACGGGACGGGAGAGAGGAGACAACGAGCTAGGATGTGACGGTTTGGGACATGACGGGACGGGAGAGAGGAGACAACGAGTCGGGACATGACGGGACGGGAGATAGGAGACAACGAGCTAGGATGTGACGGTTTGGGACATGACGGGACGGGAAAGAGGAGACAACGAGCTAGGATGTGACGGTTTGGGATATGACGGGACGGGAGAGAGGAGACAACGAGCTAGGATGTGATGGTTTGGGACATGACGGGACGGGAGAGAGGAGACAACGAGCTAGGATGTGACGGTTTGGGATATGGCGGGACGGGACAGAGGAGACATCGAGCTAGGATGTGACGGTTTGGGACATGACGGGACGGGAGAGAGGAGACAACGAGCTAGGATGTGACGGTTTGGGACATGACGGGACGGGAGAGAGGAGACAGCGAGCTAGGATGTGACGGTTTGGGACATGACGGGACGGGAGAGAGGAGACAACGAGCTAGGATGTGACGGTTTGTGACATGACGGGACGGGAGAGAAGAGACAGCGAGCTAGGATGTGACGGTTTGGGACATGGCGGGACGGGAGAGAGGAGACAACGAGCTAGGATGTGACGGTTTGGGATATGGCGGGACGGGAGAGAGGAGACAACGAGCTAGGATGTGACGGTTTGGGACATGACGGGACGGGAGAGAGGAGACAACGAGCTAGGATGTGACGGTTCGGGACATGACGGGACGGGAGAGAGGAGACATCGAGCTAGGATGTGACGGTTTGGGACATGACGGGACGGGAGAGAGGAGACAACGAGCTAGGATGTGACGGTTTGGGACATGACGGGACGGGAGAGAGGAGACAGCGAGCTAGGATGTGACGGTTTGGGACATGACGGGACGGGAGAGAGGAGACAACGAGCTAGGATGTGACGGTTTGGGACATGACGGGACGGGAGAGAAGAGACAGCGAGCTAGGATGTGACGGTTTGGGACATGACGGGACGGGAGAGAGGAGACATCGAGCTAGGATGTGACGGTTTGGGACATGACGGGACGGGAGAGAGGAGACAACGAGCTAGGATGTGACGGTTTGGGACATGACGGGACGGGAGAGAGGAGACAGCGAGCTAGGATGTGACGGTTTGGGACATGACGGGACGGGAGAGAGGAGACAACGAGCTAGGATGTGACGGTTTGGGACATGACGGGACGGGAGAGAAGAGACAGCGAGCTAGGATGTGACGGTTTGGGACATGGCGGGACGGGAGAGAGGAGACAACGAGCTAGGATGTGACGGTTTGGGATATGGCGGGACGGGAGAGATGAGACAGTGGGTCGGGACATGACGGGACGGGAGAGAGGAGACAGCGAGCTAGGATGTGACGGTTTGGGACATGACGGGACGGGAGAGAGGAGACAACGAGCTAGGATGCGACGGTTTGGGATATGGCGGGACGGGAGAGAGGAGACAGTGGGTCGGGACATGACGGGACGCGAGAGAGGAGACAACGACGGGACATGACGGGACGGGAGAGAGGAGACAGCGGGTCGGGACATGATGGGACGGGAGAGAGGAGACAGCGGGTGAGGACGTGACGGGACGGGAGAGAGGAGAAAGTGGGTCGGGACGTGACGGGACGGGAGAGAGGAGAAAGTGGGTCGGGACATGACGGGACGGAAAAAAGGAGACAATGAGGACAGAATGGTCCTGGCAGGACAGTACAGACAGGACAAGGAGGACATAATGGTCCTGGCAGGACAGTACAGACAGGACAAGGAGGACAGAATGATCCTGGCAGGACAGTACAGACAGGACAAGGAGGACAGAATGATCCTGGGGGGACGATACAGACAGGCAGGAAGGGACAGAGGAAGAAAACGGCAGACAAGTGCCAGAAATATGACATAACGCGACAAACAAACAGAATGGGCAAAACGGCAAACTGGACATGACAGACAGAAGGGGATGGGACAGAAGGACATGCAGATCGGACATACAATTAAGAGAGGACAGCCGGAACAGGATGGACGAAATAGAACAGACAAACGCAAAAGAACAAGCGTTGAAAATAGCACAGTACAGACAGACATGATACACAGATAAGTAGGACAGACAAGGCAGCGAGACATACAAGACATATAGAGGGATAAACAGAGAGATAGGAAAATAGCGGGACAGAGAGGACTTACAGACACACAGGACAATGGCGGGACAGAGGGGACTTATAGACACATAGGATAATAGCGGGACGAAGGGGACTTACAGACACATAGGATAATAGCGGGACGGAGGGGACTTACAGACACATAGGATAATAGCGGGGCAGATGGGACTTACAGACACATAGGATAATAGCGGGACGGGGGGGGGGGCTTACAGACACATAGGATAATAGCGGGAAGGAGGGGACTTACAGACACATAGGATAATAGCGGGACAGAGGGGACTTACAGACAAATAGGATAATAGCGGGACAGAGGGGACTTACAGACACATAGGATAATAGCGGGACGGATAATAGCGAGAACAGAGAGGATTTACAGACACATAGGATAATAGCGGGACAGAGAGGACTTACAGACACATAGGATAATAGCGGGACAGAGAGGACTTACAGACACATAGGATAAAAGCGGGACAGAGAGGACTTACAGACACATAGGATAATAGCGGGACAGAGAGGACTTACAGACACATAGGATAATAGCGGGACAGAGAGGACTTACAGACACATAGGATAATAGCGGGACAGAGAGGACTTACAGACACATAGGATAAAAGCGGGACAGAGAAGACTTACAGACACATGGGATAATAGCGAGACAGAGGGGACTTACAGACACATAGGATAATAGCGAGACAGAGAAGACTTACAGACACATAGGATAATAGCGGGACAGAGAAGACTTACAGACACATAGGATAATAGCGAGACAGAGAGGACTTACAGACACATAGGATAATAGCGGGACAGAGATTACTTACAGACGCATAGGATAATAGCGGGACAGAGATTACTTACAGACACATAGGATAATAGCGGGACAGATGGGACTTACAGACACATAGGATAATAGCGGGACAGAGATTACTTACAGACACATAGGATAATAGCGGGACAGAGATTACTTACAGACACATAGGATAATAGCGGGACAGATGGGACTTACAGACACATAGGATAATAGCGGGACAGAGATGACTTACAGACACATAGGATAATAGCGGGACAGAGATGACTTACAGACACATAGGATAATAGCGGGACAGAGATGACTTACAGACACATAGGATAATAGCGGGACAGAGATGACTTACAGACACTTAGGATAATAGCGGGACAGAGAGGAACTTACAGACACATAGGATAATAGCGGGACAGAGATTACTTACAGACACATAGGATAATAGCGGGACAGAGATGACTTACAGACACATAGGATAATAGCGGGACGGAGAGGACTTACAGACACATAGGATAATAGCGGGACAGAGATGACTTACAGACACATACGATAATAGCGAGAACAGAGGGGACTTACAGACACATAGGATAATAGCGGGACAGAGGGTACTTACAGACACATAGGATAATAGCGGTACAGAGGGGACTTACAGACACATAGGATAATAGCGGGACAGAGGGGACTTACAGACACATAGGATAATAGCGAGACAGAGATTACTTACAGACGTATAGGATAATAGCGGGACAGAGGGGACTTACAGACACATAGGATAATAGCGGGACAGAGGGGACTTACAGACACATAGGATAATAGCGGGACAGAGGGGACTTACAGACACATAGGATAATAGCGGGACAGAGAGGACTTACAGACACATAGGATAATAGCGGGACAGAGAAGACTTACAGACACATAGGATAATAGCGGGACAGATAGACTTACAGACAAAGGATAGCCATGTCGAGACAGATATACAGGGCAAGTATGATAGAATAAAGAAGCATGGTAGACAGATATACAGGGCAAGTATGATAGAATAAAGAAGCATGGTAGACAGATATACAGGGCAAGTATGATAAAATAAAGAAGCATGGTAGACAGATATACAGGGCAAGTATAATAAAATAAAGAAGCATGGTAGACAGATATACAGGGCAAGTATAATAAAATAAAGAAGCATGGTAGACAGATATACAGGGCAAGCATAATAAAATAAAGAAGCATGGTAGACAGATATACAGGGCAAGTATGATAAAATAAAGAAGCATGGTAGACAGATATACAGGGCAAGTATGATAAAATAAAGAAGCATGGTAGACAGATATACAGGGCAAGTATGATAAAATAAAGAAGCATGGTAGACAGATATACAGAGCAAGTATGATAAAATAAAGAAGCATGGTAGACAGATATACAGGGCAAGTATGGTAGAATAAAGAAGCATGGTAGACAGATATACAGGGCAAGTATGATAAAATAAAGAAGCATGGTAGACAGATATACAGGGCAAGTATGATAGAATAAAGAAGCATGGTAGACAGATATCTATCTATCTATTGACCTTTCGAGCCGTAACCGGCCCATAGGGCGTAGACCAAGATACACCTTCTCCTATATGGATTTTTTGTTCTAGCAGTTTTCTTTTAAAGATATAGACAGATATACAGGGCAAATATGGTAGAATAAAGAAGCATGGTAGACAGATATACAGGGCAAGTATGATAAAATAAAGAAGCATGGTAGACAGATATACAGGGCAAGTATGATAGAATAAAGAAGCATGGTAGACAGATATACAGGGCAAGTATGATAAAATAAAGAAGCATGGTAGACAGATATACAGGGCAAGTGTGATAGAATAAAGAAGCATGGTAGACAGATATACAGGGCAAGTATGATAGAATAAAGAAGCATGGTAGACAGATATACAGGGCAAGTATGATAGAATAAAGAAGCATGGTAGACAGATATACAGGACTGGATAAATAGAACGAACAGACAAGATAGGACAGACGTTTGCGGATGTGGCCAAGATGATCAGAGTTATGGCCCGACTATGATGCTTATTTACATAACTACCATCTTCTGAGACACACCATCATCATCATCGAGTGCCGTCTCCGCATCGAAGGTTGGCTACCATGGAGCGCCATTCCACTCTGTTTCTTGCTTTGATGGTGCAGGTTGTCATAGGCTGACTTGTCCATCTTTTGATGTTACTCGTCCATTTTAGTCTTGGTCTGCCTCTGTCTCTTTTACCTTGTATTTTCCCTTCCAATATTACTTTTATTAGGCTGTTGTGTCTTTTAATATGACCCAAAAATATCATTTGTCTTGCTCTAATTGTGTTTAGTATGTCTCTTTTCATTTGTAGTTGTTTTAAAACTTCCTCGTTTGTTTTCTTTTCTTTCCATCCAATTCTACCTATTCTTCTATAAATCCACATTTCAAAGGCTTCAATTTTCTGTTCTATTTTCTTGTCTAATGTCCATGTTTCAGCACCGTACAGGGATATTGAGAAGATGTAACATTTTGATATTCTTAGTTTTAGCCCTGGTGTCATTTGTTTTGATGTTAGTATATTTTCATGACATTAAAATTACTTTTAGCCATATGAATTGTTATTTGCAAATGATTAGGCCTTGATATCTGATACAGCTAAGAAAAAATAATATCTTGATTAAAATTCACTGAACAAACAACACAAAATATAGACACAAATAATTTCTATAGGGTGAAAGAAACAGCTGACGGAAAGAATTTTGCAGGCCTTCGCCTATAATAATCTCTTATCAATATATACCGTGTTATCCAACAATATAGACTTGATATCACATAAGAGCTATTATTACGGAGATGATGATATCAGTAGAAAGAAGGCTAAAACAGTATATATACACTGGTCTATCTGCTAAAACAGTATATATGTTCACTGGTCTATCTGCTAAAACAGTATATATACACTGGTCTATCTGCTAAAACAGTATATATACACTGGTCTATCTGTTAAAACAGTATATATATATACACTGGTCTATCTGCTAAAACAGTATATATACACTGGTCTATCTGCTAAAACAGTATATATACACTGGTCTATCTGCTAAAACATTATATATACACTGGTCTATCTGCTTAAACAGTATATATACACTGGTCTATCTGCTGAAACAGTACATATACACTGGTATATCTGCTAAAACAGTATATACACATTGGTCTATCTGCTAAAACAGTATATATACACTGGTCTATCTGCTAAAACATTATATATACACTGGTCTATCTGCTAAAACATTATATATACACTGGTCTATCTGCTTAAACAGTATATATACACTGGTCTATCTGCTGAAACAGTACATATACACTGGTATATCTGCTAAAACAGTATATACACATTGGTCTATCTGCTAAAACAGTATATATACACTGGTTTATCTGTTAAAACAGTATATACACACTGGTCTATCTGCTAAAACAGTGTATATACACTGGTTTATCTGCTAAAACAGTATATATACTGGTCTATCTGCTAAAACAGCATATATACACTGGTCTATCTGCTGAAACAGTATATATACACTGGTCTATCTGCTAAAACAGTATATATACACTGGTCTATCTGCTAAAACAGTATATATACACTGGTCTATTTGCTAAAACAGTATATATACACTGGTCTATCTGCTAAAACAGTATATATACACTGGTCTATCTGCTAAAACAGTATATATACACTGATCTATCTGCTAAAACAGTATATATACACTGGTCTATCTGCTAAAACAGTATATATACACTGGTCTATCTGCTAAAACAGTATATATACACTGGTCTATCTGCTAAAACAGTATATATACACTGGTCTATCTGCTAAAACAGTATATATACACTGGTCTATCTGCTAAAACAGTATATATACACTGGTCTATCTGCTAAAACAGTATATATACACTGGTCTATCTGCTAAAACAGTATATATACACTGGTCTATCTGCTAAAACAGTATATATACACTGGTCTATCTGCTAAAACAGTATATATACACTGGTCTATCTGCTAAAACAGTATATATACACGTCTATCTGCTAAAACAGCACACTTTTTACGGCCTCACAATTAAGGTGTTGGATAGGTGGTACTTTAATTTGTTACAGCCTGACACTTAAGATGTTGATTAGGTGGTACTTTAATTTGTTACGGCCTGACACTTAAGGTGTTGGATAGGTGGTACTTTAATTTGTTACGGTCTGACACTTAAGGTGTTGGATAGGTGGTTCTTTAATTTGTTACGGCCTGACACTTAAAATGTTGGATAGGTGGTATTTTAATTTGTTACAGTCTGACACTTAAGGTGTTGGATAGGTGGTACTTTAATTTGTTACGGCCTGACACTTAAGGTGTTGGATAGGTGGTACTTTAATTTGTTACGACCTGTCAGGAGTCAGAATATTGGTACTTGTTTTGTATCATAATTCTGTTGCTTTATATTCTATGATTTATATATCTACTCCTGTCTGCTGGTTCACGTAAATGAGATGCATTTATACCAGATTGCTGGTTCACCTAAATGAGATGCATCTATACCCGATTGCTGGTACACGTAAATGAGATGCATCTATACTCGATTGCTGGTTCACCTAAATGAGATGCATCTATACCCGATTGCTGGTTCACTTAAAAGAGATGCATCTATACCTGATTGCTGGTTCACCTAAATGAGATGCATCTATACCAGATTGCTGGTTCACCTAAATGAGATGCATCTATACCAGATTGCTGGTTCACTTAAATGAGATGCATCTATACCTGATTGCTGGTTCACTTAAAAGAGATGCATCTATACCTGATTGCTGGTTCACTTAAAAGAGATGCATCTATACCTGATTGCTGGTTCACTTAAATGAGATGCATCTATACCTGATTGCTGGTTTACTTATATGAAATGCATCTATACTCGATTGCTGGTTCACTTAAATGAAATGCATCTATACCAGATTGCTGGTTCACCTAAATGAGATGCATCTATACCAGATTGCTGGTTCACCTAAATGAGATGCATCTATACCAGATTGCTGGTTCACCTAAATGAGATGCATCTATACCTGATTGCTGGTTCACTTAAATGAGATGCATCTATACCAGATTGCTGGTTCACCTAAATGAGATGCATCTATACCAGATTGCTGGTTCACCTAAATGAGATGCATCTATACCTGATTGCTGGTTCACCTAAATGAGATGCATCTATACCCGATTGCTGGTTCACCTAAATGAGATGCATCTATACCCGATTGCTGGTTCATGTAAATGAGATGCATCTATACCTGATTGCTGGTTCACCTAAATTAAATGCATCTATACCCGATTGCTGGTTCATGTAAATGAGATGCATCTATACCCGATTGCTGGTTCATGTAAATGAGATGCATCTACACCTGATTGCTGGTTCATGTAAATGAGATGCATTTATACCAGATTGCTGGTTCATGTAAATGAGATGCATCTATACCCGATTGCTGGTTCATGTAAATGAGATGCATCTATACCCGATTGCTGGTTCACTTAAATGAGATGCATCTATACCCGATTGCTGGTTCATGTAAATGAGATGCATCTACACCTGATTGCTGGTTCATGTAAATGAGATGCATTTATACCAGATTGCTGGTTCATGTAAATGAGATGCATCTACACCTGATTGCTGGTTCACGCAAATGAGATGCATCTACACCAGGCTGCTGGTTCACGTAAATGAGATGCATCTATACCTGATTGCTGGTTCAAGTAAATGAGATGCATCTATACCAGATTGCTGGTTCATGTAAATGAGATGCATCTACACTTGATTGCTGGTTCACGTAAATGAGAAGCATCTACAGTAGTAGACCAGGAAGGAAACGCTCTCGCTTTTTTAGTTGACCAAAGAGTAGGAGGAAGGAGAAAAGATTTCCTCCTTCAAGTACAGGAGTTATATAGAGACTGCGCCAAGCTGCGCCAAGCTGCGCCAAGCTGCGCCAAGCTGCACCAAGCTGCCCCAAGCCAGAGTGATGCAATGATATATATATGTATATATGAATAGGGGTTGTATAGTGCATGAAGGGGTGGGTGGTTGAGGGGGATAATTACTGATCATGTATTGGACATCAGTTTTTCCCGCCAAAGTGACTTCCAATAGGAGCTAGTGTGTGTGTGTGTGTTGTCCGGCTATAGATCACGCCCACTCCGGAAGTGAAACTACCATATTAGGGAGTAGTGATACGTTAGTTATTTCATGGATATGGTGAGCATTTATACATATAATAGTAATAAGTTAATAGTTATTATATCTACGTGGACGTAAATGGGCCCCGTATTTAAGACATGGACCATAAGTAGGTATACATATACATATATATATTGGCAAATCTTGCTGGCGGTATTAACGAACAGTCATTTTCTCCTACCGTGGCAGCTCAATATCTCCCACCGTTGCCGCTCTCGCGTGAGTTTATTGATTATTGTCTCCAGCGAGCGCGAAACGCAACAGGTTATGTAAAAAAAGGCGCGTACACGATTTAATATATTCATTCGACTTGCGTCGGTCACTCAGTCAACCACAGTGTTAACACGGCTAGATAGGTTCCATATCTGTAAAGTATTAACAGATCCCATGAACACTCTCAAAGTCTCTATTTAGCGAGTTGAGCCTGGAGAATACTCGCCCACATCTAGGACAATTGCATTAATTACCAGCCAGCGTGTTCCTTTAGGCTACCTCTCCAAAAGAGAGAGAGAGAAATATATATATATATAAACTAATTTGCTAGAATAATTCAAACCAATACGCTAATTGGGAAGAGCGCTATGGATGTTAGTGAGCAGAGTATTTTACAAAAATCCAACCGCAAGGTTAGCATGTCTTATCATATTCTCTCTCCAGCGCTTATTTTTTTTTTTTTAGGATATTAAGATAGTCTAACGTTTGAAAATTTCAAATTACTTTAGGTGACGTTTGCCGACGAGTTGGTGACAGTCCATCATTTGGATGATCTTACAGAGGATAGACGCTCAACGTGGATGCAGGTTGCCTGTGACAGGCACAGATTTGCGAGAAGAATAGCAACAACGGCATTAGTTATAGAGCCTATTCTTCAACAAAACTTCAAAACCAGGATAAATAGCGTCGCTTCCAAAAATCGAGAAGGAAACAAGCGCCATAATTAGAGATGTAATAAGTAAAACGAACAAAAAACCGTAACTTCTAAAACTATCAAACGTGCGATAAACCTAATACCCAACAAGTCCATGCTGCAATTGACAAACTACCAGTCATACACAACGCGTTTTTTAAAATAATTTTTTCACCTAGCGAAAAACCTACGATCCTCCCTTTACGATTCTGTCGTGAACGCTAGACTCGCGATATAACAGTTTGCAACCGATGCCTCCAACTACACATCGTAGAAAAACTACAACATGGATATTCTCACAGGGCGGATTTCTATTAAAATGTTTGCAAAACATATATATTAAAATATAAATTTAAAATGTTGGTTTTTCTAAAGAAAAGAACGTCTGTTTTTTTTGTGTGTGTTATACATTATTCTTATCAGGTTAATAAACTTTGTGGGAATCCATAGTGACTCACCAACTGCCAAACCATTCCTCTGTCTAAACTAGCAAATACCGTTTCGTAATCTTTGTTCAATTGTTATACGTAGAGTAGTTATGTGATCAGCACATGAGCTGTTCTTCCTAAAAAATACGTGTGCGTCTCTCAAATGTTTCTCTGTGACCTTTTTTTAGTCTCTCCAGAATAAATCTACTTAATTTTTTGTATTCATCCTGGCACTGATAGCAGCATAATGCCCATATAATATGTACACCCCTGTAAACTTCCTTTCTAATGGTAGTTGATCATATAACCTTCTTCCGTCTCCCAAATGTTATCTAATAGAGTATGTAACATCATGGTAGAGGTGTTAATACTCCGAAGGAATTTCATCTGGCCCTATGGCTTTACCATTTTTTAAATAACTTCTACTGGTAGTATATCTTGAGGATTATTTGAGCCGGGTCTGTTCCAAAAGTTCTTCAAAGTGCTATTTCCATCTCTCTAGGTGTTCCCTTATAGTACTAGGCAGATTTCCTGTCTTATCTCTAATAAAGACAGCAATCTGTTTGCATTTTCCACACAATTTTCTGTGTACGGTTGTACAGTGCTTTATAATTCCTTTTATTTGCTGCTTCCTCTGCCTCTTTAGCTAGATCATCTATATATTTCCGCTGGCCACTTTTACTCTCTCCAGAACGATTCTGCGTAATATATTTCTTGGCACTGATAACGGCTACCATGGAGCGTCATTCCGCTCTGTCTCTTGCTTTAATGGTGCACGCTGTCATAGGCTGACGTGTTTATCTTTTGATGTTACTCGTCCATGTTAGTCGTGGTCTGCCTCTCCCGCTTTTACTTAGTATTTTCCCCTCCAGGATTACTTTTAGTAGACTGTTGTATCTTTTAACATGGCCCAAAAACCGCATTTGTCTTGTTTGAATTGTGCTTAGTAGTTCTCTTTTCGTTGTTAGTTGTTTTAAGACTTCATCGGTGTTTTCTTTTCCTTCCATCCAATTCTACCTATTCTTCTATATACCACATATCAAAGGCTTCAGTTGTCTGTTCAGTTTTCTTGTCTAACGTCCCTGTTTATGCACCATTTAGGAATGTTGAGAAGACAACATTTTGCTATTCTTAGTTTTAGCCCTGATCTTATTTGCTTTGATGTTAGTATATTTTTCATGGCATTAACGTTATTTTTCACCATTCATATTCTTTTGCTTATTTCAATTTTACATTTTCATTTACTGGTTATAGTATGTACAAGGTAGTTGTAGCTCTGAACTATCTCCAAGTCTTTTCCGTCAATTTTGATATCCACTTGCTGGTTTTGAATATTTTCTTTGTTAATTGTCATAGTTTTACTTTCTTTTGATATTCATATTTAATCCATATTTATTTATTTTTTTTTTTTTTGCTTGTCATGTTTAATTCATTAAGTAATGTTGTAGATCTTTATGATTTTCTGGTACTAATACAGTATCATCAGCATATTTTAGGTTAATGATCATCTCTCCATTAATGTTTAGGTATGGCATTTATGTGATGTTTTAAAGATTTTCTCGGTGTATATACTGCACAAGCATGGTGATAGGATGCATCCATGTTTTACTCCTCTTTTTATAAAATAGGTATCGAGTTCTCTTTGTTATATTTTATTATCGCTGTTTGCCCGCAGTATAAATTATTTATCTCAGTCATCCTTTAAAACTGGGAACTATTAATATGGTGATACGAGGGATCAACAACAATATATTTTTCTGACACCGTAATCTCTGATAAACTCACAGACAGCGTTACGAGTGACGTCGATAATTTTTTTTGTTTGGAAAAGTTGAGATAGTTTAACAGCTGTTGAACGGGCTCTGTTCAATATTGGATATTCAGATGAGACCAAAAGCAAAGCAGAATCCATAATTACCGAGCTAGGCGAAACACTGGGATGTGCTGTTGGTGACAAATGTGAAAAAGATGATGGTGTTATTGTCGAAACACCATGATGGTTGAGTGAACATGTTGTTGACATGTCAGATACGGTTGTCGTTAATGTTGCTGACAACAACCATTTTTTTTATTTGGTGATGAGTATGTGAAAATCGTGATGTCATTTGTATCTTACATGTGTTGAAGCGAAGAGATTTCCATCTTGCAGATACACCTGCAAATGATCGCCTTTCCAGCAAAGTTCCTACACAAGGGAGAAGGCTGATGGGTCTGTAATTCTTGGAGATCAATTTTATTTGTGACTTTTCAGAGTCAAGGTATGGTATGTAGAGATCTCCTCCCACACAGATGATGCTTGTCCTAAGTGTCAAATATTGTTAACGATCCTGAAAAACCAGTCATCGAGGTGGCATTGTCGGCAGGTTTGAAGAAATTAATGTCGAACTCTGATATTGACAAATACATATCTCTCCCCAATTATCAGTATAGATCTGTCTGACATCATATGGAAGAATATCTAAAGCAGCATCGTCAACTGTTAGTTTCCTTCTTTTCGCAGAACACCCAGTTTCCACTCGATGTGATAGCTCGTTTGTGTGACACTGATGAAGAAGTAGAAGGAGACTGTATGGGGAACGATGAATACTGCTGTAGTTCGTATGTAAATTGTCGCTACTATTAAACGACGAACTGTAAAGAGGCCGTATGGGTGAGTGGTAGCGATACAGGTAGTGATATTGCATTTTTGGTTTTCTAGATGTTTTTTTTCCTTCAGATTGGTGAGGTGCATTTGCACACGAAATATCACCAATAGTTTTGTTTTCACTAGCAGAAAATCACCATAGACTTTTTTCTCCCACAGATCCTCATTTCTTATCTTATATCCGAACTTATCTTGGAACTAATTTCCCGACGTATTTGTGACACAGGTGACTTCCTACCCTGAGAGTTATTTTCACGATGCATCGTTTAAGAGCTGTTGAACGGGGCTCTTTTCAATATTGGATATTCAGATGAGTCCAGAATCAAGGCTGAATCCATAATGACTGAGCTACTCGAAACACTGAGATGTGCTGTTGGTGACACATGTGAAAAAAGATGATGGCGTTGTTGTCGAAACATCATGATGGCTGAGTGAACATGTTGTTGACATGACAGATACTGTTGTCGTTATTGATGCTGACAAAACAGTTTGTTTTCGGTGATGAGCTTGTGAAAGGTTGTATCTCCCTATCAACCGACAACATGGTAAAAACTTGTAGTCGGTGGCTCTGGTGTACGACTCGTTACGACAGAGGTTGACACACTCACAGAGTTTGTAGTGTCAACATAAGAACATGCCCAGATTTGTCGACGCATCAGAGATTGTAGGATCAGCACAGTTGACATGTTCATGTGCCTCAACTCACACTCGATTGTAATGTCTCTGCTCTACATGTATTATCGGTGTTCTTGTAGTCGACACTGTCGTGGTGTGATCGTTCAAGATGTCATAGATGTCGACACACTAGGCTGTAATGTCGGTGATATATGTGATGGTATTGGTGTCGGGAGAACACAATTTGTAATGTCAACACCCCACATTCTCTCTTATTAACAACTAGTCGAGTCACCTTTCATGATAAGCGTGGTCGGTGACGCACACATTTTATGTTGTTTTAATGGTGTCGAGCAAAATTTAATATCAAAATATATAAAAAATGTTCAATTTTTTTTTAAATGTTGATGTAGTTGTAGTCTTGCGCGCATCAGAATAACGAGATCCCCATCACTGAGACCGGTGTCGACACGCTCTCTGTTTTGTGTGAGATATATCAACTGAACGTATGTTTTGTTTCTACCCTAGCTGTGTTCGAGTAAGTTGGTTTTTGTGTACCAGATCAACCTTTTATTCATCATCTTCCACAACAACATTCCTACATAAGGGAGCAGGCAGATGGGTCTGTAATTCTCGGAGATCATTTTTCTTGTGTGTGACTTTTCTGAGTCAAGGTATGGTATGCAGAGATCTCCTCCCAAGCAGATGATACGTGTCCTAAGTGTCAAATATTGTTAACGATCATGAAAAACCAGTCATCGAGGTGGCATTTTCGACAGGCTTGAAGAAATCAATGTCGAACTTTGACATTGACAAATACCTGAACATTGTCCTTCACCCTCATTGTAATGTTTAAGTAAGATTTCCTGGAATGAAATTCGACATCTAGGTGATCAGCGCGTCAAACATATCATAGGCTGTGATTGAGCTCGATGTTTTACATCCCCTTTGACTGGAGGATGATGAGCCTGTAAATCACGGAAGCCGTGTTGTCATCGAACGGTGTAGGTATGGTATGTAGAGATCTCCTTCCAGGTAGATAATTCATGTCTTGAGTGTCAAATTCGGTTAACGAGCCTGAAAAAAGACATGATGACGGAATCCTCGAGGTGTGAGGAATATTGTTATAAGACCATGATTAGCATGTACCACATCAACGGACGTAGACAATCATCATACCCGACCACATTTGTCTGTCCACACTGCAACTTATCAGTTCAGTTGTTGAGTGTTTTCCATCTTCTCTCTTTATCGAACACGATCTTTCATTCTTTTTTATTTTACCACTTGTAACCAAGTATTCGAACTTTCCTTTTTTTCATGATGTGCCTGTAAAACATCGATTGTTACTTTCGACTGTTGATTAAGAGCTCTCTTTTTGTGTTGGACTGTTTTCAAACATTCAGGGAACGCTCAAATCCTTCTGAGAAAGGCCACATATGCGACCTCTAAGCGATTTTTCATTTGGTTGTCTGCTGACCAGCGATGTCACCACCACCTCATGTATACTTGACTCTGACAGGCGATTTTGTGAAAAATAAGAGGGAAGCAAGTAGGTATGAACGCCGTATACAAACAAGACATGAGAATCTGTGGTAAAATCGATCTAGTCAGTGGTCTGAGGGTGACATATGTCGAATGATTTGACATGAACCCGCTACTTTTCAACATCTTCACTTTTAAAAATAACACGTGAATCAACTAAGGTATAGATAGCATACTACCCAAAACTGGCGCTTTTTATTCTGCTACGAAGATAGAGATAGTGGACACGATGTATGTACACGATCAGTAGACTGAACTTACCCAATTGTTCAAAAGACTTGAGCAATTGAGTGAGAATCGAGCACTGGTGAACCAGACAAAGACCTTTTCAAATTTGTGTCTCTCCGATCAAAGATATTGTGAACACACTTTCAAAACTTCCACAAGTTAATTCAGAAACTATCGCGATGACCCGCGAAACACGGGTGAGTCGAAAAAAAAAAAAAAAACACGAGCCATATTACGACCACCAACCAATTGGCAACATGTCAACCGACATTCCAACAAAACTAGCATCTGTCATTTTTCCCGTTACAACCGAATGTCTGGTGACGTATCGCAAACATATATTTACAACACCGCTAGTCCAGCGTCATTACCGAACAACAAGTGTCCTTCAACCAAGAAAAATTTCTCATTTGACCATGTTGATGTCACATGAAACCACAACACGACGACTGCGACATCCACATGATCAAATGAGAAATTTTTCTTGGTTGAAGGACACTTGTTGTTCGGTAATGACGCTGGACTAGCGGTGTTGTAAATATATGTTTGCGATTCGTCACCAGACATTCGGTTGTAACGGGAAAAATGACAGATGCTAGTTTTGTTGGAATGTCGGTTGACATGTTGCCAATTGGTTGGTGGTCGTAATATGGCTCGTGTTTTTTTTTTTTTTTCGACTCACCCGTGTTTCGCGGGTCATCGCGATAGTTTCTGAATTAACTTGTGGAAGTTTTGAAAGTGTGTTCACAATATCTTTGATCGGAGAGACACAAATTTGAAAAGGTCTTTGTCTGGTTCACCAGTGCTCGATTCTCACTCAATTGCTCAAGTCTTTTGAACAATTGGGTAAGTTCAGTCTACTGATCGTGTACATACATCGTGTCCACTATCTCTATCTTCGTAGCAGAATAAAAAGCGCCAGTTTTGGGTAGTATGCTATCTATACCTTAGTTGATTCACGTGTTATTTTTAAAAGTGAAGATGTTGAAAAGTAGCGGGTTCATGTCAAATCATTCGACATATGTCACCCTCAGACCACTGACTAGATCGATTTTACCACAGATTCTCATGTCTTGTTTGTATACGGCGTTCATACCTACTTGCTTCCCTCTTATTTTTCACAAAATCGCCTGTCAGAGTCAAGTATACATGAGGTGGTGGTGACATCGCTGGTCAGCAGACAACCAAATGAAAAATCGCTTAGAGGTCGCATATGTGGCCTTTCTCAGAAGGATTTGAGCGTTCCCTGAATGTTTGAAAACAGTCCAACACAAAAAGAGAGCTCTTAATCAACAGTCGAAAGTAACAATCGATGTTTTACAGGCACATCATGAAAAAAAGGAAAGTTCGAATACTTGGTTACAAGTGGTAAAATAAAAAAGAATGAAAGATCGTGTTCGATAAAGAGAGAAGATGGAAAACACTCAACAACTGAACTGATAAGTTGCAGTGTGGACAGACAAATGTGGTCGGGTATGATGATTGTCTACGTCCGTTGATGTGGTACATGCTAATCATGGTCTTATAACAATATTCCTCACACCTCGAGGATTCCGTCATCATGTCTTTTTTCAGGCTCGTTAACCGAATTTGACACTCAAGACATGAATTATCTACCTGGAAGGAGATCTCTACATACCATACCTAGACCGTTCGATGACAACACGGCTTCCGTGATTTACAGGCTCATCATCCTCCAGTCAAAGGGGATGTAAAACATCGAGCTCAATCACAGCCTATGATATGTTTGACGCGCTGATCACCTAGATGTCGAATTTCATTCCAGGAAATCTTACTTAAACATTACAATGAGGGTGAAGGACAATGTTCAGGTATTTGTCAATGTCAAAGTTCGACATTGATTTCTTCAAGCCTGTCGAAAATGCCACCTCGATGACTGGTTTTTCATGATCGTTAACAATATTTGACACTTAGGACACGTATCATCTGCTTGGGAGGAGATCTCTGCATACCATACCTTGACTCAGAAAAGTCACACACAAGAAAAATGATCTCCGAGAATTACAGACCCATCTGCCTGCTCCCTTATGTAGGAATGTTGTTGTGGAAGATGATGAATAAAAGGTTGATCTGGTACACAAAAACCAACTTACTCGAACACAGCTAGGGTAGAAACAAAACATACGTTCAGTTGATATATCTCACACAAAACAGAGAGCGTGTCGACACCGGTCTCAGTGATGGGGATCTCGTTATTCTGATGCGCGCAAGACTACAACTACATCAACATTTAAAAAAAAAATTGAACATTTTTTATATATTTTGATATTAAATTTTGCTCGACACCATTAAAACAACATAAAATGTGTGCGTCACCGACCACGCTTATCATGAAAGGTGACTCGACTAGTTGTTAATAAGAGAGAATGTGGGGTGTTGACATTACAAATTGTGTTCTCCCGACACCAATACCATCACATATATCACCGACATTACAGCCTAGTGTGTCGACATCTATGACATCTTGAACGATCACACCACGACAGTGTCGACTACAAGAACACCGATAATACATGTAGAGCAGAGACATTACAATCGAGTGTGAGTTGAGGCACATGAACATGTCAACTGTGCTGATCCTACAATCTCTGATGCGTCGACAAATCTGGGCATGTTCTTATGTTGACACTACAAACTCTGTGAGTGTGTCAACCTCTGTCGTAACGAGTCGTACACCAGAGCCACCGACTACAAGTTTTTACCATGTTGTCGGTTGATAGGGAGATACAACCTTTCACAAGCTCATCACCGAAAACAAACTGTTTTGTCAGCATCAATAACGACAACAGTATCTGTCATGTCAACAACATGTTCACTCAGCCATCATGATGTTTCGACAACAACGCCATCATCTTTTTTCACATGTGTCACCAACAGCACATCTCAGTGTTTCGAGTAGCTCAGTCATTATGGATTCAGCCTTGATTCTGGACTCATCTGAATATCCAATATTGAAAAGAGCCCCGTTCAACAGCTCTTAAACGATGCATCGTGAAAATAACTCTCAGCGGTAGGAAGTCACCTGTGTCACAAATACGTCGGGAAATTAGTTCCAAGATAAGTTCGGATATAAGATAAGAAATGAGGATCTGTGGGAGAAAAAAGTCTATGGTGATTTTCTGCTAGTGAAAACAAAACTATTGGTGATATTTCGTGTGCAAATGCACCTCACCAATCTGAAGGAAAAAAAAACATCTAGAAAACCAAAAATGCAATATCACTACCTGTATCGCTACCACTCACCCATACGGCCTCTTTACAGTTCGTCGTTTAATAGTAGCGACAATTTACATACGAACTACAGCAGTATTCATCGTTCCCCATACAGTCTCCTTCTACTTCTTCATCAGTGTCACACAAACGAGCTATCACATCGAGTGGAAACTGGGTGTTCTGCGAAAAGAAGGAAACTAACAGTTGACGATGCTGCTTTAGATATTCTTCCATATGATGTCAGACAGATCTATACTGATAATTGGGGAGAGATATGTATTTGTCAATATCAGAGTTCGACATTAATTTCTTCAAACCTGCCGACAATGCCACCTCGATGACTGGTTTTTCAGGATCGTTAACAATATTTGACACTTAGGACAAGCATCATCTGTGTGGGAGGAGATCTCTACATACCATACCTTGACTCTGAAAAGTCACAAATAAAATTGATCTCCAAGAATTACAGACCCATCAGCCTTCTCCCTTGTGTAGGAACTTTGCTGGAAAGGCGATCATTTGCAGGTGTATCTGCAAGATGGAAATCTCTTCGCTTCAACACATGTAAGATACAAATGACATCACGATTTTCACATACTCATCACCAAATAAAAAAAATGGTTGTTGTCAGCAACATTAACGACAACCGTATCTGACATGTCAACAACATGTTCACTCAACCATCATGGTGTTTCGACAATAACACCATCATCTTTTTCACATTTGTCACCAACAGCACATCCCAGTGTTTCGCCTAGCTCGGTAATTATGGATTCTGCTTTGCTTTTGGTCTCATCTGAATATCCAATATTGAACAGAGCCCGTTCAACAGCTGTTAAACTATCTCAACTTTTCCAAACAAAAAAAATTATCGACGTCACTCGTAACGCTGTCTGTGAGTTTATCAGAGATTACGGTGTCAGAAAAATATATTGTTGTTGATCCCTCGTATCACCATATTAATAGTTCCCAGTTTTAAAGGATGACTGAGATAAATAATTTATACTGCGGGCAAACAGCGATAATAAAATATAACAAAGAGAACTCGATACCTATTTTATAAAAAGAGGAGTAAAACATGGATGCATCCTATCACCATGCTTGTGCAGTATATACACCGAGAAAATCTTTAAAACATCACATAAATGCCATACCTAAACATTAATGGAGAGATGATCATTAACCTAAAATATGCTGATGATACTGTATTAGTACCAGAAAATCATAAAGATCTACAACATTACTTAATGAATTAAACATGACAAGCAAAAAAAAAAAATAAATAAATATGGATTAAATATGAATATCAAAAGAAAGTAAAACTATGACAATTAACAAAGAAAATATTCAAAACCAGCAAGTGGATATCAAAATTGACGGAAAAGACTTGGAGATAGTTCAGAGCTACAACTACCTTGTACATACTATAACCAGTAAATGAAAATGTAAAATTGAAATAAGCAAAAGAATATGAATGGTGAAAAATAACGTTAATGCCATGAAAAATATACTAACATCAAAGCAAATAAGATCAGGGCTAAAACTAAGAATAGCAAAATGTTGTCTTCTCAACATTCCTAAATGGTGCATAAACAGGGACGTTAGACAAGAAAACTGAACAGACAACTGAAGCCTTTGATATGTGGTATATAGAAGAATAGGTAGAATTGGATGGAAGGAAAAGAAAACACCGATGAAGTCTTAAAACAACTAACAACGAAAAGAGAACTACTAAGCACAATTCAAACAAGACAAATGCGGTTTTTGGGCCATGTTAAAAGATACAACAGTCTACTAAAAGTAATCCTGGAGGGGAAAATACTAAGTAAAAGCGGGAGAGGCAGACCACGACTAACATGGACGAGTAACATCAAAAGATAAACACGTCAGCCTATGACAGCGTGCACCATTAAAGCAAGAGACAGAGCGGAATGACGCTCCATGGTAGCCGTTATCAGTGCCAAGAAATATATTACGCAGAATCGTTCTGGAGAGAGTAAAAGTGGCCAGCGGAAATATATAGATGATCTAGCTAAAGAGGCAGAGGAAGCAGCAAATAAAAGGAATTATAAAGCACTGTACAACCGTACACAGAAAATTGTGTGGAAAATGCAAACAGATTGCTGTCTTTATTAGAGATAAGACAGGAAATCTGCCTAGTACTATAAGGGAACACCTAGAGAGATGGAAATAGCACTTTGAAGAACTTTTGGAACAGACCCGGCTCAAATAATCCTCAAGATATACTACCAGTAGAAGTTATTTAAAAAATGGTAAAGCCATAGGGCCAGATGAAATTCCTTCGGAGTATTAACACCTCTACCATGATGTTACATACTCTATTAGATAACATTTGGGAGACGGAAGAAGGTTATATGATCAACTACCATTAGAAAGGAAGTTTACAGGGGTGTACATATTATATGGGCATTATGCTGCTATCAGTGCCAGGATGAATACAAAAAATTAAGTAGATTTATTCTGGAGAGACTAAAAAAAGGTCACAGAGAAACATTTGAGAGACGCACACGTATTTTTTAGGAAGAACAGCTCATGTGCTGATCACATAACTACTCTACGTATAACAATTGAACAAAGATTACGAAACGGTATTTGCTAGTTTAGACAGAGGAATGGTTTGGCAGTTGGTGAGTCACTATGGATTCCCACAAAGTTTATTAACCTGATAAGAATAATGTATAACACACACAAAAAAAAACAGACGTTCTTTTCTTTAGAAAAACCAACATTTTAAATTTATATTTTAATATATATGTTTTGCAAACATTTTAATAGAAATCCGCCCTGTGAGAATATCCATGTTGTAGTTTTTCTACGATGTGTAGTTGGAGGCATCGGTTGCAAACTGTTATATCGCGAGTCTAGCGTTCACGACAGAATCGTAAAGGGAGGATCGTAGGTTTTTCGCTAGGTGAAAAAATTATTTTAAAAAACGCGTTGTGTATGACTGGTAGTTTGTCAATTGCAGCATGGACTTGTTGGGTATTAGGTTTATCGCACGTTTGATAGTTTTAGAAGTTACGGTTTTTTGTTCGTTTTACTTATTACATCTCTAATTATGGCGCTTGTTTCCTTCTCGATTTTTGGAAGCGACGCTATTTATCCTGGTTTTGAAGTTTTGTTGAAGAATAGGCTCTATAACTAATGCCGTTGTTGCTATTCTTCTCGCAAATCTGTGCCTGTCACAGGCAACCTGCATCCACGTTGAGCGTCTATCCTCTGTAAGATCATCCAAATGATGGACTGTCACCAACTCGTCGGCAAACGTCACCTAAAGTAATTTGAAATTTTCAAACGTTAGACTATCTTAATATCCTAAAAAAAAAAAATAAGCGCTGGAGAGAGAATATGATAAGACATGCTAACCTTGCGGTTGGATTTTTGTAAAATACTCTGCTCACTAACATCCATAGCGCTCTTCCCAATTAGCGTATTGGTTTGAATTATTCTAGCAAATTAGTTTATATATATATATATTTCTCTCTCTCTCTTTTGGAGAGGTAGCCTAAAGGAACACGCTGGCTGGTAATTAATGCAATTGTCCTAGATGTGGGCGAGTATTCTCCAGGCTCAACTCGCTAAATAGAGACTTTGAGAGTGTTCATGGGATCTGTTAATACTTTACAGATATGGAACCTATCTAGCCGTGTTAACACTGTGGTTGACTGAGTGACCGACGCAAGTCGAATGAATATATTAAATCGTGTACGCGCCTTTTTTTACATAACCTGTTGCGTTTCGCGCTCGCTGGAGACAATAATCAATAAACTCACGCGAGAGCGGCAACGGTGGGAGATATTGAGCTGCCACGGTAGGAGAAAATGACTGTTCGTTAATACCGCCAGCAAGATTTGCCAATATATATATGTATATGTATACCTACTTATGGTCCATGTCTTAAATACGGGGCCCATTTACGTCCACGTAGATATAATAACTATTAACTTATTACTATTATATGTATAAATGCTCACCATATCCATGAAATAACTAACGTATCACTACTCCCTAATATGGTAGTTTCACTTCCGGAGTGGGCGTGATCTATAGCCGGACAACACACACACACACACTAGCTCCTATTGGAAGTCACTTTGGCGGGAAAAACTGATGTCCAATACATGATCAGTAATTATCCCCCTCAACCACCCACCCCTTCATGCACTATACAACCCCTATTCATATATACATATATATATCATTGCATCACTCTGGCTTGGGGCAGCTTGGTGCAGCTTGGCGCAGCTTGGCGCAGCTTGGCGCAGTCTCTATATAACTCCTGTACTTGAAGGAGGAAATCTTTTCTCCTTCCTCCTACTCTTTGGTCAACTAAAAAAGCGAGAGCGTTTCCTTCCTGGTCTACTACTATCTACACCTGCTTGCTGGTTCACGTAAATGAGATACATCTACACCTGGCTGCTGGTTCACGTAAATGAGATGCATCTACACCTGGCTGCTGGTTCACGTAAATGAGATACATCTACACCTGGCTGCTGGTTCACGTAAATGAGATACATCTACACCTGATTGCTGGTTCACGTAAATGAGATACATCTATACCCGAATGCTGGTTCATGTAAATAATAGTACTCAGAACATAGCGCCCTGAATCAGGATGTTTTAAATGGGGTGTACCTATATCAAAGTTTGCCGTAAACTACAACCCAACGCAGATCACGCAAATTGGACGCTTTAACTGGTCGCGGCAAAGGGAAGTAATTGGTTATTGGTTATGGAAGGCCCCGGTATCACTGCAAACGAATTAAAATCCATAATTGCTCAACCGCCCGTGCCAGTGGAATCATCTGAATTACTAACTCATCTCCCAAACAAAGAAAGGTAACTGTAGTCCCCATCGTAGCAGTCTCAGCACACGCCAAAAGACATAAGGCGAAACCGCGCAGAAAGTGAACACAGCCAACTGTTCCCTGTCATACGATATCATCATTCATCGTAAACAAGCGGGCTATCGAAACAGGATCAAAACGGATGAGACACACAGCTCACGGTGTGCACATAGCACTTAACTCAGTAGCTCCTGCAACAAGCCGGACTTGGAATATGAGGAAACTGCAAGAAGGAACACTTTTCAGACATAGCCTTCAATGGTTCCTGACGCCTATACACCATATACCATGGGAGTTCACGTTCAAAGGGAAGTAAACGTCGCACTAACGCGGCTAAACAAGATATGTGAAATAGCTCAATTGTGTGCCCACGATCTTGCAAGATGGTATCATATTATTTACATTCAATCAAACCAATTCTGTGGGATCAACGTTTGTTCAATGGTTACTAAATTGGACTACTATTGATAAGGGATTGGGGGCGGTCCTGATCGACGGCTTCAAGATTCATCATCATCATCATGTGCCATACCGGTTGGCGTAGGCGATCATGTCCCTCCACAATCTTCTATCTACAGTGCATCGTATCAGTTCTGTTGTTGACTGTTTTCCATGCCATGACACCAAGCTATCCAGTATTTTCTCTCTCTTTGTCGTCCGCGATCTCTCTTTCCTTTTATTTTGCCAGTTGTAACCAAGTATTCCAACTTTCCTCTTCTCATGATGTGCCCGAAAAATGTTGATTGCTTCTTTCTGATGTTTTTTTAAGAGCTCCCGTTTTGTGTTGGCCTCTTTGAGAACTTCCTCATAGGTCTTTTTAGCTGTCCAGGGAACTTTCAACATTCTTCTGAGATATCCCATCTCTGTGGCCTCTAATCGTCTTTTCATGTGTTTGTCTACTGTCCATGATTCGCTTCCATTAGTCAGAATTGGTTCTATATAGCACCGATGAACTCTCTTTTTCATTTCTATTGACATAGATTTGTTGCATAAGATATTTTTCATTTTCTGAAATGCTATTTTGGCCTGAGCTATTCTGCTTTTTATTTCTGTGGTTCATCTCCCATCTGATGTTATTATTGTGCCCAAGTATTTGAAACGTTGCACTTGTTTCAGATTTGTCTCGTTTATTTTTATGCTGCATGATGGTGGTGATTGTTTCTTCGATATAACTATTACTTCTGTTTTCTTACTATTCAGACTGATACCCTTCTTGTTGCTTTCTTTTACTATTATGTCTATCATTTCATGTAGTTCATTCTCTGTCTCTGCTATTAAGACTGTATCATCCGCATATCGCAAATTATTTTTGCTGTGACCGTTGACTTCAATTCCTTTTTTTTCTACTATTGATCTCATAATATATTCGCTGTAAAGTGAAAACAAATCCGGCGGTAGAACACATGCCTGTCTGACTCCTTGTTTTATAAATTGAAATTGTCCTGCTTGGTTGTTAATTCGTATAGCTGCTGTTTGTTGCCAGTACATGTTTTTTTTTTATGATTTGCAGATCCTTGCCATCAATGTTTAATTTCTCCAGCATATTGATTATTTCTACATGCTTTACTTTGTCAAATGCTTTCGTGTAGTCTATAAAGCACATATATAGATCTTTCTTTACCTCTATAGATCTTTCTATCAATGTTCTTAAGATGTATATTGCATTATTGGTTCCCTTTCCTTCCACAAATCCACATTGTTCCTCACTTATTTATGGTTTTATTTTGTTCCTTACACGTCTCATGATTATTCTTAGTAATATTTTAGTCATATGACTCATGAGACTAATAGTGCGATGGTCTTCACAATCAGTAGCGCCTGACTTCTTCGGTATGGCTACAAAGATAGTTTTTAGTAGATTTTCGGGTATGTGTCCAGTGTTATATATGTGATTGAGTAATTTTGTTATGACTTGCACTCCCAGCTCTCCTAATGCATTTTTAAAGATTCACCCAGCCTTAAAGAGGTGCTGGATTTTTCAGGGAAGATTGGACGGTGAAGGTGTTGGAAGTACATCGGTCACGTGATCACAATAAAGGAAAGGTTGGAAATAGGTAGGGGTAGAGGAATAGATGCATCTCATTTACAAAAACTAGCAATCTGGATTAGATGTATCTTATATACATGAACCAGCAACCATTAGTAGATGCATCTCATTTACATGAATCAGCAACCAGGAGTGGATGCATCTCATTTACATGAACCAGCAACCAGGAGTAGATGCATCTCATTTACATGAACCAGCAACCAGGAGTAGATGCATCTCATTTACATGAACCAGCGACCAGGAGTGGATGCATCTCATTTACATGAACCAGCAACCATTAGTAGATACATTTCATTTACACGAACCAGCAACCAGGAGTGGATGGATCTCATTTACATGAACCAGCAACCAGGAGTAGATGCATCTCATTTACATGAACCAGCAACCAGGAGTAGATGCATCTCATTTACATGAACCAGCAACCAGGAGTGGATGCATCTCATTTACATGAACCAGCAACCAGGGGTAGATGCATCTCATTTACATGAACCAGCAACCAGGAGTAGATGCATCTCATTTACATGAACCAGCAACCATGAGTAGATGCATCTCATTTACATGAACCAGCGACCAGGAGTAGATGCATCTCATTTACATGAACCAGCGACCAGGAGTAGATGCATCTCATTTACATGAACCAGCAAACAGGAGTAGATGTATCTCATTTACAAGAACCAGCAACCAGGAGTAGATGCATCTCATTTACATGAACCAGCGACCAGGAGTAGATGCATCTCATTTACATGAACCAGCGACCAGGAGTAGATGCATCTCATTTACATGAACCAGCAACCAGGAGTAGATGCATCTCATTTACATGAACCAGCGACCAGGAGTAGATGCATCTCATTTACATGAACCAGCAAACAGGAGTTGATGCATCTCATTTACATGAACCAGCGACCAGGAGTGGATGCATCTCATTTACATGAACCAGCAACCAGGAGTAGATGCATCTCATTTACATGAACCAGCAACCAGGAGTAGATGCATCTCATTTACATGAACCAGCAACCAGGAGTAGATGCATCTCATTTACATGAACCAGCGACCAGGAGTAGATGCATCTCATTTACATGAACCAGCAACCAGGAGTAGATGCATCTCATTTACATGAACCAGCGACCAGGAGTAGATGCATCTCATTTACATGAACCAGCGACCAGGAGTAGATGCATCTCATTTACATGAACCAGCAACCAGAAGTAGATGCATCTCATTTACATGAACCAGCAACCAGGAGTAGATGCATCTCATTTACATGAACCAGCAACCAGGAGTAGATGCATCTCATTTACATGAACCAGTGACCAGGAGTAGATGCATCTCATTTACATGAACCAGCTACCAGGAGTAGATGCATCTCATTTACATGAACCAGCAACCAGGAGTAGATGCATCTCATTTACATGAACCAGCAACCAGGAGTAGATGCATCTCATTTACATGAACCAGCAACCAGGAGTAGATGCATCTCATTTACATGACGAGCATCCAGTTATGGCGGGATTTGAGAACCAAATTATTTTCACATAAAAATGTGTTACAAATTTGAACCACTCCATTCAAATATTAGGTAAAGGTATAGTATAATCTGATAAATTATTTCAGCGAATGAGTGAACTCCCATTAGTTGACGTCGTAACAAAGCTACAGTGGTTAATAAATACCGTCGAAGGTAACACATTAGATCGCTTCTCAATTCAGGTGATTTTTTAAAAATTATTATTATTAATATAGCGAGGACATGTATTTGATGTAACTGTGTATGTTCCTGTGTGCTTCCCTGATGAAATATGTTCTAACTTTAGATGGGTGATAATTAATTTGTGATCATTGGGACATGCGTACTTAGAGAAAATATTGTTGATAAAATATAACAGAGAGTCACTACTTAGAGCAAATATTGTTGATAAAATATAACAGAGTCACTACTTAGAGCAAATATCGGTGATAAGATATAACAGAGAGTCACTACTTAGAGCAAATATTGTTGATAAAATATAACAGAGTCACTACTTAGAGCAAATATCGGTGATAAGATATAACAGAGAGTCACTACTTAGAGCAAATATCGGTGATAAAATATAACACAGAGTCACTACTCAGAGCAAATATCGGTGATAAGATATAACAGAGAGTCACTACTTAGAGCAAATATCGGTGATAAGATATAACAGAGAGTCACTACTCAGAGCAAATATCGGTGATAAGATATAACAGAGAGTCACTACTTAGAGCAAATATCGGTGATAAGATATAACAGAGTCACTATCTCTAAGTCGCAAATCTCTTGTGCAAACGGAAGTCAGCTACCCCCACCAGAGTCAATCTTTAATGCTGAGATGGCATTAGATGATAATGATGATGAGCGATATTGTTGTTAAAGTCTGCTACACACAGCTTGATCACGATTGTGTGTGCTAAACATAGGACCTTGCCCTCACGTTGTTTCTCTTTTCTCTAGAATTCATCATCATCATCGAGTGCCGTCTCCGCAACGAAGGTTGGCTACCATGGAGCACCATTCTGCTCTGTCTCTTGCTTTGATGGTGCAGGTTGTCATAGGCTGATCTGTCCATCTTTTGATGTTACTCGTCCATGTAAGTCTTGGTCTGCCTCTTTTACCTTGTATTTTCCCCTCCAGGATTACTTTTAGTAGGATGTTGTGTCATTTAACATGGCCCAAAAATCGCATTTGTCTTGTTTGAATTGTGCTTAGTAGTTCTCTTTTCATTTTTAGTTGTTTTAAGACTTCATCGTTTGTTTTCTTTTCCTTTCATCCAATTCTACCTATTCTTCTATAAATCCACAATTCAAAGACTGCAATTCTTTGTTCTGTTTTCTAACCTAATGTCCATGTTTCTGCACCATATAGGAATATTGAGAAGATGTAACATTTTGCTATTCTTAGTTTTAGTCCTGGTGTTATTTGTTTTGATGTTAGTATGTTCTTCATGGCATTAAAATTACTTTTTGCCATTCCTATTTTGTTTATTTCAGTTGTACATTTTCCATCACTGGTTATAGTATGTCCAAGGTAGTTGTAGCTCTGAACTGTCTCAAGGTCTATTCCTTCAATTTTGATATCCACTTGTGGGTTTTGAGTATTTTCTTTGTTTATGATCATAGTTTTAGTCTTTTTGATATTCATATCTAGTCCGCGAAAGGGAAGCCGCGATAGCTCAGTGGTTAGTGAACTGGACTACAAAGGACAAGGGGTAGAGTTCGATCCCAACCGACGGCTTTCGGGTTCACCCAGCCTTAAATTGGTCCCGGATTTTTTTATGGGAAAGTAAAGCGGCACGGGCGTAATACCGACCACATTACCCCAAAAAATCATGTGTCGAAGGTCTGTAAAATGTATGGTCACCAACACAATATTCCCTATACACCGTCACTTGGCGTGACGGGGGTACTTTACTTTTTTTTTTTAAACCTAGTCCATATTTTTTGCTTATCATGTTTATTTCATTACGCAATTGTAGATCTTTAGGATTTTCTGCTGGTAGTACAGTATAATCAGCATATCTTAGGTTATTGATTATCTTTCCTTTAATTTGTAGGCCTGGCATCTCTGTGATGTTTTTTTTAAAGATTTGCTCAGTGTATAGATTGAACAAGCTTGGTGATAGGATGCATTCCTGTCTTACTGCTCTTTTTATATCAATGGGTGTAGAGTTCTCTTTGTTATATTTTATTATTGCTGTTTGCTCCCTCTAGAATTAGCGGTCTTCTAATGACAGGTTGTGAACAAGCTGTGTCATAAACATAGGACCTTACCATCACGTTGTTTCTCTTTCCTCTAGAATTAGCGGTCTTCTAATGACAGATTATGAACAAGCTGTGTCATAAACATAGGACCTTACCATCACGTTGTTTCTCTTTCCTCTAGAATTAGCGGTCTTCTAATGACAGGTTGTGAACAAGCTGTGTCATAAACATAGTACCTTACCCTGGACTTGTTTCTCTTTTCTCTAGAATTAGTGGTCTTCTAATGACATGTTGTGAACAAGCTGTGTCATAAACATAGTACCTTACCCTGGCCTTGTTTCTCTTTTCTCTAGAATTAGTGGTCTTCTAATCACAGGCTGAGAACCGCCGAATAAAGTACAATGTTTATTCAAGGGGACACTACTCTCCCAAACTGAAACAATTTATGGAACTAAACGTGACCGTTACCAGATATCAATGTTACAAATGAGCGGAGCTTGGTTTCCCCATGAACATCCTCATTACTACATGTTGCAATTCAATATTGTTGGGGTTACACTAAAGTGCCACTTTTATATTAAAATAAACAGATGAAGTTGATGCACGTGTAAGCTGCTGTGACTAAAGAATGAGTAGATTAGTTGACCTTGGATTTTTTTTCTTTCTTTCCTGGCGATTCGCTGAACCTCGGTCCATGTACTCTAGATTTTACCGCTCAACGTGTCTACTGAACTATGTCCTGCTAGCTTAGCTTAGTCATTCCTAGAAGACCACAATATACAACATAAACAATAATAACATTTTCCATTTGTAAACTAACGAAAAGTACATTTTAAATTATATGTAAGGTAAAGTACCCTATTTGTAATTTCATGTAAAAATGAGTCAAATGCCAGCTGAGGAATGTATTATTAGAAGTCTCAATTATTATTCTAAATTTCCCGTTATCAAACTTAAGGCAGGTCACATGTTTTATTTACCTGCTTGTGTCCCTTGTTGATCAATGATGGATTCTTAAAAAGTAATTTTAAAAGAAAACGAATGAAAGAAGAAATATAAAATATATATGAAACATAACAGCAGGCCAAAATAATAACTTTAACCGAAATGGACTTAAAATTGGTGATAAAGATGCAATTTTTCTTTAGATATTTGAAAACAAATTACACGTAAATTTGTATTTAATAGTTAAACTCGTTGTTCAGCTCCGGGTTGACATTTTAACTATATCACAAAGGGGATTCCCGGCTATAAATAAAAGGTAGATTTGTGGGCGGGGCAGTAGAAAAGCGTTGTCACTTGGTGACCAGCCAGCATTTGTTTACTGGAGGGTTATCTTGCTTGTGATATGAAAATCCCCGATTATGTTTAACACTGGGACACGTATATTTAGTATCAGCAGCTGACGCTAATTCCTTATTTAATTACTATGTTATTACATTACTGTTTGTTATTGATTTACTCAGGATCAAAGTAACTTAATAAAATAACTGCAAGTGGGAAGTGATCATAATCATAGTAAGTGTGCGTCGAGGCGAGGGAAGTCAACGATCCTCCTATAGTTATAGAGTTATAGAGTATACAAATAATACTCGACCCAGTCAACAGACAGCCCACTTGCTAATCTCGACACTGACGAGATGAAACTTTTCGTTAAATTTAACTACAAAGTTTATATTCTGGAAGATGTCGGTGTGGACGACAAATGCCTACCACTTGTGGCAGGGAAGCCTCCATACGATGAGAAGTCTCGAGAGACCTCCCCATTGGTTCTTGAATCCGTGCTGTGGTTCAAGACTATGGCCCTGGAGGCAGTCTACATTGACTGTCATAAAAGGTAATATTTTTTGTCTATCATGAGTTGTGTGAAAAGCGTTCGACTGATATCACGTTTCATAGATAAAGATTATGTTAAATTTAATTATAATTTCTATTTGACAAGTTTTATTTTATTAATAGTAGAAGTAAAGTAAAGTACCCCCGTCACGCCAAGTGGCGTATAGGGAATTTGGTGTTAGTGACCATACATTTTATAGATCTTCAGCACATGATTTTTTGGGGTAATGTGGTCGGTATTACGCCCGTGCCGCTTTACTCTCCCAGGAAAAAAATCCGGTACCAATTTAAGGCTGGGTGAACCCGGAAGCCGTCGGTTGGGATCGAACCCTATCTCTTGTCCTTTGTAGTCCAGTTCACTAACCACTGTGCTATCGTGGCTCCCATTTTATTAATAAATATACATTATTTCTCCATTTGAATAAGGAACATTGGAAAGTGGTTATAGGACTGTTAAACATTTTACAATATGCAAGGTTTGTCTCATTTTAAAAGTAAAAGCGACTGTTTTATTTATTGTGGATACACATTAGATCATGTATATTCTATTATCATTTTCTTTCTAAACCATTATTTGAAATGTTTTATTTTGGGCGATCATTTTAAACCCTGATCTATCTGAACCCACATAAACTATGGCTACCATTTGAACCAATTATTTGTTGGTCTCTGTCATTGCAGCTTTCCTTACTGCCCAAGTCTATGACTTGCTAAAACGACAGATCACTTCCACTCGCGCAAAATTTAAGTTTTATTTCCATCAGTAGAGAGGCAGTGTACCCATACAAGTATTGCCAGTCCATCAGTAGAGAGGCAGTTTACCCATACAAGTATTGCCAGTCCATCAGTAGAGAGGCAGTGTGCCCATACAAGTATTGCCAGTCCATCAGTAGAGAGGCAGTGTACCCATACAAGTATTGCCAGTCCATCAGTAGAGAGGCAGTGTACCCATATAAGTATTGCCATTCCATCAGTAGAGAGGCAATTTACCCATACAAGTATTGCCAGTCCATCAGTAGAGAGGCAGTGTGCCCATACAAGTATTGCCAGTCCATCAGTAGAGGCAGTGTACGCATACAAGTATTCCCAGTCCATCAGTAGAGAGGCAGTGTACCCATATAAGTATTGCCATTCCATCAGTAGAGAGGCAGTGTACCCATACAAGTATTGCCAGTCCATCAGTAGAGAGGCAGTGTACCCATACAAGTATTGCCAGTCCATCAGTAGAGAGGCAGTGTACCCATACAAGTATTGCCTGTCCATCAGTAGAGAGGCAGTGTACCCATACAAGTATTGCCAGTCCATCAGTAGATAGGCAGTGTACCCATACAAGTATTGCCAGTCCATCAGTAGAGAGGCAGTGTACCCATACAAGTATTGCCAGTCCATCAGTAGAGAGGCAGTGTGCCCATACAAGTATTCCCAGTCCATCAGTAGAGAGGCAGTGTACCCATACAAGTATTCCCATTCCATCAATAGAGAGAGGCAGTGTACAATGTGAGCATTCCCAGTAAATCAGTAGAGGGGCAGTGCACCATTCAAGCATTCCCATTTAGAACAACCAAAAACAAAATAAAATTACACATTATACAATGCTATGCACCAACCAACGATAAAGATGACTCAGTTAAAGATGATTTTTATAAACAGCTACAATGCCAGATGGATGCAAGACGAGCCAAGGATATTATAATCTTGATGGGAGACCTAAATGCTAAGGTAGGATCAGACAACAGAGGCTTTGAAGAGATTATGGGAAAACATGGACTTGGAGATATAAACGAGAATGGAGAGATATCTGTGAATTTCTGCGCCCTTAATCAAATGAGCCTAGGAGGAACAATATTCCAACATAAAAGAATACACAAAGCTACATGGGTGTCACCAGATCATAGAACGGAAAATCAAATTGATCACATATGTATTAATAATAAGTTTAAGTCATCCTTACAGGATGTAAAAGTATATAGAGGGGCAGATATAGCTTCTGATCATCATCTGCTGTTAGCCAAACTTAAAATTAAATTAAAAAGGTATACTACAACGAATAAGGGCAGAACGTATTTCAATGTAGGGTTTCTTAAAGAACAAGGAATTAAAGATAAATTCGCAGTCACAATATCAAACAAATACCAAGTCCTCCAACAACTAGAAAATACAATAAATATAGAAGATCATTGGAAACAGGTAAAAAATATATGGAAAGAGACATGCGAAGAAACACTGGGGAAAAGAGAACGCCAGAATAAGGCATGGATGACAGCAGAGACCCTGGATAAAATTAAAGAAAGAAAGAACAAGAAAGCAGACATAAATAAAAGCAAAACAAGAAGTAATAAAGCCAAGACACAGGAAGCTTACACAGAGGTGAACAAAGAAGTGAGAAGATGCATTAAAAGGGATAAGAGGAAATATATAGATGAATTAGCTAAAGAGGCAGAAGAAGCAGCAAATAAAGGGAATATGAAAGAACTGTACAACAGCACAAAGAAATTAGGTGGAAAATACAAACAGATCAACGCCTTTATCAAAGATAAGAAAGGAAATCTGCTTAGTAATATAAAGGAACAAATGGAGAGATGGAAGGAGCACTTTGAAGAACTTTTGAACAGACCTGGCTCAAATAATCCTCCAGATATACTACCAGCAGAAGAAGAATTACACGTTAACTGCGGAAAACCAAGCAAAGAAGAAATAATGAAAGCCATCAAACTGTTAAAAGATGGTAAAGCCACAGGACCAGATGAAATTCCTTCGGAAGCCATCAAAGCAGATATTATCACCTCTACCAAGATGTTACATAATCTATTGGATAAAATTTGGGAGAGGGAAGAAATACCTAAAGACTGGAGAGAAGGTTATATGATCAAACTACCAAAGAAAGGAAGTTTACAGGAGTGCACAAATTATAGGGGAATTATGCTACTATCAGTGCCAGGAAAAATATTAGGCAGAATCATTCTGGAGAGACTAAAAGAGGCTATAGAGAAACACTTGAGAGATGAACAAGCAGGTTTTAGGAAGAACAGATCATGTGCTGATCAAATAACTACTCTACGTATAATAGTTGAACAAAGTTTAGAACTAAAATCCCCACTTTATATTGGATTCATAGATTACGAAAAGGCATTTGATAGTTTAGACAGAAGAATGCTTTGGAAGTTGCTGAGTCATTATGGAATCCCCATAAAGTTTATTAACCTGATAAAAACAATGTATGAAGGAACAAAATGTAGTGTGGTGCATGAAGGACAGCTTACAGAAGCATTTGAAATAAGAACAGGAGTAAGGCAAGGATGCCTTCTGTCTCCATTTCTCTTTCTACTGGCCATAGATTGGATTATGAAAATAACTCAAAACAACAGAAATGGGATCCAGTGGTCACTGACCAAACAACTTGATGATTTAGACTTTGCTGATGACATAGCTCTCCTATCACACAGCCACCAACAGATGCAAGATAAAATGAGTATATTAGATGAGAGATCACAACAGCTAGGACTAAAGATTAATAGAGATAAGACCAACATTATGAGAATTAATGCAGTTGGCAATAACCAAATAAAACTAGGAGAAATACCTCTACTAGACGTACAATCTTATATATATCTGGGCAGTAATATAGATAAAGAGGGAGGAACAGAAAACGATACCAAATAAGGATATCAAAAGCAAGAGGAGCTTTCATTGCACTGGGAAACATATGGAAATCCAAAGAAATTAGGCTAAATACAAAAATACAAATTTTCAACTCCAATGTTAAGTCGGTTCTATTATATGGCTGTGAAACATGGAGAATAACAAAATTGACAATCACGAAGGTACAGACTTTCATTAATGGATGCTTGCGCAGAATAAAGGGATGGAAATGGCAGGACAAAGTCACAAACGTGGAATTATGGAAATGTACCGGTCAAATACCAGTGGATAAAGAAATACAGCGAAGACGATGGCGATGGATAGGACACACACTACGGAAACCAACTGAGAGTATTACACAACAGGCCCTTTTTTGGAATCCCCAGGGGA
Organism: Megaustenia siamemsis; assembly: GCA_032433765.1. Lineage (NCBI taxonomy): Eukaryota > Metazoa > Mollusca > Gastropoda > Stylommatophora > Ariophantidae > Megaustenia > Megaustenia siamemsis. The sequence goes on along the minus strand of JAVIAB010000059.1, from coordinate 4,503,600 downwards.
AAAGACAAAGAGGAAGACCAAGGAATTCTTGGAGAAGACAGATTGAAGCAGAGATGAAGATGATGGGGAAGACATGGAATGATCTTAAAAGAATTGCAAAAAACAGAACGACTTGGAAAGTGTTTGTTGAAGACCTATGCTCCACTGGGAGCTAAAAGGTAGAAGAAGAAGAAGATTCCATCAGTAGAGAGGCAATTTACCCATACACGTATTGCCAGTCCATCAGTAGAGAGGCAGTGTGCCCATACAAGTATTGCCAGTCCATCAGTAGAGGCAGTGTACGCATACAAGTATTGCCAGTCCATCAGTAGAGAGGCAGTGTACCCATATAAGTATTGCCATTCCATCAGTAGAGAGGCAGTGTACCCATACAAGTATTGCCAGTCCATCAGTAGAGAGGCAGTGTACCCATACAAGTATTGCCAGTCCATCAGTAGAGAGGCAGTGTACCCATACAAGTATTGCCTGTCCATCAGTAGAGAGGCAGTGTACCCATACAAGTATTGCCAGTCCATCAGTAGATAGGCAGTGTACCCATACAAGTATTGCCAGTCCATCAGTAGAGAGGCAGTGTACCCATACAAGTATTGCCAGTCCATCAGTAGAGAGGCAGTGTGCCCATACAAGTATTCCCAGTCCATCAGTAGAGAGGCAGTGTACCCATACAAGTATTCCCATTCCATCAATAGAGAGAGGCAGTGTACAATGTGAGCATTCCCAGTAAATCAGTAGAGGGGCAGTGCACCATTCAAGCATTCCCAGTCCATCGACCATTGTAATTGCTGTTTCCTTGCTTGCTGCATAATGTCTGACAGTTCTAGGTCAAAACAAAAGTGTGTAGACAAACACAACAGCTTCTCCTGTCCTGTATCACTGCGCATGTGCAATCATTAGGGAACAAACCTTCTCTGAGGTTTCTCTTTGTTATGTAACAAAAATGGGTCCTCATCTTAGATGTAGTCGGCCGGAAACTACTAATCATGGGGGGTGGCCAGTAGAAATGGTGCAGTGAAGACAGGAAATGGAATGAGGAATCAAACTAATGAAGTGTAGGGTGGACCATAGTCTTCATGGGCTTAGTGGGTTTATAAAGATCTCACAAAATAGTGCCAGATTTCTGAGTTTATTATAGCATGATGCCACTTGTCATGATGAATGTCAGTGTGGAATCATGCTTAATTATTGCCCAAAAAGTTGTTGACACTGTCTGTCTCTTTTATCTCCTTGATTATTCATTGACTTTCATCTTCTCTCTAGCCATCATGTCAAGTCTAAATCCAAATGTGCTATAAATAGTTTCATGATACCATTCCCTGTTAACTTTTGTTGTGTTCCTGTAAAAATGTTGGTTAGTGTCTGTCTCTAAATTTAAGTAATAGAAATTCATTTCAATAACTGGTGGGGTAATCCTAGGGCTGAGTAAGATGTTTTGGCATTAATCCACACAAGACTTAACATCCACACCTAATTACATTTTATGTATTAAATGTATGGATTCACAACATATATAGCTTCATTAATAATTATGTGAATCAATGAACACAATTTCAGATTGGTCTACTGACACCTCTTGCTGGCACACAAGAAGATCACACACAGATACCAGAAGAAGTAACTTCAGATCAAGTTGATTTCACACCCACAACAGCAAAGCCTCTCTTCACTGACAGCTCTGTTTATGATTTTGATGCATCACCAAAGGAGATGATGATGAAGTGCTATGAAGTTTTTACAAAACTGTGTAGGAAATCACTATCAGTTGATGATTTTCACAAAAGCATGGCCAAAATTTTACACCTTTACATTATTCCAGCAATAATATTCACGAGAGAGGATATTTTTTGCTTATCACTAGCCAAGTCTCAGATTGACAAACAATTAAACAAAGCAGAAGAGGACATAAAAAATTGTGCCACTGTTGCAGAAAATCTGAAGAATTGTTTGAACAGAATGGCAAGCCAGCTCCTCGATGAGGAGAACATGGATAGTGAAAGTTACTTGAGAAATTGTAGACAGGATTTCTTGGAATCTTTTCTTAAAGTGATTACTCTTGATGTAGAAAATCTGAATACCGAGCTTTCAGCCACACAGAACAATGTTAACTGGGCCAGAGATCATTCTAAGGAAACACAACAATTGGTTTGGCTGAAGGAGAGGAGGGACGAGCTCTTCCTGGCAATTGACAAACGTATTATGGCACGAGAAACTATCAAGAATGTTATCATGAGACGGGAGCTCACCAAAAGAAAAGCTAAGAAGGGTGTTGTTATTAAAAGTTGTGCTCATAATGTGTTTGTAGAAGTACTCAGAAAATTGGAGTCACAGAATATCATCTTGCGTCAGTTGGGTAAAGACAAAGTGAATATTTGTGCTGCTCGTGAAGCAGTCTTGAGTACAATAGCAGGAATCAACAACAGCAGCCACAATTCTGGCCTTGCAACAAGATTTGAATTAGATAATTTTGTTGATTGTTTTCTTGTAGATGTAAAAAGTATCAGCAAGCCTGAAGACTGGTTGACACTTGAGGAGAGGGTTGCAAAGCTGCTGAAGGACAAGTTATCAGTTACTTACATGTATCATGAAAGAGGCTGTAAAAAACTGTCTTCTGAAATTAACCATATTCTGAATATACAAACCGTATATGCTAACTCCAGAAGAACTGGCAGTTTCATTCATTTACAGAAATCCCTGCATGCAGATCCAAATTTTCATTTGTCCTTGAATGATGTACCTCTAAGGGAACAAAGACAAAATGAGGCGGGATCTCATGAATGGAAAGCTTTAGCACTCAAAGAAAGCAGTCGGAATGTACAAGAACTGAAAGCAGCTGCAGTAAAATACACAGCAGGTAATGATGACAGCAATCATGCTCTTCATTTGAGGGCACTTTTCAGAAGTAGATCAGCTCTTGTCTTGCAGGGTAGACAGTGTGAAGTCTGTGATGGGGGATGCGATGAGAACTGGTACATACAACAGAAGAAAGCATTAGCCACATCAGAAGAATTTGTTGAACATATGGCAGCCACTGATGAACTAATAGAAAGTGGAGATAGTGGTATCTGCAGAGAGGATGCATCACTAGAACAGAGTCAGCATCACAGGCAGCAGCTAAGGGACTTGCTGGACTCTATACACAGTCTCAAAGATGAGATGCAGGTGCACTTTACAGAGATGATTGAATGCCTTGATCATGAGCTCGAGAGAGAAGAGAACTGGGAGCTCTCACTACAGGAAGAGCAGGAACTCTTATGGAAATCTTATGAACACTTCTTCTGTCAAGTAAGTATGTTTTGTGTTATTTGCTGTTTTTGTTGTTTATCGCTTACTTGTTATCAGTGGTATGTTCTTGTCAACCAAAGATTTCTGTTGTAATTATATTTAAATTAACTAAGTTAAGCACTTATCTTTTTTTTATTCTGTTATACTTGATACCCTGACCTCAAACTCTTCCTATTAAATATGGGCTTCATGCCAAAGTTTTCTCTGGCAAATTTGTGAGGTGTTTTTTCTTAGACTGCTCAATTTTATGCTGTGATGAATTTAATGTATATCTCTCTATACAGATCTCTTTTAATGTGGTATCATTCTGTTTAGGGAACAGGCAAACAAATGCAGTGCTGCTGTAAAGCTGGTAGCAAGGAGCCAGTAGAGGTCTGTAATGTACACTCCTTCATGGTATGGTGACAGCTTTACAAAAACGTAAAACAACAAAACACTGACATTATGGCCAACATGCGACCTTCATCAGAGAATGAGAACAACAACAACAGATGATGAAATACAGATAGAAGGGAGACTGACGAGAGGTTATTTAAATGATAGAGATCATTGGTGATAAACCAGCAAGCATGATGTATCTAGCTGTCTAGAACACAGAAAAATGGAAGTCATACATTTCTTATATTGTAGAATAGTTCTGCTATACAGGTCTATTTTATTGTGGTATAGTTCTGCTATACAGGTCTATTTTATTGTGGTATAGTTTTGCTATACAGGTCTATTTTATTGTGGTATAGTTCTGCTATACAGGTCTATTTTATTGTGGTATAGTTCTGCTATCTATCTATCTATCTATTGTCCTTTCGAGCCGAAGACGGCACATAGGGCAGAACCACAATCTCAAAAACAGAAACCTTGCGTGCCAAAATGGCACATATTGCAGAGATCACTGATCTAAAATCTATGGCGCTGTTTCCATAACAATAGTTTTTACAATGACAGCTTGTCAAGCCATCGATCAACCTCCTTAGTCGCCTCTTACGACATGCCTGGAAGGTCACAGTGTCACTATTCTTTACCTCCCTCATAATGAGGCCCCGGTAACACACGGGATAGTTCTGCTATACATGTCTCTTTTATTGTTGTATACGACTTCACATGTCTCTTTTATTGTTGTATATGACTTCTATATTGATCTCTTTTATTACTTCTGACCATCACAGTATAGAATTCAATGTATATTTCATGTTTTTTTTTCAATTCTTTTGTGCATAATAATATTCTTGTGTATACTCTTGTAGTGTTCATATTTCATTGAAGTTTCTTGTCTTTAATTAGATTAATTTAGTTTGTTTGTTGATCATTGAACGCTCTACATTAACATCTCTGTGTCATCATCATCAATTTATTTATCTTTCTGTGTGCCTGATTCAATCTTTATTTATCTTTCTGTGTGCCTGATTCAATCTTTATTTATCTTTCTGTGTGCCTGATTCAATCTTTATTTATCTTTCTGTGTGCCTGATTCAATCTTTATTTATCTTTCTATGTGCATGATTCAAACTTTTTTTATCTTTCTATGTGCATGATTCAATCTTTTTTTTATCTTTCTAAGTGCATGATTCAATCTTTTTTTATCTTTCTAAGTGCATGATTCAATCTTTTTTTATCTTTCTGTGTGCATGATTCAATCTTTGTTTATCTTTCTATGTGCATGATTCAATCCTAGTTTATCTTTATATATGCATGATTCAATGTTTATTTTTCTTTCTGTGTGCATGATTCAATCTTTGTTTATCTTTCTCTATGCATGAATCAATGTTTATTTTTCTTTCTGTGGGCATAATTTATTCTTTCTGTAAAATAATCCTCATGCACAAATACTTGTATCTTGGCTAAAAAAAGAGTGCTCATATACAAGTTCAAGTGTTTAGTTTCTGTGGGCATCGTTTATTATTTTTATTTATGTGTGCATCATTTTGTGCATAATTGTTTTGTATTTAAAACTTTATGTGTGCATAATTATCTTCTTTGTTTACTCTGTGCCATATTCTTCTTTCCCAACTTGTTTAATGAATCTTTTATTTTCTCGCCATTTTAAAAATATCTCAGTCTCTGGTCATCAAAAAACAAAACAACCATTTTCACAGAGCATTACTTTGACTTGTCTATAGCCTGTGCTCCCAAAGTTTCTGCAGGTCTTTGATTGATTGAAAGATTGATTGATCTCTTTGACCAATATCACCCATTTTTTCTTTGCAGGAGCTGTATTTACCACTGATGAAGGTGTACACAGAGGGTTTCACTGCCAGCACCCGACGTGCTTATGCTCAAGTCTGTGATACTCCTCTGCAAGAAATACTCAAGGGGGACAAACTCTTGGACTTATTCTGTGGAGAAAACATTTCTAGTAGATGTACAGTCCCCATTACTTTTGCCTCTTCTGGACACTTAAATGACCAGAGACTCACATATCATTGTTATGTTGCTCAACCTTGCTACACCAGTGATTTGTACATTCCAATAAATGCTGATGGAAATCATCATGATGTGTCTTACAGTGACATCACAAAAGCTAGTGAGTTTCGTGCCAAAACACCAAATTATGACTGTCCTCTCTCAACAACACCATCCACGGATGAAGGATTTGATGCCAGCTCTTGTTCGTTTTCAAGCAGTGTTCGATCTGACTTTTCAGTCGGGAGTTTTGATGAAGACATTATGGGCAACATTAAGAGATGGAGGAAAATGTCAGGCCCAGACAAATTTGAATCATTTCTGACCCCAGTTTTGTCACCACTCAAAATGCAGACAATCTTGACACCATTTAGAATGCATGTTAACAAGTGTGTGGACTCTAAGTGTTTCTTGGATAAGGTTCACTGCATTACTAAAGCTATTGAGGTATTGAACAAAGATATTTCCAAGATGATTGGATCTGATTACCAGTCAGCCTGTGATGACATCATCAGTATGCTTGTTCTGGCACTGTGCCATATTTCTGAGGACATGTTTGTAGATCTGTATGTCAACCTACGTCTTCTCATGGACGTTCTTCCACATTTTTTCAGTGGATCTCTGTGGGACTTCAACCTGACTTCCCTCTGTGCTTCCTATGACTATCTCTTCACCCTGAGGATGTGTGATCAAAAGGTGAAGCAGCATCCATGACTTGTGGGATGAAGCAGTATCCATGACTTATAAGATAATACAGTATGTATGACCTGTGAGGTGAAGTGGTATCCATGACCTTTGATGAAGTGGTATTCATGATCAATGAGGTGAAGACTCATCCATGACTTATGGGGTGAAGCAATATCATGATTTATGAAATTAACTCAGGACAGATAATTTCATTCTCACTTAATATCACATGTGAAGAATAAAAAAGCATTGTAAAAGCAGCATTTATCAAACTGTGAAAGCAAACACAGGCAACGAGTTCTAAAGACACAGCCCATCACATTTTGAATTAAAATTAACAGGGTGAAAAGTCATGTTTATAGAAGGCTTCGTAGATGACTTCTGGGAAGGGCCAGCTTCACATACTAGATCTGACATTGTTTGTTCTTAGAATCCTCATTGCTGCACACCAGATGAACCCAATGGTTCTCTTAAATCCTCCTCAAGAAAATAAAAGAATTTTTTCCCACTTGCACAAACTTGGCCTGGCATCCACGATGTGGCCAGGTTTTTGCTGACAATTTTGCCAGGGCAGCAGCCATATTTATGACCTACTCTTTTCAGTTTTAATTGTTAACAGATCCTTAATGTGTTCAAGTGCACACTGGATCTCCTGTTTATTGCCATTATCTGAAATGGCTAGTGATCAGATCTCACTACCCGAGAGATCAGTCGAGAGTAATGTCATAATGAAACCACGGATACATTTGTTTTATTTTTAAAAAATCACTGCCACTTCTGGTGGGCTCTGAACTCAAGTCCTTCCTGTCCTGAGACTGATGTCGTACCTCTAGACTTCTCAGTGCCCGCCCCACTTAAAAAAATATCGGAGTACCAAAGAAATTATTGTTTGGTGAACTTTGAAACGGCAAAATAATGGTTCAAGAACAAAGTAAAAGTATTACTAAAACACTTGTATATAAAATCTTATGTTTGGCTGAGTATAGCTGTTAATCACACAGCCCATCACTGCAAGGCTGCTGAGTTTACTGCACATTATGAGAAGAGTGAATGACACCATCCAGAAATGAATCACCTTGGAAGAAAATCCCTGGACATCTTTTTCCTTAACATGTCAACAATTAGCACAACGACATTCTCACCACATCATATACTTCAGGACTTATCTTGGCCTCATCAACATCAACACAACAATATTCTCACTACATCATATACTTCAGGACTTATCTTGGCCTCGTCAACATCAACACAACAATATTCTCACTACATCATATACTTCAGGACTTATCTTGGCCTCATCAACATAACAACATTCTCACTACATCATATACTTCAGGACTTATCTTGGCCTCATCAACATAACAACATTCTCACTACATCATATACTTCAGGACTTAACTTGGCCTCATCAACACAACATAACAACATTCTCACTACATCATATACTTCAGGACTTAACTTGGCCTCATCAACACAACAACATTCTCACTACATCATATACTTCAGGACTTAACTTGGCCTCATCAACACAACATAACAACATTCTCACTACATCATATACTTCAGGACTTAACTTGGCCTCATCAACACAACATAACAACATTCTCACTACATCATATACTTCAGGACTTATCTTGGCCTCATCAACATAACAACATTCTCACTACATCATATACTTCAGGACTTATCTTGGCCTCATCAACATCAACACAACAACATTCTCTACATCATGTACTTCAGGACTTATCTTGGCCTCATCAACACAACATTCTCACTACATCATATACTTCAGGACTTATCTTGGCCTCATCAACACAACATTCTCACTACATCATATACTTCAGGACTTATCTTGGCCTCATCAACACAACATTCTCACTACATCATATACTTCAGAACTTAACTTGGCCTCGTCAACACGACGATATTCAAACTGGAATTCTCAGATCTTTGAATGTCATAAAATATGTTTGGAGAGTGGAAACAATTTAAATTTTGTGCAAGTTTTCTAATGAACAAACAATTTTTAATCAAAGCATAGCAAGTCAACCTGGCTTGTTTACAGATTTTTACACATTTATTTTTAAAAACAGGGTTTTGCCTTTAACACTTGAGATGATATTTTGTTGTCTTTCAAATGCTCATTATTTTTATGTTTTTTTAAAACAGTTTACAAGTTTATATATTTTAAAAACTTTGTTGTTTCATACGGTTGATAAGTGACCATATAACATGCAACCATACATACTCATATGTCTCATCTCAGTTCTAATAAAGTAACCTTCTTAAAGTACCCATCTTAAGGTAACCATCTTAAGGTAAACATGTTAAGGTAACTATCTTAAGGTAACCATGTTAAGGTAATTATCTTACTTAAGGTAACCATGATAAGGTAACTATCTTACTTAAGGTAACCATGTTAAGGTAACTATCTTAAGGTAACCATGATAAGGTAACTATCTTACTTAAGGTAACCATGTTAAGGTAACTATCTTAAGGTAACCATGTTAAGGTAACTATCTTACTTAAGGTAACCATGTTAAGGTAACTATCTTAAGGTAACCATGTTAAGGTAACTATCTTACTTAAGGTAACCATGTTACGGTAACTATCTTAAGGTAACCATGTTAAGGTAACTATCTTACTTAAGGTAACCATGTTAAGGTAACCATGTTAAGGTAACTATCTTACTTAAGGTAACCATGTTAAGGTAACTATCTTACTTAAGGTAACCATGTTAAGGTAACTATCTTAAGGTAACCATGTTAAGGTAACTATCTTACTTAAGGTAACCATGTTATGGTAACTATCTTACTTAAGGTAACCATGTTAAGGTAACTATCTTACTTAAGGTAACCATGTTAAGGTAACTATCTTACTTAAGGTAACCATGTTAAGGTAACTATCTTACTTAAGGTAACCATGTTAAGGTAACTATCTTACTTAAGGTAACCATGTTAAGGTAACCATCTTACTTAAGGTAACCATTTTAAGACAACTGCAATTGCTGATACCTCATTTTGAGGCTAGCACCAGAACACTGAGGGAGCCACAATAGCTCAGTGGTTAGTGAACTAGACTACAAAGGTAAAGAGGGTTCAATCCTGATTGACGGCTTCCGGGTTTACCCAGCTTTAAATGAGTACTGGATTTTTTTCTTGGAAAACAAAGCAACACAGTTGTAATACCAACCACGTTACCATAAAAATTAATGCCGAAGGTCTATAAAAATTATGGTCACTAACACCATATTCCCTCTAGATGCCACTTGGCATGACGGGGCTGTTTACTTTTTTTTATAAAATCAGAACACTGGGAAGGTTGACTACTTAGATTCAAATATGCAGATTGTAACATTTAAAGTGATGGACAAGGTCATATCTCAGCTTTAGTGTCAGCACCAGTAGTTGGAGACCAGGAAACCTCTAACATGGGCTGTGGAAAAGCCAGGCACTTTAACAAATTTTGCAAGTGCAACCAGCAATGTCTATCAATTCATCTTCTGAACTGTACTGGCTTCAGTTGTTTACATTTTGAAACTCAGAGAAGTCACACATTACAGGGATGGTAAGTTTCTTAAACAATGGTCAATCAAACAACAGATTATGAATAGAACATGAAGATATTTTGGACACACACTAACAATGCCTAATGTCAACATAGCAAGACAGGCACTATTTTGGAATCCACAGGGAAAGAGAAAGCCAGGAAGCCCAAAAATACTTGCAAGAAGAGAATTCATGGAAGCCCTCAAGAACATTGGCCTAGATTGGAGAGAAGTAGAGAAATGTTCAAGATTATAGAAGCATAGAAAGAAATCTTTCAGTGACCTATGCTCCTGTAAGGGTATAGGAGACTTTGTTTGAAGTGTCATAACCTCACAGTTAAAGGTCATAACCTCACAGTTAAAGGTCATAACCTCACAGTTAAAGGTCATAACCTCACAGTTAAAGGTCATAACCTCACCGTTAAAGGTCATAACCTCACAGTTAAAGGTCATTGCACTTGGAGGCAAGGGGTGAGCTTTCTTTCTCTGAGTTAGGCTCTCAAGAAACAGATTTCCTGTTTTTTTTTTGTTGTTTTTTAATGAGAGAGCAAGTCCATGAAGAAAACAAAATTCTGGAATTTGTTTGCTAATACATGTTCTTTTATAAAGTGATGAAGACTTTGGTTGATTCACTGGATCGTTAATTGATTGTTTGGTTGGTTGATTGATTGATTAAAATAAGATCATAAAATATAAGTAAAAGAAGTAGCATGAGATGTGTCCAGGTGACTGAGTCTCCTTTAGGAAGCAACAAAAGACGCTCCTATGGTCCACTGGTCAAGCACCCCAATCTTCAACTCAAACATGTTTTTATGTTTGTTTTACATTTAGATTCCTGTGGTATGGTAGAAAGGAGGCACATCATTTGTAACCAACTCCTTCAGCATCTTTCTCCTTTCTATTATAAGGATTCCCCAAAAAAGACTATAATCACTAAGATTTGTCCATGTTATGCTTTTGTTTGCAGAAAGTTCTTGCATGACTAGACGTTTAGAGAAATACAATAAATGTTTTATTTTTATGTTTTTTTTATGTTAACCAGTTGTATCATCATCTATGTAGTATTATCATTTGTGTAGTGACATACCTCATATAGTGTCATCCCTCATGTAATATCATCCCTCGTGTAGTATCATCCCGTATGTAGTGTCATCCCTTATGTAGTGTCATCCATTATATAGTGTCATCCATTATATTGTATCATCCCGTATGTAGTGTCATCCCTTATGTAGTGTCATCCATTATATAGTGTCATCCATTATATTGTATCATCCCTTATGTAGTGTCATACCTTATGTTGTGAAATCCCTTATGTAGTATCATCTCTTATGTGGTTTCATCTCTTATGTGGTTTCATCCCTTATGTGGTTTCATCCCTTATGTAGAGTCAACCCTTATGTAGTTTTATCCATTATGAACCCTACCAAAATGACATCCTCAACCCTACCAAATGAGTTTTGTATCCTCTACCCTACCACTTGAGTTCTGTATCCTCTACCCTACCAAATGAGTTTTGTATCTCTACCCTACCACTTGAGTTCTGTATCCTCTACCCTACCAAATGAGTTTTGTATCTCTACCCTACCACTTGAGTTCTGCATCTCTGAATATAGATCTCTGTATTATTACCTACCACTTGAGTTTGATAATAGATGTCCAGTCACCAGGGGAGAAAGTGTGTGTATGTGTTTGTATTTTATGATCACAATGTTTGTACTGTACGACATGCCAGCTGTGACTTTAAGGCGACCTCAATGATTGCCTGGATGATTCACATTTATGATCCAAGCACAGCTGCAAGGAGAAAGCTCCGTGACCGTCATCTGTTTAACCATACAGGTTCTTGTTTCACAATATTACATCATTGTTTGTTTGTGTGACAGAAGACGCATATCTTAAATGACATTGATATGATAAGTATCGTACATGTGTTGTTAGTGACAGATCTGAGTTTGTATAAAGTACATCTTACAGTTGACTAAATGAGGCCACAACATTTGTAGTTGAGAGGGTCAGTGTTCTAGCTTGTTATTAACGCCTTCATAAGCTATTGGTCATATGCCCATTTTCATCTCTGTTGAGTGACAGGTGTACATCATACTGGGGGAGGGGGGAGAAAGGGGACTAAGACCGTGGTTATAACAAATGGGGAATGAGATCACACTTAAGTTACCTCCCTACTGCCCCTAGTTATTTACCGGTGGTGTTCATATTATGTAGCTGGCAACACTATCTAGAGAGGAGAAATAAAAATATGTATAGGGCCTATAGCAAAAATATAGAATTAAACAAAACGATATGGATAAAGCTTCACGAAAGTTGTATGGACATGACAAATCAGAACGACGATTCGGCGCAATAGGCCTTCAACAGGAACAAACATACAACACACACACACACACACATATATATTTAAAATTTTAAAAATCAATAATAAAAAGAATCGAAATAAAAGGAGAAATTAAAGGAAATTAAAAATAAAATCTTGCCTGTATGTGGAGAGAACGGACGGGTTGAGCACTAGATAGAGCAGCCAATGTACGGGTCGTTGTTGTCATGGAAACATAAAGGCCTCAATTTACTGTTGTATTTTTTTGTCCAATGTCCATGTTTCTGCAACTTACAGGAATGCTGAGTAGATATAACATTTTGCTATTCTTAGTTTTAGCTTTGGTGTTATTTGATATAAGTTATAATTTCTCTCAATGGCTTTCTTTGGAATAGTACGTGATGAGGCATCAATCTCTTTCATGGTGGTCGGCTATATTCGTCGTTCGTGCTCTTAATACGCCCTCTTGTGTACCACACACTTTGCTGTTCTCGCTTTCTGGACCGTTGACCATTTCTTATTCTTCCGCCCCATCACAGACTTTGTACATTCGGGTTGGACATTCCCGCTAGGCGTCGTTGTTGTCAAATTGCTGTTCTGTTGTTGTCTCTTCACCTCAAACAGTCGGTTGTCGTCCTTTCACAGCTGTGGGGATCATCGTCAGCTGGACCTTCATTATCTCATCAACTCATTTCTTGTCCACGAAGACTGGCCAGCAGAGGTTGTGTGGTCTTACAACAGTGATGACTTCTTGCACATGGGCCGAGTGTGATTTGTTTTCTTTATTCTCTAAGTTTTGATATCATAGACTGATGGGTTGCCTACAAGTTCACCTTTCATTAGGACTGAACACAGTATTATTACAGTTAATTACAACATTAAAACAGTTAACTACAACATTATTCATCATCATCATCAAATACCGTGCCTACTGGCGTAGGTGATCATGTCTCTCCACAATTTTCGATCTCGGCAGCTAATTCTAATTTCTGTTGTTGACCTTCTGCCAAGCCATTCTCTTAAGCTGTCTGTTATGTTTTCTCTTTGCTTCCCTCTATCTCTTCGTCCCTCAATTTTTCCAGCTGTTACAATATATTCCAGCTGTTCTCTTCTCATTACATGGCCAAAAAATTACGATTGTCTCTTCCTAGTATTGGAAATTAGTTCTCTTTTTGCTTTGACCTCTTTCAGAACGGTTTCATTACTCTTCTTAGTTGTCCATGGTACTCTCAACATTAAATAACATTATTAGAGCTAGCTAAAACATGATACAGTTAACTGCAACATTAAAACAGCTAACCAAAACATTATTACAGCTAGCTATAACATTATAAAGTTAACTGCAACATTAAAACAGATAACCAAAACATTTTTAGAGCTAGCTATAACATTAAACAGTTAACTACACCATTAGAACAGTTAACTACAACATTATTCCTCTCGACTCCGGAAGGCAGGTGAGGACAGAAAGAAACAAACAAACAAACAAAGAATTATAACATATTGTACATATATCTATGTTAGGAAAAGTGAGAACGAGGTTGGAGGATAGTACGTAAGAATGGCCAGGTTTTGATTTTTCCGACTCTGGGAATCTGTGGAAGTACAACAGGGCGGTTGGCGTTATTAAAACCTGTACGCAACTAACAATCACGGACACTGTTCTACGAGAGACGCCCAGAAAGAGAGATTTCACATCAAACAACACCAGTGTGACATTATCCTCTAGCTGCCTTCTGTTATGTGATGACAGCGATGACACAGTAAACCCTGATAATAAAACTGTCTAACCGTATATTTGTTGTACATGTTTGTGTGTACACGTGTAAACATTTCGTTTTTGTATTATTTTTACACATAAAAAAATAAACCAAACAATAAACATGATAACTGGCGTCTGTCTATTATCATTAGTTATTTCACGCACTATTTCCCCCCTCCCCCCCCCCACCAGTATTTGCTTACAGTAGATGTAATTTTATCGATTAGCATTACATATATCACTTGTTTGACCTCTCAACTATTTATACCACCGTGTGACATCAGCACTAGATATCATGTTGAGTGTTCATCTACAGCACACTTGGGGAATCTCCTTCTTTTCTCTGTGCTCCATATTCATTCTTTTGTGCATGTTTGCTTGTGTTTACCCGATGACTGAAGACATATTCCTCTTCGTCATCCGCCCTTAAAAGAACGTTAAGTGGCGTGTATGCGTTGTGCTGTTGTTTGCAGTTGAACTGTAATATTTGCGCCTTTCGGCCCAAAATATTTCAGCACGACATTTTTGAGTACCAGTTTGCCTCCCCTTCTCACTTGGCTAGACAAGTCTGGTTTGTCTGTTTTTAGAGGCACCGCGAGGATGTGGAGTAGGGTATGAGTGGTTCTGATTCACCGATTCTAGCGCAAGTCATCAGCTTTGAGTCAATGACAGTTTAATTCTCTATTGCTGCGACGCCTTCTATTGTCAAACATCTGTTGCTGTCGCTGCGCTGCGTGCGCTAATCGATACTCCTATTCATCATCAGTCGTTAAAAAGGAAAATATGTGGACGTAGCTGCGTTATGTCGTAGTTTACAGCAAGCTGAAATATTTATGCCTTTCGGCCCGAAACATCCAATTTCAACATGACATTCTTGGGTACAGGGATTGCTCTCTTCCTCAGTCTTATTGCCCAAATAATTACCCAATGAGGAGAGACGGGGTAAGTCTTGGTCAGCTAATGTTCATAGATCCTGACACAAACAATCAGCTATGAGTCGCTGACCGTTTTCATCTGTTGTCTGACGTCTTGGTCCTCTACTTATGTCATTAGTCTATGTTTTCACTCATTCACATTCACACACTCACTCATTCAATCACCCAACCACAATCACTAACTCACTGAATCACCCAACCACATTCACTCACTCAATCACCCAACCACATTCTCTCACTCACTTACACAATCACTCACTCACTCAATCACCCAACCACATTCTCTCACTCACTTACACAATCACTCACTCACTGAATCACCCAACCACATTTACTCATTGAATCACCCAACCACATTCTCTCACTCACTTACACAATCACTCGCTCACTCACTCATTCACATTCACTCTCTCACTCTCTCAATCACTCAATCACACTCACTCATTCACTCACTCACTCAATCACTCACTCATTCACATTCACTCTCTCACTCACTCAATCACCCAACCACACTCACTCACTCACTCTCTCACTCACTCACTCACTCACTCACTCACTCACTCACTCACTCACTCACTCACCCAATCACATTCTCTCACTCACCCACTCACTCACCCAACCACATTCACTCACTCACTCACTCAATCATCCAACCACATTCACTCACTCACTCAATAACATTCTCTCACTCAATCGCTCAGTCACTCACTCAATAACCCAATCACATTCATTCACTCAATCCCCTAACTACATTCACTCACTCAATAACTCAATGACATTCACTCACTCACTCATTCACCCACATTCACTCACTCAATCACCCAACCACATTCACTCACTCACTAACTCATTTACATTCACTCTCTCACTCACTAAATCACCCAACCACTTTCACTCACTCACTCACTCACACTCAATCACTCACTCACATTCTCTCACTCACTCAATCACTCACTCAATCATCTAACCACATTCACTCTCTCACTCACCCACTCACTCACCCAATCACATTCATTCATTCATTCACTCAATCTCCCAACCACATTCACTCACTCACTCAATAACCCAATAACATTCACTCACTCAATCATCCACATTCACTCACTCAATCACCCAATCACATTCACTCACTCACTCAATAACCCAATCACATTCACTCACTCACTCTCTCAATAACTCAATCACATTCACGCACTCAATCACCCACATCCACTCACTCAATCACCCAACCACATTCACTCACTCACTCACACACACACTCACTCACTCACTCACCCAATCACATTCACTCACTCAATCACCCAACCACAACCACACACTCAATAACACAATCACATTCACTCACTCAATCACCAAACCACATCCACTCATTTCTTAATTCACGCAACCACATTCACTCACTCGCTCAATCACTCAAACCCGTCTCTCACACCCATTCACACATCCTAAATCACTCACTTACCCACATCCATTCACTCACTCAATCACTCACATTCATTCATCCCCCACTAACATTCACTCACTCACTCACTCAATCACCCACATTCACTCAATTGCTCAATGATTCACCAACGTTCATTCACTCAATTACCCACCCACATACATGTACCCCACCTACACTCACTCACACATTCATTTACACTTATACTCTATCACACATTCACATTCCTTCTCTCTCTCACACACACTCACTTACTCAATCATCCACCCCACATTCTCACACTTACTCGCACTTTCTTTCACACATTTACTTAATCACTCACCCCAAATTATCTAACTCACTCACACATTCATTCACACACTCAATCACCCACACAGATTCTTTATCTTTCTATCACACACACGCTCACTTACTGAGTTATTCACCCACATTTTCTCTCTCCCTAACACACACTCCATCACCCACTCGCATTCACTCACACACTCACGTTGTCAATCGCCCATCCACACTCACTCACTCACTCACTCACTCACTCACTCACTCACTCACTCACTCACTCACTCACCGACCCACACTTTCTCC
This sequence comes from Megaustenia siamemsis, assembly GCA_032433765.1. NCBI lineage: Eukaryota > Metazoa > Mollusca > Gastropoda > Stylommatophora > Ariophantidae > Megaustenia > Megaustenia siamemsis. The sequence continues at coordinate 4,486,641 of JAVIAB010000059.1, read as the reverse complement.
CTCACACTCTCTCTCACCTACTCAATCACTCACCCACATTCTATCATTCACACATTCAACTCGATCACCCACCCACACTCTATCACTCACACATTCAACTCAATCACCCACTCACACTTTCTCACACACACAATCACTTACTCAATCAAGCTCCCACAATTTCTCACTCACTCACACACACACTCACTTACTCAATCACGCACGCACACTTTCTCACTCGTACACACACTCACTTATTCAATCACCCACCCACACTCTCTCTCTCACTCACACACTCACTCAATCACGCACCCAGACTCTCTCACTTACACACACACTCACTCACTTACTCAATAACGCATCCACACTCTCTCACACACACACACTCACTCACTCAATCACGCACCCAGACTCTCTCACTTACACACACACTCACTAACTCACTCAATCACGCACCCACACTCTCTCACTCACACACACTCACTTACTCAGTCACGCACCCACTCTCTCTCTCTCTCTCTCTCTCTCTCTCTCTCTCTCTCTCTCACACACACACAGTGGCGTATACTGGTTTTGGGGTCTGGGCTACCGCTGACATAATAAATAAAAACATACATTATATTCAGTAGACTAACATGAAGTAATATTTGCTAATGACATCACTACATTTTAAATTACTTACTTATTTATATGTAAACTCTATCCGTCTTGTTTGGGACGAAAATGTCTTGATGACTTTGTCATTGAAAGTACTGTTGGGTTGGTTTCTAAGTTTCTGAGGGAATGATTTCTCAATGGACATTAATGCCAAACCAGATAAGCGTTCTTGTGTCTGAGTTGAGCGACAATAAGATTTGATTCTCTTGAGAGCAGAAAAAGTTCTTTCTACAGATGCTGATGCGCATAACGTAGTTATAAACAGCTAAGGAAGTTCCGGTAATCAGACAGTTTCACTTTCACTTTTTGAAGATTCTGATTGGCTAGAGCTAAAAATAACCAATGAAACCGCATTCATTTTACGGAAACAATCGGTACATTATTTTGACTTGAATTTTTTAATGTCAAGGTCGTTAAACTAGATTCGGATAGAGGAAAAATGTACCGATGACTCCTAGAGGTTTCAATGTAGAATAGTTTTAACATTCACAAACGTTATAGTGGCCAGAGGAAAACCTTGCTTTAATAAATGCAAATCAAAACAAATAAATCATATTGGCCAACGAAGTGTGTAATAGAATATTCGAAAATTTGTAATATAATTATTTTTTTCTAATATAATAAATTATCAATTCCCTTTGTATTTCGTTAATATGTTCAGGCTACGGGCGGTAGGTGCGGTATCATAGAGAATACGCCACTGCTCTCTCACTCACTCACTCACTCACTCACTCACTCACTCACTCACTCACTCACTCACTCACTCACTCACTCACATTCTCTCTCTCAAAACACACACTCACTTACTCAATCACGCACCCACACACTCTCTCTCTTTCACTCACTTACTCAATCACGCACCCACACACTCAAGCAGTCATTCACTGAATCACCCACCAACTCTCTATTCCTCTTTCTCCAGTATATTAGTAACTGTGTACATCTCCTGCCCTCTATCAGAGTGATAGACTGAGTGGTGTATAGCCCCATCTCCCACACCCCCCCCCCCCCCCCCCCCCCCCCCCATTTAGGTTCATCCACTTCATATCTTCTTTACTCGCCATCTTATTTTTCTCTTCTTACACTCCCTTTATTATTAATCTCTCACTCTCATGTTCCTAACCTCTTTTCCAAACCTGCATCTGTCTGTCTGTCTGTCGGCCTGCAAGTCTGTCTGTCTGTCGGCCTGCAAGTCTGTCTGTCTGTCGGTCTCCAAGTCTGTGTCTGTCGGCCTGCAAGTCTGTCTGTCGACCTGCAAATCTGTCTGTCGACCTGCAAATCTGTTTGTCGACTTGCAAGTCTGTCTGTCAACTTGCAAGTTTCTCAACCTGCAAGTCTGTCTGTCGACCTGCAAGTCTGTCTACTTGTATGCCGGTCTTTTTTTCTGTGGAAATATAAGGCCCATGACGATCTCCGTCTTTCAATGTCCTAGTTGATGTAACAAGAAATGATAACCTCTATCTGTTAATGTCTTAGTTGATGTAACAAGAAATGATAACCTCTATCTGTTAATGTCTTAGTTGATGTAACAAGAAATGATAACCTCTATCTGTTAATGGCCTAGTTGATGTAACAAGAAATGATAACCTCTATCTGTTAATGGTCTAGTTGATGTAACAAGAAATGATAACCTCTATATGTTAATGTCCTAGTTGATGTAACAAGAAATGATAACCCTCTATCTGTTAATGTCCTAGTTGATGTAACAAGAAATGATAACCTTTATCTGTTAATGTCTTAGTTGATGTAACAAGAAATGATAACCTTTATCTGTTAATGTCCTAATTGATCTAACAAGAAATGATAATCTTTATCTGTTAATGTCCTAGTTGATGTAACAAGAAATGATAACCCTCTATCTGTTAATGTCCTAGTTGATGTAACAATAAATAGTAATATTTATCTGTTAATGTCCTAGTTGACGTAACAATAAATAGTAACCTTTATCTGTTAATGTCCTAATTGGTGTAACAAGAAATGATAACCTTTATCTGTTAATGTCCTAGTTAATGTAACAAGAAAAGATAACCTTTATCTGTTAATGTCCTAGTTGATGTAACAATAAATAGTAACCTTTATCTGTTAATGTCCTAGTTGATGTAACAATAAATAGTAACCTTTATCTGTTAATGTCCTAGTTGATGTAACAATAAAAAGTAATCTTTATCTGTTAATGTCCTAATTGATGTAACAATAAAAAGTAATCTTTATCTGTTAATGTCCTAGTTGATGTAACAATAAATAGTAACCTTTATCTGTTAATGTCCTAGTTGATGTAACAATAAATAGTAACCTTTATCTGTTAATGTCCTAGTTGATGTAACAATAAATAGTAACCTTTATCTGTTAATGTCCTAGTTGATGTAACAATAAATTGCGGTCTTCATCAGTCAATGTTACAGTTGATGTCAATGCCTAAACTATCACTGTTTAGTGCTGTGCGACAGCTGTAATAAAGTAAAAGAGAGTAACAAGCATACTCCACTGCTCCCTACCACGTAGTTATTGTTAAATATTCATCGTTCTAACTCGCTGACATGATTAGCTGCTTTGGGACTAACCCCATGTCTGGGACTTTACCTTCTGTGGACTTACCGCTTGTGTAAGCGAGTGCAGTGGAACTGGCATATTGTGTATGAGTCACCAACACGCGCTACCAACACTACCATAGCACTCCTCCACAGAGTGATCTACTGCTGCTACTGGCGTGTCCAACATCAGGGCTGCTGTGGCTGTCAGATCAGATACCTTGTTCCACTTGGTCGTAATGATAAATTAATATAACCCTGGTGGGTGGGGTTGTAGTAAATGGGACATTTGAAGAACAATTTACACCGGCCCTCACACGCAGACAGACAGTGTTATAGATCAATGTTTTAACATTTTACAAAAATGCTACACGTTTCAAATTCACGTTACTTTACGTCCTGACGTGTAAAACATTTCAAAGACGAAATGTTGTAGATGTTTGAAATAGCGCCGACATTCATTCATTGTCCTGCCAGGCTGAAGAAAGCACATAGGGCGAAGTCATAGTTGTCCATGATTGACGATTAGCTGCTATTTCTTGTTGGTCTTGGCTATTTCTTAGTCCCATGGTTAAACCACAGCTAACTATATCTTTAATTAGGTCTGCAGGCTGAGAGGATGTTCCCGGAAAACCACCAATAAGCTCCTATAGTTGATAACGTCACGTTAGTTGATGCTACAAATTTATGTAGATAATGTTTTGTCTCGTGAACAGATATTCCGGTGGTATTCACGATTCAAAAGTGGTGTGGACGTGATTTCTGTTCACAGAGAGGGACTCATTGCAAAAGTCACAGAACGGATACAAGAAGATTGTTGTTTGACTGTGAGGATGATGGCAGACAAGTAAATTGTTAACCGGGAGACCATTCGTAACATGTTGGTGGAAGATTTGGGCAATAACAAAAGTTGTTTGTCGGTTTGTACCACATTCGTTGTCTGATGACCAAAAACATCAGCGTGTTTAGTACACAAAAGACATAATCAAAACGTGTCGCAAAAATAAAACATTTCTTACATTTGATTGTTGCAGAGGATGGGACACAGATTTTCCGCAATGGTCTCACAACTAAACGTCAGTGCTCAGTGGAAGGCATCATCATCATCATCATCATCGTCATCATCGTCATCATCATCATCATCATCATCATCATCATCATCATCGTCATCATTATCATCGTCGTCATCATCATCATCATCATCATCATCATTATCATCGTCGTCATCATCATCCGATCGACCCGAGTATTCAACACCAGGCAGTTTTGTTCCTTCCTCAAGATAATGCACCGGCTCATCGGGCGTTAGTTGTACACGAACATTTGGCCCAAGACAAGTGTGTGTTCTCAAACATTCAGCCTATCCCTCAGACTTCTCTCCCTGCAATTATTTTATATTTTCAAAATTAAAGTTACCATTGAAATGACACTTCTTTGACGATACTGATGACATCCAAAGGGCCATTGCTTGCGATGAATGATGATATCGTATCACGGGGAATAGAAGGCTATGTTCACTTTCTGTGCGGTTTCACCTTATGTCTTTTGGCGTGTGCTGAGACTGCTATGATGAGGACTGCAGCTACCTTTCTTTGTTCGGGAGATGAGATATTAATTCGAATTATTCCACAGGCACGGGCGGTTGAACAATTATGGATTTTAATTCGTTTGTAGTGATACCGGGGCCCAGAATAACAATAACCATTCAAAGGGCCTTGCCAACAGAAGAACTGCAGATGTTGTTCCAGTGTTTGTTAGATCGTGCCACTCGGTGTATCAATGCACAACTTACTTGGAATAAAATACAGGTGACATCTTTAACTGCTGCTTTTTTATTTTTAACCTCATAACTTAATTGTAGGACCTTGTATAATGTCAGGAAGTTGAAACGTTTTCAGATACACGGACTGGTGACGCAGCAGAGATGGCAGGAAATGGTACCTATCACAGGTTTTCACAGAATCTGATACGACAAACATTCCATTTTATGTAGACCACAGCTGAATCAAATTGGGCATGTGGTTAGCATGCTAGCGTTACCCCCCAAGAAACTACTTCCTGGTGATCCCCAATAAAACGATAACAGACTATGGTTGACAAAAGATACGTTCGTTTCCAGGATACGCTAAAGAGGTCACAAGAGTATTGAAGCACCGATCCTGACCTCTCCTGGCCTAACTGTGGTTAATCTCTCAGCGTGGTTCAGCGAGATTACTGTGGTACTTTGGTTACTGCTGGGTCAGTGGTTACTGCTGGGTCAGTGGTTACTGCTGGATCAGTGGTTACTGCTGGGTCAGTGGTTACTGCTGGGTCAGTGGTTACTGCTGGGTCAGTGGCTAATGCTGGGTCAGTGGTTACTGCTGGGTCAGTGGTTACTGCTGGGTCAGTGGCTAATGCTGGGTCAGTGGTTACTGCTGGGTCAGTGGTTACTGCTGGATCAGTGGTTACTGCTGGGTCAGTGGTTACTGCTGGATCAGTGGTTACTGCTGGGTCGGTGGTTAATTCTGGGTCAGTGGTTACTGCTGGGTCAGTGGTTACTGCTGGGTCAGTGGTTACTGCTGGGTCAGTGGTTACTGCTGGATCAGTGGTTACTGCTGGGTCAGTGGTTACTGCTGGGTCAGTGGTTACTGTGGGATCAGTGGTTACTGCTGGGTCAGTGGTTACTGCTGGGTCAGTGGTTACTGCTGGGTCAGTGGTTACTGCTGGGTCAGTGGTTACTGCTGGGTCAGTGGTTACTGTGGGAAATGTGCCGGGAACATTTGGTAGGGGTGGGGCGTTGTGATGATGTCGTTTGGAATAAAACCACTTCATAAGACACATCAAAATCCAATTCAACACATAAATACCCAACACATAAATATCCAACACATAAATACCCAACACATCCAAATAAACACGTAAATACCCAACACGTAAATACTCAAAACATCCATCTCAACGCGCAAAAATCCAACACATCAATATCCAACACATCAATACTCAACACATCCATTTCAACACGTCAATACCCAATACATCATTCTCAATGTGTGAACAGCAAATACATCCATCTCCATCCATAAAGAACGATAACAGTCTGATCATCATCAGCATCAATGGCAGAGCAACAATACCAACAAAACCAACTGCAGCAACAAGACCAACAATGATAACTGCAACAACAACACCAACAAAAATATCTGAGCACCAACACCAACAATAATAGCTGCAGCAAAAATACCAAAATTAATAACAGCAACAACACCAACAATAATAACTGCAACAACACCAACAGTAATAGCTGCAGAAACAACACCAACAGTAATAACTGCAGCAACAACACCAACAATAATAACAGCAACAACACCAACAGTAATAACAGCAACAACACCATCAGTAATAACTGCAGAAACAACACCAACAGTAATAACTGCAACAATAACACCAACAAAAATAACATGCAACAACACCAACAGTAATAACTGCAGCAACAACACCAACAGTAATAACTGCAGCAACAACACCATCAGTAATAACTGCAGCAACAACACCATCAGTAATAACTGCAGCAACAACACCAACAGTAATAACAGCAACAACACCAACAGAAATAACAGCAACAACACCAACAGTAATAACAGCAACAACACCAACAGTAATAACATCAACAACACCAACAGTAATAACAGCAACAACACCAACAGAAATAACAGCAACAACACCAACAGAAATAACAGCAACAACACCAACAGTAATAACAGCAACAACACCAACAGAAATAACAGCAACAACACCAACAGTAATAACTGCAGCAACAACACCAACAAAAATAACTGCAGCAACAACACCAACAGTAATAACAGCAACAACACCATCAGTAATAACTGAAGAAACAACACCAACAGTAATAACTACAGCAACAACACCAACAAAAATAACAGCAACAACACCAACAGTAATAACTGCAGCAACAACACCATCAGTAATAACTGCAGAAACAACACCAACAGTAATAACTACAGCAACAACACCAACAAAAATAACAGCAACAACACCAACAGTAATAACTACAGCAACAACACCAACAAAAATAACAGCAACAACACCAACAGTAATAACTGCAGCAACAGCACCATCAGTAATAACTGCAGAAACAACACCAACAGTAATAACTACAGCAACAACACCAACAAAAATAACAGCAACAACACCAACAGTAATAACTACAGCAACAACACCAACAAAAATAACAGCAACAACACCAAAAGTAATAACTGCAGCAACAACACCATCAGTAATAACTGCAGAAACAACACCAACAGTAATAACTGCAGCAGCAACACCAACAATAATAACAGCAACAACACCAACAGTAATAACTGCAGCAGCAACACCAACAATAATAACAGCAACAACACCATCAGTAATAGCTGCAGCAACAACACCAACAATAATAACAGCAACAACACCAACAGTAATAACTGCAGCAACAACACCAACAGTAACAGTAACAAGAGCAACAACACCAACAAAAATAACAGCAACAACACCAACAGTAATAACTGCAGCAACAACACCAACAGTAATAACAGCAACAACATCAACAGTAATAACTGCAGCAACAACACCAACAGTAATAACTGCAGCAACAACACCAACAGTAATAACTGCAGCAACAACACCAACAGTAATAACTGCAGAAACAACACCAACAGTAATAACTGCAGCAGCAACACCAACAAAAATAACAGCAACAACATCAACAGTAATAACTGCAGAAACAACACCAACAGTAATAACTGCAGCAACAACACCAACAGTAATAACTGCAGCAACAACACCAACAGTAATAACAGCAACAACACCAACAGTAATAACTGCAGCAACAACACCAACAGTAATAACTGCAGCAACAACACCAACAAAAATAACTGCAGCAACAACACTAACAGTAATAACAGCAACAACACCATCAGTAATAACTGCAGAAACAACACCAACAGTAATAACTGCAGCAACAACACCATCAGTAATAACTGCAGAAACAACACCAACAGTAATAACTGCAGCAGCAACACCAACAATAATAACAGCAACAACACCAACAGTAATAACTGCAGAAACAACACCAACAGTAATAACTACAGCAACAACACCAACAGTAATAACTGCAGCAACAACGCCAACAAAAATAACAGCAACAACACCAACAGTAATAACTGCAGCAACAACACCAACAGTAATAACTGCAGCAACAACGCCAACAAAAATAACAGCAACAACACCAACAGTAATAACTACAGCAACAACACCATCAGTAATAGCTGCAGCAACAACACCAACGAAAATAACTGCAGCAACAACACCAACAGTAAGAACAGCAACAACACCATCAGTAATAGCTGCAGCAACAACACCAACAATAATAACAGCAACAACACCAACAATAATAACAGCAACAACACCATCAGTAATAGCTGCAGCAACAACACCAACAATAATAACAGCAACAACACCATCAGTAATAGCTGCATCAACAACACCAACAATAATAACAGCAACAACACCATCAGTAATAGCTGCAGCAACAACACCAACAAAAATAACAGCAACAACACCAACAGTAATAACTGCAGCAACAACACCAACAGTAACAAGAGCAACAACACCAACAATAATAACAGCAACAACACCAACAGTAATAACAACAACAACACCAACAGTAATAACTGCAGCAACAACACCAACAAAAATAACTGCAGCAACAACACCATCAGTAATAACTGCAGAAACAACACCAACAGTAATAACAGCAACAACACCAACAGTAATAACAGCAACAACACCATCAGTAATAACAGCAACAACACCAACAGTAATAACTGCAGCAACAACACCAACAGTAATAACTGCAGCAACAACACCATCAGTAATAACTGCAGCAACACCATCAGTAATAACTGCAGCAGCAACACCATCAGTAATAACTTAAGCAACAACACCAACAGTAATAACTGCAGAAACAACACCAACAGTAATAACTGCAGCAACAACACCAACAAAAATAACAGCAACAACACCAACAACACCAACAGTAATAACTGCAGCAACAACACCAACAGTAATAACTGCAGCAACAACACCAACAGTAATAACTGCAGCAACAACACCAACAGTAATAACTGCAGCAACAACACCAACAGTAATAACTGCAGCAGCAACACCAACAGTAATAGCTGCAGCAACAACACCAACAGTAATAACTGCAGCAACAACACCAACAGTAATAACTGCAGCAACACCATCAGTAATAACTGCAGCAACACCAACAGTAATAACAGCAACAACACCAACAGTAATAACAGCAACAACACCAACAGTAATAACAGCAACAACACCAACAGTAATAACTGCAGCAACACCATCAGTAATAACTGCAGCAACAACACCATCAGTAATAACTTAAGCAACAACACCAACAGTAATAACTGCAGAAACAACACCAACAGTAATAACTGCAGCAACAACACCAACAAAAATAACAGCAACAACACCAACAACACCAACAGTAATAACTGCAGCAACAACACCAACAGTAATAACTTAAGCAACAACACCAACAGTAATAACTGCAGAAACAACACCAACAGTAATAACTTAAGCAACAACACCATCAGTAATAACTTAAGCAACAACACCAACAGTAATAACTGCAGCAACACCATCAGTAATAACTGCAGCAACAACACCATCAGTAATAACTGCAGCAACACCATCAGTAATAACTGCAGCAACAACACCATCAGTAATAACTTAAGCAACAACACCAACAGTAATAACTGCAGAAACAACACCAACAGTAATAACTGCAGCAACAACACCAACAAAAATAACAGCAACAACACCAACAGTAATAACTGCAGCAACAACACCATCAGTAATAACTGCAGCAACACCATCAGTAATAACTGCAGCAACAACACCATCAGTAATAACTTAAGCAACAACACCAACAGTAATAACTGCAGCAACAACACCAACAGTAATAACTGCAGCAACAACACCAACAGTAATAATTGCAGCAACAACACCAACAAAAATAACAGCAACAACACCAACAACACCATCAGTAATAACTGCAGCAACAACACCAACAGTAATAACTGCAGCAACAACACCAACAGTAATAACTGCAGCAGCAACACCAACAGTAATAGCTGCAGCAACAACACCAACAATAATAACTGCAACAAAACCAACAGTAATAACTGCAGCAACAACACCAACAAAAATAACAGCAACAACACCAACAGTAATAACTGCAGCAACAACACCATCAGTAATAACTGCAGCAACACCATCAGTAATAACTGCAGCAACAACACCATCAGTAATAACTTAAGCAACAACACCAACAGTAATAACTGCAGAAACAACACCAACAGTAATAACTGCAGCAACAACACCAACAAAAATAACAGCAACAACACCAACAGTAATAACTGCAGCAACAACACCATCAGTAATAACTGCAGCAACACCATCAGTAATAACTGCAGCAACAACACCATCAGTAATAACTTAAGCAACAACACCAACAGTAATAACTGCAGCAACAACACCAACAGTAATAACTGCAGCAACAACACCAACAGTAATAACTGCAGCAACAACACCAACAAAAATAACAGCAACAACACCAACAACACCATCAGTAATAACTGCAGCAACAACACCAACAGTAATAACTGCAGCAACAACACCAACAGTAATAACTGCAGCAGCAACACCAACAGTAATAGCTGCAGCAACAACACCAACATAAATAACTGCAGCTACAACACCAACAATAATAACTCCAGCAACAACACCAACAAAAATAGCTGCAGCAACAACACCAACAATAATAACAGCAACAACACCAACAGTAATAGCTGCAGCAACAACACCAACGAAAATAACTGCAGCAACAACACCAACAGTAATAACAGCAACAACACCAACAGTAATAACTGCAGCAACAACACCAACAATAATAACAGCAACAACACCAACAGTAATAGCTGCAGCAACAACACCAACAAAAATAACAGCAACAACACCAACAGTAATAGCTGCAGCAACAACACCAACAATAATAACAGCAACAACACCAACAATAATAGCTGCAGCAACAACACCAACAATAATAACAGCAACAACACCAACAGTAATAGCTGCAGCAACAACACCAACAATAATAACAGCAACAACACCAACAATAATAGCTGCAGCAACAACACCAACAAAAGTAACAACAATAACACCAACAAAAATAACTGCATTTACAACAACAATAATAACAGCAACAACACCAACGAAAATAACTGCAGCAACAACACCAACAATAATAACAGCAACAACACCAACAGTAATAGCTGCAGCAACAACACCAACAAAAATAACAACAACAACACCAACAAAAATAACTGCAGTTACAACAACAATAATAACAGCTACAACACCAACAAAAATAACAACAACACCAACAAAAATAACAACAACAACACCAACAAAAATAACAACAACAACACCAACAAAAATAACTGCAGCTACAACAACAAAAATAACAGCAACAACACCAACAATAATAACTGCAGCAAGAGCTACCAGAACAGTGACAGGAACAACGACAAGAACCCTAACACAAACAGCAACACATTAACACATTAGTGATGATAGCATTAGTGACGCGGCAGAGCTAGCGAGACCATCTGGTGTGACCATCCTTTCAAGGCAGGCCACTCACTACTGCAGGTAGACATGTGATTTATCTCGCTCTGTTTCACCACCTGTATAGTACATTGTGTTGATGTCTGTGCATAGCCAGCGACATGTTTACTGAATTAAACTTTGCATGCGATCAATATGAGGTTTCATTGCAATCGTGGCATCACCAGATACGCTCCACCACCCGTTGCAGCATTTCTCGAAGTGTATGCACACTGTTCCTGTTAGGTGTTGATTATAGATACATTTTCCCCACTAAACACTCCAGATCGACCAGACCCCTTTTTCCACCTTTAGACTCCACAGACTCTCAATATAAACATCATTGCCCCACCTTTAGACTCCACAGACTCTCAATATAAACATCATTGCCCCACCTTTAGACTCCACAGACTCTCAATATAAACATCATTGCCCCACCTTTAGACTCCACAGACTCTCAATATAAACATCATTGCCCCACCTTTAGACTCCACAGACTCTCAATATAAACATCATTGCCCCACCAATTCTGCTCCTGTTTTAAGGAATGAAGAACACACTTGGCGATGTCCTCCTTGTCAGGAGTAAGGCCACACCTCAGCGAATAAGGATCAGGTCAGTCTCTCAACTGTGTGCTTGCGTTAGGTTAAGCGGACCAGAGTTTGCCCAGATCTTTCTTCTCGTGATGGTCCCGAGACCAGGCTATAATCTGGCAACCAGAGTAGAGAGAGGTGACCACCTCGTTATGGGGGCGTGAATTCGTTGTGTCGCTAGTTTGCGGCAAGCTGCGATGTAGTTTATTTCGGCCCAACCCATCGCCTATGTCGTTCTTCTTCTTATTAATTCTCTGAACTCCGGACGGCCCAAAAGAGATCTCCATCCAATCCGGGTTGAAGCAAGAATGGACAACTCTCCCCAAGATGTGCAGGTCTCTTTCATTTCATCATGTATGATTCGTCGCCATGTCCCCAACTGTCTGCTTTTTCTTCGTTTGCCAGGTGGTGTCCATATGCCAGGTGGTGTCCATATGCCAGGCGGTGTCCATATGCCAGGTGGTGTCCATATGCCAGGCGGTGTCCATATGCCAGGCGGTGTCCATATGCCAGGTGGTGTCCATAAGCCAGCTGGTGTCCATATGCCAGGCTGTGTCCATATGCCAGGCGGTGTCCATATGCCAGGCGGTGTCCATATGCCAGGCGGTGTCCATATGCCAGGCGGTGTCCCTATGCCAGGTGGTGTCCATGTGAATGCCAGGCGGTGTCCATATGCCAGGTGGTGTCCATATGCCAGGCGGTGTCCATATGCCAGGCGGTGTCCATATGCCAGGCGGTGTCCATATGCTAGGTGGTGTCCATATTCCAGATGGTATCCAGATGCCAGGTGGTGTCCATATGCAAGGCGGTGTCCATATGCAAGAGGGTGTCCATATGCTAGGCGGTGTCCATATGCTAGGTGGTGTCCATATTCCAGATGGTATCCAGATGCCAGATGGTGTCCATATGCCAGGTGGTGTCCATATGCCAGGCGGTGTCCATATGCCAGGCGATGTCCATATGCTAGGCGGTGTCCATATGCCAGGCGGTGTCCATATGCTAGACGGTGTCCATATGCTAGGTGGTGTCCATATGCCAGATGGTACCCAGATGCCAGGTGGTGCCCATGTTAATGCCAGGTGGTGTCCATGTTAATGATAGGTGGTGTTCATGTTAATTCCAGGTGGTGTAAACGTTATTGGCAGGTTGTGCCCATGTTAATTCCAGGTGGTTTCCATGTTATTGCAGGTGGTGTCCATATGCCAAGAGGTGTCCATGTTAATGCTAGGTGGTGTCCATATGCCAAGAGGTGTCCATGTTAATGCCAGTTGGTCACCAAGTTAATGCCAGGTGATCTCCACGTTAATCCCATGTGGTCTCCACGTTAATACCAGGTGGTGTCCATGTTAATGCCAGGTGGTATCCACGTTAATGCCAGGTGGTGTCCATGTTAATAGCAGGAGGTGTCCATGTTAATGCTAGGCGTGTCCATGTTAATGCCAGGTGGTGTCCATGTTAATGCCAGGTGGTGTCCATGTTAATGCCAGGTGGTGTATATCTTAATGCCAGGTTGTGTCCATATGCCAGATGGTATCCAGATGCCAGGTGGTGTGTATCTTAATGCCAAGTGGTGTCCATGTTAATAACAGGAGGTGTCCATGTTAATGCTAGGCGTGTCCATGTTAATGACAGGTGGTGTCCATGTTAATGCCAGGTGGTGTATATCTTAATGCCAGGTTGTGCCTATGTTAATGCCAGGTGGTGTCCATGTTAATGCCAGGTGGTATCGACGTTAATGCCAGGTGGTGTCCATGTTAATGCCAGGTGGTGTCCATGTTAATGTCAGGTTGTGTTCATGTTAATGCCAGGTGGTGTAAACGTTATTGCCAGGTTGTGCCCATGTTAATGCCAGGTGGTGTAAACGTTATTGCCAGGTTGTGCCCATGTTAATGCCAGGTGGTGTAAACGTTATTGCCAGGTTGTGCCCATGTTAATGTCAGGTGGTGCCCATGTGAATGCCAGGTGGTGTCCATGTGAATAACAGGTGGTGTCCATGTTATTACCTGGTGGTGTCTATACTAATGCCAGGTGGTGTCCATATGCCAGGTGGCCTCCATGTTAATGGCAAGAGGTGTCCATGTAAATGCCAAGTGGTCTCCACGTTAATGCCAGGTGGTCTCCACGTTAATACCAGATGGTGTCCATGTTAATGCTAGGTGGTATCCACGTTAATACCAGATGGTGTCCATGTTAATGCCAGGTGGTATCCACGTTAATGCCAGGTGGTCTCCGCGTTAATACCAGGTGGTGTCCATATTAATGCCAGGTGGTGTATATGTTAATGCCAGGTGGTGACCATGTTAATGCTAGGTGGTGTCCATGTTAATGCCAGGTGGTGTAAACGTTATTGCCAGGTGGTGTCCATGTGAATAACAGGTGGTGTCCATGTTTTTACCTGGTGGTGTCTATACTAATGCCAGGTGGTGTCCATATGCCAGGTGGCATCCATGTTAATGCCAAGAGGTGTCCATGTAAATGCCAAGTGGTCTCCACGTTAATGCCAGGTGGTCTCCACGTTAATACCAGATGGTGTCCATGTTAATGCCAGGTGGTATCCACGTTAATACCAGATGGTGTCCATGTTAATGCCAGGTGGTATCCACGTTAATGCCAGGTGGTCTCCGCGTTAATACCAGGTGGTGTCCATATTAATGCCAGGTGGTGTATATGTTAATGCCAGGTGGTGACCATGTTAATGCTAGGTGATGTTCATGTTAATGTCAGGTGTTGTCCATGTAAATGCCAACTGGTGTTCATGTTAATGCCAGTTGGTATCCATGTTAATGCCAGATGGTGTAAACGTTATTGCCAGGTTGTGCCCATGTTAATGCCACGTGGTGTCTATGTTAATGCTAGGTGGTGTCCATGTTAATACCAAGTGGTGTCCATGTTAATGCCAGGTGGTGTCTATGTTAATGTCAGGTAGTGGCCATGTTAATGCCAGGTGGTGTCCATATTAATGCCAGGTGGTGTCCATGTTAATGCCAGGTGGTGTCCATGTTAATGCTAGGTGGTGTCCATGAGTGCCTAGATGAGATGTTAAGAACAAACTGGACATCGTGTCCACGAAACTAAATCAAACGACAAACAAGACAATGGACAAATAATTCCCACAATAAATGAAGATGCATTTGGCACAGTCGAAAAGTTGAAATATCTGAGCTTTGTTGTCAGTGAATTACTAACTACGGTGACACAGGCAAGTCTAAGCCGAACACGGAGAAACAAAAACATCTCTCGAATCCAGCAGCACAAAGATCAGTGAACAGAAGTGGTAACTGTAGGGGTTTCCTCACCTGTACCGACGAAACATGGACACACGTGATTATATCTAAAGAGGAATAAAGTTTGGAAATGAGAGGATATAGCAAGATTGGTCGCTTATCTTATATAGTAGAGACTAGAGACCTATAGCAAGATTGTTCGCTTATCTTATATAGTAGAGACTAGAGACCTATAGCAAGATTGTTCGCTTATCTTATATAGTAGAGACTAGAGACCTATAGCAAGATTGTTCGCTTATCTTATATAGTAGAGACTAGAGACCTATAGCAATATTGTTCGCTTATCTTATATAGTAGAGACTAGAGACCTATGAAGATTTGCGTAGCAAAATGCAACAATGCTCAAGACGAATTAACGAATTATTACGACTGGCAACAGTAAAGGGACAAAAATGGCACGAACATGCTACAAGATCTACAGAAGAAAGAAGACAAATAATAAACAATGAATATTTTTCTGAACAGAAATTCTGAGGCGATAGATCAGCTAATCATTTCAGAGGATTGAGATATGTTGGGGGCCTCAGTAGCCTAGTTGGGAAAACCACCTGACTGGACTACCTACTTTAGGATAACCCCTGTTTGATTCCCGCTGGAAGCAGTTTGTGAGTTGTATCGAAATTGGATTTTAAAAAATACCTCCGCGGTCGACGCAGCCGACGGAAGAAATGGGTACCAGCGTAATACTCTGGGAAGGTGAGGAATGCCGCATCGCATCGTGATTTTCGATGCTTGAAGCAACACTGTCAAGAAGTCTCTGAACACTTTTGGATAGGCGACCGAGCACATATGGGTGGAAACTCGCGTGCTAGGAAACCAAGTCTCGTTTTTTACCTTGGTATGTTTACAGCACTCGAAAAAAAAAATCACAAATAAGCAACAACAGAAAAAAAAAAAAACAATAGATGGTTCGAAGCAGGGTCTAACACGTTCTCCTCGCTTCAGCGCCTTGCCGCACGAACCAAACGTTAGAGCACACGGCCAACTCAACTCTCTAAAATCTACAAACCTTTGTGTGGCAAATTGTGGAGGATGAGTAACAAATCAAGTGACGTAGCAAGAGGAACATTAATCCAGAGAAGCTCACGAAGGGAAGCAGATTGCATTTCCGGTTTTAGCCTTCCATAATAGGTAGCCTTCTCTTTGATGGCGATAGAAGAAATGTTACGAGAGAGAGGTAGCCTATATGTAGAGGAATCTCGGTGGCCCAGTGGTTTGTGTGCTCGCCTCGGTGGCCCAGTGGTTTGTGTGCTCGCCTCGGTGGCCCAGTGGTTTGTGTGCTCGCCTCGGTGGCCCAGTGGTTTGTGTGCTCGCCTCGGTGGCTGAGTGGTTTGTGTGCTCGCCTCGGTGGCCCAGTGGTTTGTGTGCTCGCCTCGGTGGCCCAGTGGTTTGTTTGCTCGCCTCAGTGGCCCAATGGTTTGTGTGCTCGCCTCGGTGGCCGAGTGGTTTGTTTGCTCGCTTCGGTGGCCGAGTGGTTTGTGTGCTCGCCTCGGTGGCTGAGTGGTTTGTGTGCTCGCCTCGGTGGCTGAGTGGTTTGTGTGCTCGCCTCGGTGGCCGAGTGGTTTGTGTGCTCGCCTCGGTGGCTGAGTGGTTTGTGTGCTCGCCTCGGTGGCTGAGTGGTTTGTGTGCTCGCCTCGGTGGCTGAGTGGTTTGTGTGCTCGCCTCGGTGGCCCAATGGTTTGTGTGCTCGCCTCGGTGGCCCAATGGTTTGTGTGCTCGCCTCGGTGGCCCAATGGTTTGTGTGCTCGCCTCGGTGGCTGAGTGGTTTGTGTGCTCGCCTCGGTGGCCGAGTGGTTTGTGTGCTCGCCTCGGTGGCTGAGTGGTTTGTGTGCTCGCCTCGGTGGCTGAGTGGTTTGTGTGCTCGCCTCGGTGGTTGAGTGGTTTGTGTGCTCGCCTCGGTGGCCCAGTGGTTTGTGTGCTCGCCTCGGTGGCTGAGTGGTTTGTGTGCTCGCCTCGGTGGCCGAGTGGTTTGTGTGCTCGCCTCGGTGGCTGAGTGGTTTGTGTGCTCGCCTCGGTGGCCCAGTGGTTTGTGTGCTCGCCTCGGTGGCTGAGTGGTTTGTGTGCTCGCCTCGGTGGCTGAGTGGTTTGTGTGCTCGCCTCGGTGGTTGAGTGGTTTGTGTGCTCGCCTCGGTGGCCCAGTGGTTTGTGTGCTCGCCTCGGTGGCTGAGTGGTTTGTGTGCTCGCCTCGGTGGCCCAATGGTTTGTGTGCTCGCCTCGGTGGCCGAGTGGTTTGTGTGCTCGCCTCGGTGGCTGAGTGGTTTGTGTGCTGGCTTCGGTGGCCCAATGGTTTGTGTGCTCGCCTCGGTGGCCCAATGGTTTGTGTGCTCGCCTCGGTGGCCCAATGGTTTGTGTGATCGCTTCGGAGGTCCAGTGGTTTGTGTGCTCGCCTCGGTGGCCCAGTAGTTTTTGTGGCCGTCTCTGTGGCCAAGTGGTTAGCACGCTCGCTTCCTGATTAAAAGTGTCCAGGTTCGATTCCCAGAAATGGCGGATTTTTTTCCGACGGAGAAGGTTCCAGGGTTCACTCAGCCTCTAAAAATGGGTACCAGAGATTTTTTCTGGCAAGTAAAGTCGGCCTGGCGTGATACCGACCACATCACCATAAGTGTGTCGTGGTAACTAATACCATGTTCTCCATACACGCCTAGCTAGGGGAGGGAACCTTCACTTTAGTGAATGTAAATAATTACTCAGCTGGTCTATAGTTCAGGCACTAGTGGGGCGGCATAGTCAGGTATGACGTAATAATCACTCACGGGAGCGCACAGTTGGCCTTGAAGTCTGCGCCACAATTGTTGAATGGAAGTGCGCACTAAAGTTCTCAATGGGAAGCAGGAATGGCTTCACTGACGTCATCACACAACAAGAGAAGCTGGTACTGGTAACAGCTCCACCTATCAGTAGCCTCTCAGTCAAACTGAACAAGAATATAAAACAAGAAATAATTGTTGCGTACCTGAAACATGCGGGAGTGAATCATCAGTTTTCGACAGCAATTTGTCATCTCCAGTGACCGGAGATTTATTTCGGGCAAAAACATTTCCGGAGGCTCGACAATAATTCAAAGTCAGTGTCAAGTACAACAAAGTCACGTGTCGTCTTATTGCAACAAAACCAATACTCACAATTCAATGTTTGAGGTCAAATACCAGAATGGCACTTGGGTCGTGCCAGTCAGCGCATCTCACACTCAACAACTGTTGGTGGGGGCTGGATCGACGTTCAGTTGTTGTGAAGGACTCCTTGGCTGAAAGTGGGGAAACTTGAAGGCTTGACGAGCACTCATCACAAACGCTGTTGTTGAAGTATGTCGGTGAGCGATCGGGCATGTTGAGATGACTCAGTTCCTTGTAGGATAGACCGAGTGCTTATACTATCCACGGTGAAATCAAAACTCTACCACCATGCGCATTGCGGTGCGACTACACCCGATATGCGACAGTTGTTCTCAGTTACGCTCCTCAGATTGTCAAAGGGCCGTTAGAGCATCGGAGAGTTTGTCAAAATGGTTTCAGGTTACAACAAGTGTAAGACAAGGATGTGTCCTCTCACCACTCCTCTTCATCATATATATGGACAAAATAAATCAGGAAACAACCAACAATAAGGAGAAGTCAAATAATAACTTAGAGGTAGAAAATTCCAAATTCAACGAGCAACTCTTCGCAGATGACCAATGTCTAATATAAAAGTAAGTAAAGTAAATAAACAAAAGAATAGGAATAAAAGTAAAAAGTAAAGTACCCCCGTCACGCCAAGTGGCGTATAGGGAATATGGTGTTAGTGATAATAAATTTTACAGACCTTCGGCACATGATTTTTGGGGTAATGTGGTCAGTATTACGCCCGTGCCGCTTTACTCTCCCAGAAAAAAATCCGGTACCCATTAAAGGCTGGGTGAAACCGGAAGCTGTCGCTTGGGATCGAACCCAACCTCTTGTCCTTTGTAGTCCAGTTCACTAACCACTGAGCTATCGCAATGTTTAATATATGAGGATGAAAACCTGCTACAACAGCATAAAACATCTGTAGATAAAAGTTGCACACACTACAGTATGAAAATTAACACAGCAAAAACAGAGGCTATGAGAATAAGCAAATTAAGACACCCATTAAACATTAAGATCAAAGATAAAGAAATAAAACAAGTAGATGAATTCAAGTATTTGGGCACAATGCTCACAGAAGATGGAAAACTAGACAGAGAAATTGACATGAGAATACAAAAAGCAAATGCTGTCACATACCAGCTTTCACCATTGCTAAGACATCCAAACATTTCTATGCCAGCTTAACAACAAATGACAAATAGCATCTTCATACCAACTTTGTGCTATGAAAGTAAAACATGGACCCTTTCTAAATCACATTTAAGAAAGATCAATACGTGTGAGATGCGTTGCTTGAGAAAAGTAACAAACAACACAAGAAGAGATAGAATACCAAATGAAACCATAAGAAAAATGGTAGGAACAAAACCCTGGCAAGAATATATAGAGCAACAACTTAAATGATTGATGAATGGATCCTTACCAATCACCATCAAGGGCGTTCTTCTCGAGAATGCATAGAAAAAGACCAAGTGGCAGACTTAGAAGAAGATGGATAGATGAAGTGATAGAGACATGTAACAACAAAAGAAAATCACTGATTCAGACAGTTCTGACAGCGCAAGAACGACAAATGATATAACCACGACACATTTTCGGTACCAGTGAGAAAGAGAAAAGAAGAAAGAAAAGAAGACGCTCCTCAGAAAAAAAAAGACGAAAGGGGTACATATATGATAATGTTGTTGTGTACATATATTTATAAAAAATAGTCTAACATTTGCTGTTTTGTATGTGCGTGTGTGTGTTTGTTAATTCCGGCACATTTAAGTGCCGCCAACTAATTATCTATCTCCTCCTTCAAACTATTGCACTTCATAACGATCTCCTTCATTCATTGGGTGCCGTCTCCACATCGAAGGTTGGCTACCAAGGAGCGTCATTCATTAATAGGGTGCTGTCTTCACATCTAAGGTTGGCTACCATGGAGCGTCATTCATTCACTGGGTGGCGTCTCCAATTCGAAGGTTGGCTACCATGGAGCTTCATTAATTTATTTTGTGCCACATCGAAGGTTGGCTACCATGGAGCTTCATTAATCTATTTTGTGCCACATCGAAGGTTGGCTACCATAGAGCGCCATTACACTCTGTCTCTAGTCTTGATGGTGCATATTGTAATAGCTTCATCTGTCCACCTTTTGATATTATCAGCCCACCTTAGTCTTGGTCTGCTTCTGTCTCGTCTGTTTTCTACCTTCCCTTTCAACATGACTTTTTGCATGGCGTTCAGTATTTTCATGTGTCCAAACAATCTCAGTTCTCTTTTTCCAATTCTCTTAAGTATTTCTTTTTTTTTTTTTTTCATTTTCAGCTGATTCAGAACTTCCTTGCTTTTCTCTTTTCCTTTAACCCCATTCTTCCCATTTTTCTACAGATCCACGTTTCAAAGGCTTCAATTTCTGCTCTGTTTTCTTATTTAATGTCCATGTTTCTGCACCATACAGTAATAGTGAGTAAATATAACATTTCTATTCGTAGATTTAGTTCTGATGTTATTTGCTTTGATGTGAGTATATTTCTCATGTTGGTACAATTATTATGAGCCATTCCTATTCTTTTGAGCCGCGATAGCTCAGTGGTTAGTAAACTGGACTACAAAGGACAAGAGGTAGGGTTCGATCCCAACCGACGGCTTCCGGGTTCACCCAGCCTTAAATGGGTACCGGTTTTATTCCTGGGAAAGTAAAGCGGCAAGGGCGTAATACCGACCACATTACCCCCACAAAAATGTGCCGAAGGTCTTTAAAATGTATGGTCACTAACACCATATTCCCTATACGACACTTGGCGTGACGGGGTACTTTACTTTTATTCCTATTCATTTGTTATTTCTATCTTACATTTTTCATCATTTGTTATATTATGCCCAAGATAGCTTTATTCTTGAACTCTTTCACTGAACTACTTTCCATCCATCTACTTCAATATTCCCTTGTATATTTTACGTCTTTTCTCTGCTACTAAAAATAGTTTTAGTTCTTTAATATTTATTTGCAATCCATATTCTTTGCTTGTCTTGTTTATTTTGTTTACTTGTTGTTTTTGGTCTTCTGGATTTTCTGCCATTAGTACGGTACCATCAACGCATCTTCCATAGCGATTTAATGTCGCTAATAGCGATATTACGTTTCTTTCTTTTGTTTCGAGGTGGCATGTCCCTCACCGAATTGTTGAAGTTTAAATCAAATTGTTTCTCCTAGAGTCGTTCTTAGTCTTGTGTGTGCCATTATCGATTGTGTTGACGAGGCGGTGATGTGAGTTCATGGTTGTTGTTGCTTCTGAGCTGCTTCTGATCTCATTAGCTGAAAGTCGGTTCAAGATTGAGGTCAATAAATGAGAATCTAAACGAGAGAGAGAGAGAGAGAGAGTTGATAGGTACGACGGAGGGAGGGGAGAGTTAGTTGAGGGGAGGGAGGGAGAGAGTGAGTTGATGGGGAGGGAGGGAGAGAGTGAGTTGAGAGGAGAGAGGAAGAGAGAGGGTAAGTTTTAGGGGAGGGAGAGAGTGAGCGAGTTGAGGGAAGGAGAGAGAGAAAGTGGAAAACGTTTACAAGAGAAGACATCATATATATTGTGTGTAAATGATGATACAAACAGCCGAGAATGTGCCCACAAAGATAAGCTGATATTATCAATGAAAGGGTGCGCTGGTGCTGTCATTGTATGTTGGAAGTTGGTGAAGCAAGGTTAGATCATTGATATCATCAACCATTACAACACATATCTCCCTATCCATTGAGCACGGTGGACACCCCTCGACACATGTCACTTCTCACAATTCCACTCTTCTCTATCTCCTTCCTAGACACCACAATCCCTACGTGCCTCGGGTCTACTCACCTCGGTCTTCTACAAACCTACTGACTCCCACTGTTTCCTCCTTTGCGAGTCTTCTCACCGACATCTTACTAGAACTCTCTTCCCTATTCGATGTTGCTCAGGCTTCGTCGCCTTGCCAGGACGATGAAGATTTCCTACATAATACCCACCTGCTGCTTGACTTCTTCCGCCGACGCCTCTATCCTGATTCAGTTCTCCTACCTGCTCTCCGCCCCCGCCCTCAACGCCAGGCTGCTCTTCTTCCTGCTCTCCGATGGGTTCTCCGCCCCAACGCCAAGCTGCTCTCATCCCCTCTACCCGTCCCCCCTCTGACACGGTAGTACTTGCTCTCATCCATCACACCACCACTACGTGATGATCAGAATCATCCACCACTACCTCCCCATTCTTCTCTCCGACTGCACTACCCGTCTATCCCCGACCCCCCATTAGTTGCCTTAAAGCGTGATCGTAACATGCGTGACAAGCTTGCCAGGAGCCGCCTTCCTGCCTCCCTCCACAGCCATCAGGGTACGATCCACTGTAACCATCGTCTTTTTAAACCTTGCAACCACGTCCTCCAGATGCGATTCTCTCCCTGATGGTGCTTTGAGATCAGAGAGGGACGTTCCTCTGACAGGTGCAGCTGATTCACTTTAAAGAATCGTCTGAGCTGCCTCACCTCACGGGGCATCAATGTATCTCCGTCTCAATGTATCCTCTTCCTCCCCTCCCCCTCTCCCCCCCACCAGTTTTTTGCTTCGTCTCTCCTCTCCATTTTCCCTCCCCTGCTCTACTTTGGCCCACTCAGGCAATTGTCCGTGTCTGTACTACATATCTTGATTATCGTTTATCACACCTCACTTATCGCTACGTTGTCTGCGGTTTGTCTCGCTGGTTCGCTCGCTTTAACACTCCTCAATATTCCCTATCAGTACCTGTCCTGCATTAACCCACACCTATCACAAGAGTAGCCGGAGATTGTCTGCTGAGTTTGCTTACTTTCACACTCTCAGAGATCCCCAGCCTTTATCTGTGTCACACTTGACTGCTTCACTACGCGTCTGACCTCCGGTCTAACCACGCGACTGACTATCTAGCTGGTATTTGATAGCCTTCCATCAGTCTGTGAGCGTGACGGATTCTACCAGCTAAGCCTATTTTTATATCTAATCATTTTTTACTTATACTTTTATATTTCCACATTGTACCTATCCTCCAACATGTAACACATCTCTCTCTCTCTCGCTCTCTCTCTCTCTCTCTCGTATCACCATCTCATCTCTTATCCATCTGTCCACTTCTCCTTCACCTACCTGTCCTTATCATCCTAGATGTAGTAGCATTTATCTGTGCCTCATCGTTTGTTATCGTTGTCATCGTTCTCTGATGAAGGCCGCATGAAGACCGAAACGTCAGTATTGTGTTCTTTTTTGTAAAGCCGCCACCATAGCTTGTAAGTTACACACCACTGCTGGATCGTTATCAACACCTTGTTCAATGTAAGTTGACATCAAGAAGGTTAAATATCTAATTCACTAACCATTGTTCTATAGAGTGGATCAATTCACTAACCATTGTTCTATAGAGTGGATCAATTCACTAACCATTGTTCTATCATCATCATGTGCCTCAATGATTGGCGCGGCGATCATGTCTTTCCACATTTTATCGTATTATTCTGGTGTTGACTGTTTTCCGTGCCATGACGCCAAGCTAACCAGTATCTTCTTCCTTTGTCGTCCGCGATCTCTCTTTGCCTCTATTTTGCCAGTTGTAACCAAGTACTCCAACTTTCCTCTTTTCGTGATGTATTACTCTATTAAATGTTGACCAACTCACCAACAACAGCTCTATAGCTAGACCGTTGAGAGAAAACATCAATGTTTGCACTGATATGTTTAGCCTACCCTCGAGTTAGCCTAGATGTGTCCAATCCGCGATACGACCTTCAAGACCCACAACTCCGCATTGACTCCATTTCTGCCTCCCAAGGTCTGGTGTCAGTTTTCTCACATCAACTGGGTCACCGTGTTTTACTGTTAACTAATCTGCTTCCGTTTCCACTGTCCGAGAAAAAAGCAAACCTCGCGCGCGACAAGTCGCAAAGTCCGCGCTCTACATCTGGAGACCCAGCATTCACAAAGCACGTGGTATCAATGTTTATATTATCAGTATTTGCTTTGTCACTGCCTTCACGCGCTTTATGTGCGACCTTTATTTTGTTTGAGTGGTGATTAGGCTCAAGCGCAGTAACACCATATTTGACATGATGAATTGTGTGTGTGTTAGTCACAGGTAGTCTAAAGATATACAAATGCCAGATATATCTGGACTACAGGCCTGCGGTCGTTTTTAAATAAAGAGGGCAGAACAAAGGAAAAAAAAGGGGGGGGCAGAGGAGAGGTAGAATGTGAGAGAAACGGAGAGAATGAGATACGGGCAGAAATAATATTGTAGAGAAAATGGAGATAGATATAGTTGGAGAGACAGAGGGGAAAATAGACATGGGGGGGGGGGGGGAATAGACAGAGGGAAGATAAAGCCATTACTTGGTTACTGGTGCTACAGGCTCTCTGCTGCAGCATTTCATTCCCTCGATGTGCTCAGAGGTTGCACGAAGATAGTGGGATCTTCTGTTTCAGCGTTCAAGTCTTGTGATCATGGACTTCTCGTCCTGTTTCATGATGGAGGGGTCATGACAACATCACGACACACCATGAGCTGGTCGCGAGGTCAGTACTCCTATATGGAGGTGTAAGAACAACATCATGACACACCATGAGTTGGTCGCAAGGTCAGTACTCCTATATGGAGGTGTAAGAACAACATGATGACACACCATGAGCTGGGCGCAAGGTAGGTACTCCTATATGGAGGTGTAAGAACAACATCATGACACACCATGAGCTGGTCGCAAGGTAGGTACTCCTATATGGAGGTGTAAGAACAACATCATGACACACCATGAGCTGGTCGCAATGTCAGTACTCCTATATGGAGGTGTAAGAACAACATCATGACACACCATGAGCTGGTCGCAAGGTCAGTACTCCTATATGGAGGTGTAAGAACAACATCATGAAAACACGATGAGCTGGTCGCAAGGTCGGTACTCCTATATGGAGGTGTAAGAACAACATCATGACACACCATGAGCTGGTCGCAAGGTCGGTACTCCTATATGGAGGTGTAAGAACAACATCATGAAAACACGATGAGCTGGTCGCAAGGTCGGTACTCCTATATGGAGGTGTAAGAACAACATCATGACACACCATGAGCTGGTCGCATTGTCAGTACTCCTACATGCATGTGTGTCCTGATTTTTTCCCTAAACCTGCGCCGTGGCTGACACACACCCTATTTGAGCAGGTTGAATCTAGGTTTGACGTAGAAGTTTTCCATCTCGTAGGGCGGATGCCGCCCAGGGCTGTTGGGCTAACCTTGCCCGTGGTTTCTGTCTGAGCGGTCTCCCCAGCCTTTCCCTTCTCCCGATGGTAACTGCTAGGCAGTAGTGGTTAGTTTCCTGGGTTCCCCCTGTGGATACAGCGTTGAATGCGGCTCTTACTCGCATTGACCCGTCGTTGAACATTATGTGGCGTGTTGTAATTGGTGCAACTGGTCCACCTATTGCCCCACCCTATCCTGGTAGGAGAAGCCTTCCGTCTGGTCTTTGGTTTATGTTAGATCCAAGGACCTATATTGGAATGCTACCGACTATTTCGTCCGTTGATGGAAAACTCCAGAAGACGTCAGCACGAACTCCGTTGCACCGGCAAAGACCTTCGAGTTGTGAAGACCTTCGAGTTGTGAAGACCTTCGAGTTGTGAAGACCTTCGAGTTGTGAAGACCTTCGAGTTGTGAAGACCTTCGAGTCTGGACTTTCGGTTACTGGCACATCGCCACATGTTCGAACTTGAAAAATCCATCGGTCAAGGTCAAGCGAAAAATGTTGGTGGTCGAAGAAGACAAAAGTAAGAAGATATTGAAAGTAGGACTGGGAGGTCGCCTTGCTATTGCGGTTCGGTTTTCACCATCAACTGCGTTGACCCATGCCTCGTTTGCCAGTCTGTTTTGTTCATCTGAGAGGTAAGGTCATCATGGCTGTGACATGATCATCCTAACAGGTTGACGCCCAAAATTATCACGTTTACTGCCCGGATACACCCGCATGTCCGTGTCACGCCCTTTGATCTAGACACATATTCTGAGCTGCATAGACATCGATCCGCCGACGGCATGTTTACACTAACAGATGTAGCACAGAGAGGCAGCAGCAGCTGCAGCCGTGAGTCAGGCTGGTATAGACACATTCAAGTAGGGCGTGGGGGAACCCTTGTCAGACACAACAATCCCGGGATTTAGCAATTCAAATATAATCACATGACCTCCAGTTAACAGGGCTCAATGCAAATACGGAAGTGGTTTTCAACTCCGTCAATAGTGGAGGAAGGGGGGAAGAGTGTACGGTTACTATTCAATATGTACAGAATGACATGCCAGCTAACACTGTAGATATACACACACCTAATGTGGAGGAAGGGGAGAAGAGTGTTCGGTTACTATTCAATATGTACAGAATGACATGTCAGCTAACACTGTAGATATCATCATCATCGTGTGCCTTCTCCGCAACGAAGGTTGGCTACCATGGATCGCCATTCCACTCTGTTTCTTGCTTTGATGGTGCAGGCTGACATAGATTGACTTGACCATCTTTGATGTTACTCATCCATGTTAGTCTTGGTCTGCCTCTGCTTCTTTTACTTTGTATTTTTCCTTCCAATATTACTTTTAGTAGGCTGTTGTATCTTTTAACATGCCCCAAAAATTTCATTTGTCTTGTCTTAATTGTATTTAGTAGTTTGTTTAATCGTTCTGCTTCTATCATAAGATTTTCTAGTTTTCCTTGTTGGTATAAGGTCCTAACATTCCATGTGGCTATTTTTATTTCGTTCCTGGAGGCGAAGGCGCGCCCCACCCAGCACCAGAGCTGGAAGTCGTCAGTGACTCATAACTGATGGCTTGCGCCAGGATCGGTGAACCAGAACCATCCAGACCCTGCTACACCTCTCCGCGGTGCCTCCAGAAACAGACTAGCCTGTCTAGTCTGGCCAAGCGAGCAGGGATCGAAGAGGGAAGACAAACCCGGTACTCAAAAATGTCGGCTGAAGTCGGATGTGTTGGGCCGAAAGGCGCAGATATCACAGTGTTACACTGCAAACTTCAACACAACGTAACTACGTCCACTTAACGTCCTTTTAAGGGCGGATGACGAGGAGGACGTCTACGGTTCGTATCCGCTAGAATACCTCAAATCATCGGGCGACCGCATCATCATCATCATCATCATTTCGTTCCTAAAACAGTAGTTAGAATTTCTCTCCAGTAGATATACACACACCTAATGTGGAGGAAATATTCTCGACTGTATAAAGGCAGCTCAAATGGCGAGAAAACAATAACATTAATTAAGGTATAAATAAACATGTCCCCAAACACTTCTTGGCGTATGTCAACTGTCGACAACAAGGAAAGGTAAGCTTGTATTTTTTTAGGGCCAGGTCAGAAAAACTCTGAACACGCAGAGGGCCAGATACCGTCACCTACTGAAGTCATTAGAAACAAATATATCATTTGAATTCACAAGCGATTGTAACATAAACATTGTATTAGTTACGGAAGACAGAAAAGAGAGTGGGACGAAAGGGAGAGATGCGGGACAAAAAAAGGCGGGGGGGGGGGGGGGGAAGATTCAACAAAAAATTAAATATAAAACTTATTATAAGCCGGTTATTGTTTGAGCATTTATGTTTCACTTTTTGTTTATTTATTCTCTCTCTCTCTCTCTGCGATCAAGACTCAATCAGAGTATGATTCCAGACTCTCTCATGAAGTCAGCTGTCTGTTTAAGCGAATCGATTGCCCCATATAGTTTCTCTTCCAGGGAGGTGGGCGTGGACCACATTGCTCTTCTCAGGTCTGTGTACTGGGGGCGATCCTGTAGAACATGTTTAGTAGTCATATTGTCCAGTGTACAGTGGCATAGGCTGGTTGTACCTATTTTGAATTTGGTGAACATGTGATTTCTCATTCTATTGTGGCCAGTGCGTATGCGAAGTATGATAACTTGATCCCTCCTTGATAGTTGGTGGTATCCGTCACTCTCGTTATGCTTTGGGTGTTCTCGTTTCCATTTTTCATGGAACTGACCTTTGAGGATGGATTTGGCTTCATCATAACTGAGCGGATGGTTCTCTTGTTGTAATCTCCCTCCCTCTTTAGCTAATTTGTCTGCGCGTTCGTTCCCGTGTACATTACAGTGTGATGGTATCCACTGAATGACTACTCTCTGGAAGTTATTGCATAGTTGGTCCAGGGTTGTTCTCAAGTCATCTAGTTCATTGTTCTTGGTGCTTTTTAGAGCTGATAATACTGACAGTGCATCAGTCAGAATCACCAATTTATTGTGCATGTTATTATTTTGTTGAGTAGCCATTGTTGCAGCATCTCTGATGGCCTCAGTTTCTGCTTTAAAGTTGTTTGAGATTTTCCAGCAGCTATTGACATGGTGATCTAGTCCTGATTATTCAGCGTCAAGAACACACATCCCCCTCCATTTCTGGTGGCATTTATAGCAGAACCATCTGTGTATATGTGGGGCCTTTTGTCCTGTGGGTAGGTATCGTGTATGTGTTTTTCTGCTACGTGTTTTCTTTCTGTGTCTGATTGGGTGCCTTTTTTCAAGATTCCTGTTATATTTTCCTTAAGTTCTGGTATTTTATGTTTTCCATGAGGAGACATATCAGATGGGCCCAAGGGTTTCGATATTGTTTGGGAAAGTACTGGGTCTCCGGTAGTTAGTTCATTGGCAATTGCAGCGAAGTTGCTCCGCTTTAGACGTACAATTCCGGAACCAGATATTCTTTGGTGCATGGGGTGGCTAAGGAGCCTTCTATATTTCTCCACTTATTGCAATACTTTAGTGCCCCGTCTATCATCTAAGGGTTGTAAACCTGTTACTGTTTCTAGAGTCTTGATAAGTGTAGATTTCATAGCACCAGTTATGATACGGGCAGCTTGGTTCTGTTAATTTTGCTAAGGTGTGATTTGGAAGCCAATGCCCAGGCTGTGACTCCATACTTTTGAACTGGTCTGACTCTTCCTACGTATAATCTTTTCAAGATATTGCTGTCTGCCTCCAGTCCGTTCCTGCCAATTTCTTCATAGTATTAGTTCGTTTTCTGGCATTTTTTTTTTTTTGCTCTATCTGATTTTTCCAAGTCATTGTGCGATTCATAGGGAGTGTATGGTCTTTTATCTTCAAGTTTGCATAGAGTGTTTCTTGAGAAGCTGAAAATTGCATATGTAGTTTTTTTTCGCTGATTGGTAAGAACCAGGTGTTCGTCCATTTTTCAAGTTCACCTAGGGCATCTTGCATCCTGGGTCCAGCCACCGACATACTTTTCTCGCGAGCCCATAACGCCAGATCATTTGCGTATATTGCTGAGTGTATTCTGGGTGGAATGTCCATTACGATGTCATTTCTGAAAATTAAAAAAAGTGTTGGGGACACGTCTCCGCCTTGTGGGACACCTTGTTCAATAGAGACCTTCTTACTTAGTTGACCTTGAACTTGTACTCTGGCCGTTCTATCATGAAGGTATTGAGAGACCCAATTGAATAAACGACCCTGGATGCCAAGTCTAAAAAGCTTGTTCTGTAAACCCTCTCGCCATACCCTGTCAAAACCTTCTCAATGTCGACCCACACCGTCAGTATGTGTTTTTTTTCTTGTAGAGCATCCTCTATTTCCTGTGCAATGTAGGTGACCAGGCCTTCAGTTGATCTGTGCTGACGGAAGCCACTTTGTTGTGGTACGATTTGTTGTTTTGTCTCCAAATGCCACATAAGTCTTCTGTTAACCAGCCTTTCCATGAGTTTACTCAGGCAGCTCAGTAGGCTAATTGGCCTATAGCTACATGGGTCTAGTGGGTCTTTTCCACGCTTGAGGATGGGCACCATAATAGCTTCTTTCCAGATTACCGGCACATGACCTCTCTTCCAGCTAGCATTTATTATCCTTAGAAGCTGGCTCTTGGCTTTCTGTCCCAGATTTAGAAGCATTTCGTTGGTAATTCCATCTTTACCAGGTGAACTTTTGAGCTTCAATCCTTTGAGGGCAACATCTAATTCAGTTGGGGTAAAGATGGTCGTCTGATGCTCTTCTGGTGCTAAAGGCATGTGTTTTGCATCTTGGTTTTCCCGTCTTGCAGCTTCCTGTTTGTCTATTGGAATGTTTATTCTACTAATGTTTTTGTAAGTCTCTATCAGTAGATTTGCTGTCCTTTTGCCTGTGAGGATGTTCTGATTGTGTGCTAATGATATTGGAGGTCGGCAGTTGTTTTCGTCACTCAGAGCTTTCGCAAGTTTCCATAGTTTATAACCATTTTTGTCTAGATTAAAGCTTTCTGTTTTGTCTATCCAGCTCTGTCTTGCTGATATCATGACCTCATGTCTGTATTTGGCCGAGGCTGCTTTGTAGGCAATGTTGCTCTCTGTGCTGTGTGATGTTTCAGCTAGTTCTCTGGCAGAGTCCAGTTCCTCTTCTAGTCTTTGTATTTCCTTGCTCCAGTATGCCTTGTAGTTTCTTCTTGCTCCTCTAGGAAAGGATTCTTTGGCAACTCTCAGGATTCCATTTGTTAACCGCTGTATCATATTATTAACCTTCTTTTCGTGGGTGTTGATAGGCGCAGTATATGCCTCAGTGAGCCTTGCAAACTTTGCCCAATCTGCTCTCTTATAGTTCCAGTGGGGAAGAGGTATTTACAACTCCTGTTTGTGAGCAAGAGCCACTGAAAGTTTGACTGGTCTATGGTCACTATTTTCAAGTTGGTTCAGCACTTTTCTGGATATTTTGATTGATATGTCTCAAGTTGCAAATGCTAGGTCGGGAGTGGAAGTTAGTTTCCATCTTCTATTTTTTTTGAAAATGTATTTATTATTTATAAACTGAAAGTTTATTTACTTTGAACTAAGGGAATGGAGTGTATAGTCATTTTCAAATCAAACACAAGGACGAATGACAGGAAACAGTCTGAGAGATATGATCAGAAATGAAGAACTGAGAAACAAGCTAGGAATAGCCCCCGCCATAGAATATATAAAGAAACAACAGATAAAATGGTTTGGCTACGTGACAAGGTAGAAAAATCAAAACACAACAAAACGAGCATTCAATAAAGGGAATACCAGACCCAAGGGTCGACCACGAAAAAGATGGATCGATGGAATATTAGAAACACTAGGAAACATAACAGCAGCAGAGGCGAACAGAAGGGCAAGAGACCACACATTGTATCTCCCCTCGTCGCTGAAAGGCAGATGAAGAATAAAAGAGGAAGAAAACACAAGGGCCAGTCAAAATAGCTTGACGGGCCGGTTTTGGCCTGCGAACTGCCCACCTCTGGTTCACAAGAATAAATCAGCAACAAATGCAACACAAATGGATGAGCAAGAATAAATCAGCAACAAATGCAACACAAATGGATGAGCAAGAATCTGCAATTGTTTAAAGAAAAACAAATCGCCGACTGTATGGAACACGACAACAGGAAGGTGATCAATTAAGTCAGAAGCCCTGACAACAACAACAGCTGAAACTCTACTGAAGGAGATTAAAGAAGACAACATTGTAATCCTCACAGTTGCTCTGTCAGGAAGCCTCGGTGTGAAAACCACCTGACTGGGCTACAGACGTTTAGATGACCCAGGTTCGATTCCGGCTGGAAGCAGTGTCAATTGTACTCGCGGTTAGACAAAAATACCCCCTGCCCCGGTCAACCCAGCTGCTGGCAGAAATGGGTACCAGGTTTTTACTCTGGAAAGGTGAAGATTGCCGCCTCACATCGTGAGTTTCGATGCTCGAAGTGACACAGATGTCTCCGAACACTTCCGGATAGGTGACCGAGCGCATATGGGTGAAAACTCGCGTGCGAAGTTACCGATTCAAGTCTTGTACTTGACCTTTGCTCTGTCAGTAGTTACAGCCCCGAGGTGTCATGAAAACGAAGATGTGAATGGTTGAAGAGAAACACTCTATATAAGTTGTGACTGTCGTTCAGTGGATGCCACTTCTGGACATGATCAAGCGTCGGCATTGGGAAGGGAGGGTAGTAAAAAGTGTCAGACACAAGTTCAACCTATGAGGACTCATGCCAGACACAAGTTCAACCTATGAGGACTCATGCCAGACACAAGTACAACCTATGAGGACTCATGCCAGACACAAGTACAACCTATGAGGACTCATGCCAGACACAAGTACAAACTATGAGGACTCATGCCAGACACAAGTACAACCTATGAGGACTCATGCCAGACACAAGTACAACCTATGAGGACTCATGCCAGACACAAGTACAAACTATGAGGACTCATGCCAGACACAAGTACAACCTATGAGGACTCATGCCACACACAAGTACAACCTATGAGGACTCATGCCAGACACAAGTACAACCTATGAGGACTCATGCCAGACACAAGTACAACCTATGAGGATTCATGCCAGACACAAGTACAACCTATGAGGACTCATGCCAGACACAAGTACAACCTATGAGGACTCATGCCAGACACAAGTTCAACCTATGAGGACTCATGCCAGACACAAGTTCAACCTATGAGGATTCATGCCAGACACAAGTACAACCTATGAGGACTCATGCCAGACACAAGTACAACCTATGAGGACTCATGCCAGACAGAAGTACAACCTATGAGGACTCATGCCAGACACAAGTTCAACCTATGAGGATTCATGCCAGACACAAGTACAACCTATGAGGACTCATGCCAGACACAAGTTCAACCTATGAGGATTCATGCCAGACACAAGTTCAACCTATGAGGACTCATGCCAGACACAAGTACAACCTATGAGGACTCATGCCAGACACAAGTTCAACCTATGAGGATTCATGC
Organism: Megaustenia siamemsis; assembly: GCA_032433765.1. NCBI lineage: Eukaryota > Metazoa > Mollusca > Gastropoda > Stylommatophora > Ariophantidae > Megaustenia > Megaustenia siamemsis. The sequence continues at coordinate 4,452,956 of JAVIAB010000059.1, read as the reverse complement.
CAGACAGAAGTACAACCTATGAGGACTCATGCCAGACACAAGTTCAACCTATGAGGACTCATGCCAGACACAAGTACAACCTATGAGGACTCATGCCAGACACAAGTACAACCTATGAGGACTCATGCCAGACAGAAGTACAACCTATGAGGACTCATGCCAGACACAAGTACAACCTATGAGGATTCATGCCAGACAGAAGTACAACCTATGAGGACTCATGCCAGACACAAGTTCAACCTATGAGGATTCATGCCAGACAGAAGTACAACCTATGAGGACTCATGCCAGACACAAGTACAACCTATGAGGACTCATGCCAGACACAAGTACAACCTATGAGGACTCATGCCAGACACAAGTACAACCTATGAGGACTCATGCCAGACACAAATACAACCTATGAGGACTCATGCCAGACACAAATACAACCTATGAGGACTCATGCCAGACACAAGTACAACCTATGAGGACTCATGCCAGACACAAGTACAACCTATGAGGACTCATGCCAGACACAAGTTCAACCTATGAGGACTCATGCCAGACACAAGTACAACCTATGAGGACTCATGCCAGACACAAGTTCAACCTATGAGGATTCATGCCAGACAGAAGTACAACCTATGAGGACTCATGCCAGACACAAGTACAACCTATGAGGACTCATGCCAGACACAAGTACAACCTATGAGGACTCATGCCAGACAGAAGTACAACCTATGAGGACTCATGCCAGACACAAGTACAACCTATGAGGACTCATGCCAGACAGAAGTACAACCTATGAGGACTCATGCCAGACACAAGTACAACCTATGAGGACTCATGCCAGACACAAGTACAACCTATGAGGACTCATGCCAGACACAAGTACAACCTATGAGGAGTCATGCCAGACACAAGTACAACCTATGAGGACTCATGCCAGACACAAGTACAACCTATGAGGACTCATGCCAGACACAAGTTCAACCTATGAGGACTCATGCCAGACACAAGTACAACCTATGAGGACTCATGCCAGACACAAGTACAACCTATGAGGACTCATGCCAGACACAAGTACAACCTATGAGGACTCATGCCAGACACAAGTACAACCTATGAGGACTCATGCCAGACACAAGTACAACCTATGAGGACTCATGCCAGACACAAGTACAACCTATGAGGACTCATGCCAGACACAAGTACAACCTATGAGGACTCATGCCAGACACAAGTACAACCTATGAGGACTCATGCCAGATACAAGTTCAACCTATGAGGCCTCATGCCAGACACAAGTACAACCTATGAGGATTCATGCCAGACACAAGTTCAACTTATGAGGACTCATGCCAGACACAAATACAACCTATGAGGACTCATGCCAGACACAAGTACAACCTATGAGGACTCATGCCAGACACAAGTACAACCTATGAGGACTCATGCCAGACACAAGTACAACCTATGAGGACTCATGCCAGACACAAGTACAACCTATGAGGATTCATGCCAGACACAAGTACAACCAATTGAGGATTCATGCCAGACAGAAGTTCAACCTATGAGGATTCATGCCAGACACAAGTACAACCTATGGGGATTCATGCCAGACACAAGTACATACAACCTATGAGGACTCATGCCAGACACAAGTACAACCTATGAGGACTCATGCCAGACACAAGTACAACCTATGAGGATTCATGCCAGACACAAGTACAACCTATGAGGACTCATGTCAGAGGTTCGACAGAACACCAGGGCTACCAGAAAAGTGATACCTACCGCCAGCTCAACAGAAAAACAAACCAGTAACAATTATTTAGACTCAGAAGTAGCCACAACAGATTGAAGTAGCATTTCAACACCTGAGGATAGAAGCCTCTGATGAATGTGGCACAAAATGACTGCTGGACATCTGCTACAATCATGGCCAACATATGATGAACAGAAAAGCCACTTGTGGTCATCACCGATATCATACCCTGACAAGTTCTATGGTGATGTCACCAGCCTTGAGCTGACCTCTTTGAGTTTATTAATAATGATGTTTAGAAGTGTATAGTTGAAACAGTCATCACCATCATGCAGCATGAAATAAACAGAACAAATCTGAAGCAAGTGCAACGTTTCAAATACTTGGGCACAATAATAACATCAGATGCACCACAAAAATAAAAAAGCAGAACAGCTCAGGCCAAAATAGCATTTTAGAAAATGAAAGACACCCATTAAACATCAAGATTAAAGATAAACAAATAAAACAAGTTGAGGAATTCAAGTATTTGGGCACAATGTTCACAGAAGATGGAAAACTAGACAATTGACATGAGAATACAAAAAGCAAATGCTGTCACATACCAGCTTTCACCATTGCTAAGACATCCAAACATTTCTATGGCAGCTAAACAACAAATGATAAATAGCATTTTCATACCAACTTTGTGTTATGAAAGTCAAACATGGACCCTTTCTAAATCACAATTAAGAAAGATCAATACATGTGAGATGCGATGCTTGAGAAAAGTAACACAACACAAGAAGAGATAGAGAATACCAAATGAAACTATAAGAAAAATGGTAGAAATAAAACTCTGCCAAGAATATATAGAGCAACAACTTAAATGGTTTGGCCACCTGGTCAGAATGAATCCTCACCAATCACCATCAAGGGCGTTCTTCTCAAGAATGCATGGAAAAAGACCAAAGAGGAGGACCTAGAAAAAGATGGATAGATGCAGTGACAGAGACATGTAACAACAAAGGAAAATCACTAATTTAGACAGTTCGAGCAGCACAAGAACGACAAATGATATAAACCACGACACCTTTTAGGTATCAGTGAAAGAGAAAAGAAGAAGGAGTAGATTATTGGTGCTATATAGAGCATGATTGGCTGTTGCTTGTATCACGTAATTGGCTGTTGCTTGTATCACTTAATTGGCTGTTGCTTGTATCACTTAATTGGCTGTTGCTTGTATCACTTAATTGGCTGTTGCTTGTATCACTTAATTGGCTGTTGCTTGTATCACTTAATAGGCTGTTGCTTGTATCACGTAATTGGCTGTTGCTTGTATCACGTAATTGGCTGTTGCTTGTATCACGTAATTGGCTGTTGCTTGTATCACGTAATTGGCTGTTGCTTGTATCATGTAATTGGCTGTTGCTTGTATCACATAATTGGCTGTTGCTTGTATCACGTAATTGGCTGTTGCTTGTATCATGTAATTGGCTGTTGCTTGTATCATGTAATTGGCTGCTGCTTGCATGCATCACATGATTGACTGTTGCTTATATCAGAAGATTGGCTGTTGCTTATATCAGAAGATTGGCTGTTGCTTATATCAGAGGATTGACTGTTGCTTATATCAGAAGAGTGACTGTTGCTTATATCAGAAGATTGACTGTTGCTTATATCAGAAGAGTGACTGTTGCTTATATCAGAAGATTGACTGTTGCTTATATCAGAGGATTGACTGTTGCTTATATCAGAAGATTGACTGTTGCTTATATCAGAAGATTGACTTTTGCTTATATCAGAAGATTGGCTGTTGCTTATATCAGAAGATAGACTGTTGCTTATATCAGAAGATTGGCTGTTGCTTGCATGCAGCACACATTTGATTTATCTTTGCATCTTCTGCTCTGTTACTGTTGTTGAGTTGCTGCCACAGATGTGGTAAACATAATTAATCTAGATTGAACGATGTCTGCTAACACTCACTACTATTTTCTTTTTCCCCTGTTCTAATAACAAAAATATTTCCTTTTATTTTCAACTTTCTGTCTGACCTAAGTGCAACTCTCCATGAATGAACTCCAGCAACTAGAGACCACAAGGTAAGTCAAATAAAAGTAACACAAACAAGTGGGAAATGTTCCAAACACAAATGTTATTAAGGTTACATTTACAGTAGTTTCTGTGTGACAAGGCTACACATGCACAGTTGTCTCAATGTGACAAGACTACACCCATAGTTGTCTCAATGTGACAAGACTACACCCATAGTTGTCTCAATGTGACAAGACTACACCCATAGTTGTCTCAATGTGATAAGGTTACAACCATAGTTGTCTCAATGTGACAAGACTACACCCATAGTTGTCTCAATGTGATAAGGTTACAACCATAGTTGTCTCAATGTGACAAGACTACACCCATAGTTGTCTCAATGTGATAAGGTTACAACCATAGTTGTCTCAATGTGACAAGACTACACCCATAGTTGTCTCAATGTGATAAGGTTACAACCATAGTTGTCTCAATGTGACAAGACTACACCCATAGTTGTCTCAATGTGACAAGACTACACCCATAGTTGTCTCACTGTGATAAGGTTACAACCATAGTTGTCTCAATGTGACAAGACTACACCCATAGTTGTCTCAATGTGATAAGACTACACCCATAGTTGTCTCAATGTGACAAGACTACAACCATAGTTGTCTCAATGTGACAAGACTACACCCATAGTTGTCTCAATGTGACAAGACTACAACCATAGTTGTCTCAATGTGACAAGACTACACCCATAGTTGTCTCAATGTGATAAGACTACACCCATAGTTGTCTCAATGTGATAAGACTACACCCACAGTTGTCTCAATGTGATAAGACTACACCCATAGTTGTCTCAATGTGATAAGGTTACAACCATAGTTGTCTCAATGTGACAAGACTACACCCATAGTTGTCTCAATGTGACAAGACTACACCCATAGTTGTGTCAATGTGATAAGACTACACCCATAGTTGTCTCAATGTGACAAGACTACACCCATAGTTGTCTCAATGTGACAAGACTACACCCATAGTTGTCTCAATGTGATAAGGTTACAACCATAGTTGTCCCAATGTGACAAGACTACACCCATAATTGTCTCAATGTGACAAGACTACACCCATAGTTGTCTCAATGTGATAAGACTACACCCATAGTTGTCTCAATGTGATAAGACTACACCCATAGTTGTCTCAATGTGATAAGGTTACAACCATAGTTGTCTCAATGTGACAAGACTACACCCATAGTTGTCTCAATGTGATAAGACTACACCCATAGTTGTCTCAATGTGATAAGACTACACCCATAGTTGTCTCAATGTGATAAGGTTACAACCATAGTTTTCTCAATGTGACAAGACTACACCCATAGTTGTCTCAATGTGACAAGGTTACAACCATAGTTGTCTCAATGTGACAAGACTACACCCATAGTTGTCTCAATGTGACAAGGTTACACCCATAGTTGTCTCAATGTGATAAGACTACACCCATAGTTGTCTCAATGTGACAAGACTACACCCATAGTTATCTCAATCTGACAAGGTTACACCCATAGTTGTCTGAATGTGACAAGACTACACCCATAGTTGTCTGAATGTGACAAGACTACACCCATAGTTGTCTGAATGTGACAAGACTCACTATCATTAAGTAGATTAATTAATCACATCAAAAGTGACAAAGATCTCACAACAAATTGAAAAAACCACTTAAATATAATAAATGTAAAGGAAAAAAAAAGAAGAAATGCTGTAAACTAATGGGAAACACCAGGGTTTTATGTGAAATCATGCCAATAACAAGTTGATTTGTAACCACATCAAGTGGAGATAAGATTAATCAGAACTAGGAGACTTGTAACCACTTCAGTCAGAGGAATGATCAGTCAGAACAAGGAGACTTGTAACCACTTCAGTTGAAGGAATGATCAGTCAGAACAAGGAGACTTGTAACCACTTCAGTTGAAGGAATGATCAGTCAGAACAAGGAGACTTGTAACCACTTTAGTTGAAGGAATGATCAGTGAGAACAAGGAGACTTGTAACCACTTTAGTTGGAGGAATGATCAGTCAGAACAATGAGACTTGTAACCACTTTAGTTGGAGGAATGATCAGTCAGAACAAGGAGACTTGTAACCACTTTAGTTGGAGGAATGATCAGTCAGAACAAGGAGACTTGTAACCACTTTAGTTGGAGGAATGATCAGTCAGAACAATGAGACTTGTAACCACTTTAGTTGGAGGAATGATCAGTCAGAACAAGGAGACTTGTAACCACTTTAGTTGAAGGAATGATCAGTCAGAACAAGGAGACTTGTAACCACTTCAGTTGAAGGAATGATCAATGAGAACAAGGAGACTTGTAACCACTTTAGTTGGAGGAATGATCAGTCAGAACAAGGAGACTTGTAACCACTTTAGTTGGAGGAATGATCAGTCAGAACAAGGAGACTTGTAACCACTTTAGTTGGAGGAATGATCAGTCAGAACAAGGAGACTTGTAACCACTTCAGTCAGAGGAATGATCAGCCAGAACAAGGAGACTTGTAACCACTTCAGTTGAAGGAATGATCAGCCAGAACAAGGAGACTTGTAACCACTTCAGTACAGGGAAGGTCAGATCAGCCAGAACAAGGAGACTTGTAACCACTTCAGTGGGGGACAAATCAGTCAGATCAAGGAGACTTGTAACCACTTTAGTGGGGGACAAATCAGTCAGATCAAGGAGACTTGTAACCACTTTAGTGGGGGACAAATCAGTCAGATCAAGGAGACTTGTAACCACTTTAGTGGGGGACAAATCAGTCAGATCAAGGAGACTTGTAACTACTTCAGTAGGGGGACAAATCAGTCAGATCAAGGAGACTTGTAACTTAAGTCAACAAACTGTCAAGCATCATTGCTGACGAATGCATGGAAACATTGTTGGCAGATGGCAAACACACAATCAAAATAACAAAGATTTGACTGTGCCTGGTACAGCTTTAACAATCTGTATGAGCCAGGGCTAGCAGAACTGCCAACTGAGCCACACCTGAAATACTAAAACACGTACAACATTCTAACAATCAATCTGACATGAAATCTCATGTTTTTTTTTAAGACAGTCATACATCTTTAAAAGAAAACTGTTCTGGCAAGATATGTCTACAAATGACACACAAGTTCTATCTATACATGGCTAAAATGAAACGCAATGTCCTAGCAGTACATCTGTAGTATGCAACAAAATGCTGCAACAGCATATCTCTCGCTATATATATATATATATATATATATATATATATATGGCCCATTTTGTCTTGTCAGATGGTTTAGTGGAGGTTTTGTTTTTGTCTAAGTTTCTCTTGTGGCTGACTCTATTATTGTTTGACAAAGACACACGGCCACAGAGTGAACAAGTATGGCCCACTGATCCACAGGGTTTTCCCATCTTTTTTCATGAGTCTTTCTCTTCCATATTTTGCTACAGTACAGCCTCAAATTGTGTTAAGCCATTTTTCATACAGGCTCTCCATGATGTACAATCTCTTGCCATATGTCCCCAGTCATTTTCACAGATGGAGAGTCACTCAGAGATGATTTACAAATATCTCTGTATTGTAGTTTAGATCTGCTGATTTGTCTTTTTCCGTGTGTACGTTTACCATATCTCTCTCTCTCTGCAATCAAGACTCAATCAGAGTAGGATTCCAGACTCTTTCATGAAGTCAGCTGTCTGTTTAAGTGATTCGATTGCCCCATATAATTTACCATATTACTATATAGATATATAGTAATATATAAAAACAAAGTTATATTAGTAGAACTGAATTCATTTAATACAGCTCTAATATTTGTGATAGGAATGAACAGTATAACCTACATGATGTGACAACACAGTATAAACAGTATAACCTACATGATGTGACAACACAGTATAAACAGGGCCATATTACAAAAACCAGCAATGAAGAAAAAAACTGCAAATATAGAACTATTGTGCTCACCTCACACCACCAGGTGAGAAATTTCAAAAACCATATCGCCCTCTTCTACCTCCAAAGTCACCCCTTCCAGACCCAAAGGCTCCACTACCAAATCTACCTAAACCACCTCTGCTTCCACCAAATCCACCACCACCACCACCTCTACCACCAGTATTTTCTCCAAATTCTCGGTCACCACCACCTCTACCACCATTGTTTCCTCCAAATTCTCTGTTACCACCAAATTCACTGCCACCACCCCTACTACCACCAAATCCACTTCCATCAGCATCATCACCACCACCAAATCCACCAGTTTTCCCCCCAAATTCTCTGTCATCACCAAATCTACTACCACCAGTGTTTTCTCCAAATTCTATATCACTACCAAGTCTACTGCTGCCACCAAATCCACCACTACTTTCTCTGTCCCCACCAAATCTACCACCCCCACCAAATCTACCACCACCACCACCAAATCCAGAATTTTCACCAAATTCTCTGTCCCCACCAAATCTACTACTACCACCACCACCACCACCAAATCTACTGCCACCACCACCAAATTCTCTGTCCCCACCAAATCTACTACCACCACCACCCCCACCAAATCCACCTCCTCTTCCACCAAACCTGCCACCAACTGGGCCTTCCCTCCATCCACCCTGGAATTCTGTTTCAGGCCCATATATCCGAGACATCTTGGCAGGAGGTCGACCACCTTGGCTGAAGTTCTCACTGAAACAGAAAATAAAATAGAAGAAACCATTAGGGAAATAAACAAAGACAAAATATAGAAATAAAACAAACAAAAACAACCAGCTACAAACTTTATTATGACATGTTCCAACTACAGACAGACAAGCTGGCCTAACTGAGGCATGTGTTTGCTGAAGTCTTCTCTAGCAGGATGGCAAGGGCTTACAAGCCATGACTGTTCCAACATCCTCTGCTCTTATACGACACAGTTAACTATGAAGGCATCAGAAACAAGAAGAACCTATGAGGTGGAACTGTTTGGATCATTGAAGAACTCAGTAGGAACTAGTAAATGTCTCGTGGGAGCAAATCTGTCTGGACAAAGAAAACAAATTCATGTAAACATTGCAACTAAAACTGGATGAAGAACATGATCCCTGTAAACAATAACTGATTGAGACTGGAGGAAGAACATGGTCAACCACATAAAATTGTTTGAGACTGGAGGAAGAACATGGTCAACCACATAAAATTGTTTGAGACTGGAGGAAGAACATGGTCAACCATATAAAATTGTTTGAGACTGGAGGAAGAACATGGTCAACCACATAAAATTGTTTGAGACTGGAGGAAGAACATGGTCAACCATATAAAATTGTTTGAGACTGGAGGAAGAACATGGTCAACCATATAAAATTGTTTGAGACTGGAGGAAGAACATGGTCAACCACATAAAATTGTTTGAGACTGGAGGAAGAACATGGTCAACCACATAAAATTGTTTGAGACTGGAGGAAGAACATGGTCAACCATATAAAATTGTTTGGCACTGGAGGAAGAACATGGTCAACCATATAAAATTGTTTGAGACTGGAGGAAGAACATGGTCAACCACATAAAATTGTTTGAGACTGGAGGAAGAACATGGTCAACCATATAAAATTGTTTGAGACTGGAGGAAGAACATGGTCAACCACATAAAATTGTTTGAGACTGGAGGAAGAACATGGTCAACCACATAAAATTGTTTGAGACTGGAGGAAGAACATGGTCAACCACATAAAATTGTTTGAGACTGGAGGAAGAACATGGTCAACCACATAAAATTGTTTGAGACTGGAGGAAGAACATGGTCAACCACATAAAATTGTTTGAGACTGGAGGAAGAACATGGTCAACCATATAAAATTGTTTGAGACTGGAGGAAGAACATGGTCAACCACATAAAATTGTTTGAGACTGGAGGAAGAACATGGTCAACCATATAAAATTGTTTGAGACTGGAGGAAGAACATGGTCAACCACATAAAATTGTTTGAGACTGGAGGAAGAACATGGTCAACCATATAAAATTGTTTGAGACTGGAGGAAGAACATGGTCAACCACATAAAATTGTTTGAGACTGGAGGAAGAACATGGTCAACCATATACATGTAAAATTGTTTGAGACCAAATTAAGTGTAAACTTTTGACTGAGTGAAATACAAACCCAAAGACGTGCATTCATATTACTCAAGGTCCTGGCAAACCACAAGCAGCCCAGATCTTGCCATCGCAACTGACAACATAGAGAAGACTGCCAGTCAATATGTTCTTCAACAACTAGGAGGCAGTGACCACAGACCCGTACTCATCACAGTCACACAGGAAATCAACATCCCCCCTCAGCTGGAGCTATAAGGAAGCAAACTGGAACCTCTTTACCTCACAGATTGAATGTGATTTGAAGAAAATCAAAATAGGGAAAATAGTCTTAAACTTTAAAATTAACACTTTCAATGAGGTGTTTCTTCATGACTCTAAAATCAACACTTTCAATGAGGTGATTCTTCATGACTCTAAAATCAACACTTTCAATGAGGTGATTCTTCATGACTCTAAAATCAACACTTTCAATGAGATTATTCTTCATGACTCTAAAATCCAACACTTTCAATGAAATTATTCTCTATGACTCTAAAATCCAACACTTTCAATTAGATTATTTTCTATAACTCTAAAATTAACACTTTCAATGAGATTATTCTCCATGACTCTAAAATCAACACTTTCAATGAGATTATGACTCTAAAATCAACACTTTCAATGAGATTATGACTCTAAAATCAACACTTTCAATGAGATTATTCTCCATGACTCTAAAATCAACACTGTCAATGAGATTATTCTCCATGACTCTAAAATCAACACTTTCAATGAGATTATTCTCCATGACTCTAAAATCAACACTGTCAATGAGATTATTCTCTATGACTCTAAAATCAACACTTTCAATGAGATTATTCTCCATGACTCTAAAATCAACACTTTCAATGACATTATTCTCTCTGACTCTAAAATCAACACTTTCAATGAGATTATTCTCTCTGACTCTAAAATCAACACTTTCAATGACATTATTCTCTCTGACTCTAAAATCAACACTTTCAATGACATTATTCTCTCTGACTCTAAAATCAACACTTTCAATGACATTATTCTCTATGACTCTAAAATCAACACTTTCAATGAGATTATTCTCCATGACTCTAAAATCAACACTGTCAATGAGATTATTCTCTCTGACTCTAAAATCAACACTTTCAATGACATTATTCTCTCTGACTCTAAAATCAACACTTTCAATGAGATTATTCTCTCTGACTCTAAAATCAACACTTTCAATGAGATTATTCTCTCTGACTCTAAAATCAACACTTTCAATGAGATTATTCTCTCTGACTCTAAAATCAACACTTTCAATGAGATTATTCTCCATGACTCTAAAATCAACACTTTCAATGACATTATTCTCTCTGACTCTAAAATCAACACTTTCAATGAGATTATTCTCTCTGACTCTAAAATCAACACTTTCAATGAGATTATTCTCTCTGACTCTAAAATCAACACTTTCAATGAGATTATTCTCTCTGACTCTAAAATCAACACTTTCAATGAGATTATTCTCTCTGACTCTAAAATCAACACTTTCAATGACATTATTCTCTCTGACTCTAAAATCAACACTTTCAATGACATTATTCTCTCTGACTCTAAAATCAACACTTTCAATGAGATTATTCTCTCTGACTCTAAAATCAACACTTTCAATGAGATTATTCTCTCTGACTCTAAAATCAACACTTTCAATGAGATTATTCTCTCTGACTCTAAAATCAACACTTTCAATGAGATTATTCTCTCTGACTCTAAAATCAACACTTTCAATGACATTATTCTCTCTGACTCTAAAATCAACACTTTCAATGAGATTATTCTCTCTGACTCTAAAATCAACACTTTCAATGAGATTATTCTCTCTGACTCTAAAATCAACACTTTCAATGAGATTATTCTCTCTGACTCTAAAATCAACACTTTCAATGAGATTATTCTCTCTGACTCTAAAATCAACACTTTCAATGACATTATTCTCTCTGACTCTAAAATCAACACTTTCAATGACATTATTCTCTCTGACTCTAAAATCAACACTTTCAATGAGATTATTCTCTCTGACTCTAAAATCAACACTTTCAATGAGATTATTCTCTCTGACTCTAAAATCAACACTTTCAATGAGATTATTCTCTCTGACTCTAAAATCAACACTTTCAATGAGATTATTCTCTCTGACTCTAAAATCAACACTTTCAATGAGATTATTCTCTCTGACTCTAAAATCAACACTTTCAATGATATTATTCTCTCTGACTCTAAAATCAACACTTTCAATGACATTATTCTCTCTGACTCTAAAATCAACACTTTCAATGACATTATTCTCTCTGACTCTAAAATCAACACTTTCAATGAGATTATTCTCTCTGACTCTAAAATCAACACTTTCAATGAGATTATTCTCTCTGACTCTAAAATCAACACTTTCAATGATATTATTCTCTCTGACTCTAAAATCAACACTTTCAATGACATTATTCTCCATGACTCTAAAATCAACACTTTCAATGACATTATTCTCTCTGACTCTAAAATCAACACTTTCAATGAGATTATTCTCTCTGACTCTAAAATCAACACTTTCAATGACATTATTCTCTATGACTCTAAAATCAACACTTTCAATGAGATTATTCTCCATGACTCTAAAATCAACACTTTCAATGATTATTCTCCATGACTCTAAAATCAACACTTTCAATGACATTATTCTCTCTGACTCTAAAATCAACACTTTCAATGAGATTATTCTCCATGACTCTAAAATCAACACTTTCAATGAGATTATTCTCCATGACTCTAAAATCAACACTTTCAATGACATTATTCTCTCTGACTCTAAAATCAACACTGTCAATGATATTATTCTCCATGACTCTAAAATCAACACTTTCAATGATATTATTCTCCATGACTCTAAAATCAACACTTTCAATGAGATTATTCTCCATGACTCTAAAATCAACACTTTCAATGACATTATTCTCTCTGACTCTAAAATCAACACTGTCAATGATATTATTCTCCATGACTCTAAAATCAACACTTTCAATGATATTATTCTCCATGACTCTAAAATCAACACTTTCAATGAGATTATTCTCCATGACTCTAAAATCAACACTTTCAATGACATTATTCTCTCTGACTCTAAAATCAACACTGTCAATGATATTATTCTCCATGACTCTAAAATCAACACTTTCAATGAGATTATTCTCCATGACTCTAAAATCAACACTTTCAATGATATTATTCTCTCTGACTCTAAAATCAACACTTTCAATGATATTATTCTCTCTGACTCTAAAATCAACACTTTCAATGAGATTATTCTCTCTGACTATAAATCAACACTTTCAATGAGTGAGATTACATATATGAGATTTCCATGCAGCAGAAGGAAGAATTCCCAGAGGCAGGACTGCCAATCCTTCTGGACCCTAAAACTAGAAGAACCTCAAGCTGAGCTCAGCAGCTGCAGGGAAAACAAGGAAAATAAACCTACAGATGAAAACCTCAACTGCACAACAAGATAAAGGCAACCTTTACCTGGGAGAAAAATAAAAGCATAAGAGAAAGTTGGCATGAAAAAACAGCAAACTCAACCTCAAGAAGGACACATAAACTATGGAACCTAAAGAAAAGCTTGATGACATCAAGGTTCAGTCTACAGGAGTTAGATGAGGCAAGAGTACATGACATCAAGATTCAGTCTACAGGAATTAGATGAGGCAAGAGTACATGACATAAAGATTCAGTCTACAGGAGTTAGATGAGGCAAGAGTACATGACATCAAGGTTCAGTCTACAGGAGTTAGGTGAGGCAAGAGTACATGACATCAAGGTTCAGTCTACAGGAGTTAGATGAGGCAAGAGTACATGACATCAAGGTTCAGTCTACAGGAGTTAGGTGAGGCAAGAGTACATGACATCAAGGTTCAGTCTACAGGAGTTAGATGTGGCAAGAGTACATGACATCAAGATTCAGTCTACAGGAGTTAGGTGAGGCAAGAGTACATGACATCAAGGTTCAGTCTACAGGAGTTAGATGAGGCAAGAGTACATGACATCAAGATTCAGTCTACAGGAATTAGATGAGGCAAGAGTACATGACATCAAGATTCAGTCTACAGGAGTTAGATGAGGCAAGAGTACATGACATCAAGATTCAGTCTACAGGAGTTAGATGAGGCAAGAGTACATCACATCAAGATTCAGTCTACAGGAATTAGATGAGGCAAGAGTACATGACATCAAGATTCAGTCTACAGGAGTTAGATGAGGCAAGAGTACATGACATCAAGATTCAGTCTACAGGAGTTAGGTGAGGCAAGAGTACATGACATCAAGGTTCAGTCTACAGGAGTTAGGTGAGGCAAGAGTACATGACATCAAGGTTCAGTCTACAGGAGTTAGATGAGGCAAGAGTACATGACATCAAGGTTCAGTCTACAGGAGTTAGATGAGGCAAGAGTACATGACATCAAGGTTCAGTCTACAAGAACAGAAAACAGCCCAAACCATCTAGCAAGGGAAACCTCCAAACAACACTCACATGCTTTAGAACCAAGAAAAGATCTGTGTGAAATCCTTTCACCTGAACCATGGTCCAACTGTCAAAGTAAAACAAAAATAATCTCAGATGTTCCAGGAATATTCTCCAAAAATGAGAGCCATCATGCTCCAGGAAAAATACCCATGGATACGGATTTTCACAGATGGATCTACAACTGAAGCCTCAAAGAAGGGAGGCAGTGGCATCTATATAACCTACCCAAGTGGAAAGACAGAAACATACTATCTTCCAACAGGAGAAAGGTGCACAAATTTTAGATCAGAGGCAATGGCACTGCACACAGCCATAGAAACTCTCAAGACACAGGTCCCCAAGTCCAAAAATAGTCACTCGCACCAATGCAATGTCAGTCATTCAAGCAATGACAAGTCCATAACTAAGGACAGACTCATCCAAGAAATAAAGAACAACATATTTTCGCTTTCAGAAAAGACAGAACTAGTCCTGCAGTGGGTACCAGCATATTTTGGCATCCCTGTAAATGAGAAAGCAGATGAACTAACTGTGGGAGCCTTCAACAGTCCAACCAACCCCAGCGTCTCAAAGAAATAAAAACAACCCTGAAGCAAGCTAGGAAAACAGAATGGAGTTGCATGGAAAATATGAGCCGGAACACAACATCTTAAACTTAGCAGATATGAGCAGACCAAGATATTCAGACTCAGAACAGGTCACTGCGGCCTCACAGCAAATCTACACAAGATAGGACTCAGTGATGTTGCAACATGTGACTGTGGAGCAGCCAAACAAACTCCAGAGCATACACTACAGGACTTAAGCCACCTAAACACTCTAAGAACACAAATTTGGCTAATAGAAACAACCCTACAAGGGGAACTTTCTGATGACCTCAAACGCACTGTCGTGTTTGTGACCCAAGCTGGTCTAAATGCAAAGCAATAGCTGATCTCTGAAGAAGACTGAGTGAAAAACATAATCAAATATAACAAGTGCCCAAACTTTGAGCAAGACTTTCATTCTAAGATGGAGGTCAAAAGATGATGATAAACCCACCTTTGTTTGGTGAATCCATGCCTGGAAGCTTCCATTTTTGACAGAGACCTCATTAGGGCCATCAGGGGCTCTTCCTGGGCACTTGGACTTGAGATCTGGTCAGGGTTCTTGGTGGCCCTGACAATAAGGGCTTCTAAGGGAGGCCTTAGCGCCACAATCTTGGCTGCCTGGTGGAGGTCCATCTTTAAGTCAATCCTAGAAAATGTGGAAAAGAGCAGTCTAAAGGCAAGGTGATACTAACAAGTCTCTCTTTATTTTTGATACGTGGACACATTAAATATTCCTTATCACCAATAAAATGTGGCATTAGTCTATGAAAAATATGACTACTAACACCTTATTTCTCATTAACATTAAAGTGTGGATGGATGCTTTCATTTACTGACGAATATTCCCAAATCAATGAGCGAGGTATCCATTCATTTTTTTTAGACAGGCTTGAGAAAACTGATTTCAAAATGCAAAGTTTAAATTATTTGAAATCTGCTCTTACAAAACCAGTGAAGAAAAATGGCAGATGATAATAAAGAGTGAGAAATATGGATCAGTAAGACATTCAATAAAATAGATGGATATGTGCTGTTCACTCAAATAAGCATAGTTATAACCCTGTGTGAGGGACTGCTTGGTCTCAAGATGACGGCCTTGTGACAGAGAGGTTGTGGGTTCAAATCCAGGCTGCTCCTATTGGGATTTGTATTTATGATTTTTCTCTGCAGCAACCAACCCTGGTCTCAGTAGCGAGGCTCGGCTTGAAGTGTCAATTACTCATGGACGGAAAAAATATGAGTACCTCCGAAGATGGAGATATCTGTCTGTGCAGCGAGGGACCCCTGTGCACACGGCTACCAGGGAAAAATGGATTAACATGTAAAAATTCAGTTCCTGGTCTCTAATCTGCAGTGTTTAGGGGGCTACAATCTAGTCTGTGGAAAAAAGTTGGTGAACATAAAAAAAAAAATAAAAATAACCCTATGAGAGTCAGTGAAGTCTTCTATAACCTCAGGCTAGATGAGATCTACTGGCTTATCCTACTGAGGTCAACTATATGTTCACAGTAGGACAAGTAAATGCACCTCAGCTAGTACTGGCTTATCCTACTGAGGTCAACTATATGTTCACAGTAGGACAAGTAAATGCACCTCAGCTAGTTACAAACAAAACAAGAAGTACACATGTTGGTTCTGATAACTAACCTACTAAATGTCTCATGAATTTCAATCACATTTAAAATGGCACAAATGCAATAGTGGAATTAAGCAAACAATTTTAGAGCTTCAAGTTCAACAAAAATGAGGACAATGAAAGAGGAATCTCCTTAATAAGAAAGAAAGAATGAAACATTTATAATGTTAATAGTTGTGCCACAAAGAAGAGAATCACTGAAACATGAACTAACCAGCGGTCCAGGATAACTCTGTTTTGTTGTGCAACCACGGTTCGGGCACCAAAAAGAAGCAGCTGAATAGCGGAGACATTTGTCATCTGTTTGCAGGAGACAGCTCGTGTCCTGATCTGTAATAAGATAGCACATTCATTAGACCAGCAAAAACCCTAATATCTTCATTTTAAACATCTCTCATTTACATCAGTATCAATGTAACAATACTTGGTAGATTTATACAAGTGCTAATATGTGAAAATGATCAGAAAATAGCTCCTTAATGGTAGCAGAAAAATTCAATATTGATTTGTATTACTTTCTGATGGTTAAACATACAATTTTGTTTTATCCATCTATCTATCATCACTATTGAGCCAAAGATGACACATACAGCAGAAATCCTAGACTCTTTCTATGTCTGATGATCTTTGCTATCAAGTGTCAGACCTTGTACAAGACTCACAATGTATCTCACCATTCACCCCTGTTCTGGGCAAGCCTCTTAATGGGAACTCATGCCTGTTGTTGCTTCACCTGTGTGTTATTCCTATCACCTGTGTGTTATTCCTATCACATGTGTGTTAATCCTATCACCTGTGTGTTATTCCTATCACCTGTATGTTAATCCTATCACCTGTGTGTTATTCCTATCACCTGTGTGTTATTCCTATCACCTGTGTGTTATTCCTATCAACTGTGTGTTATTCCTATCAAAGATTTGAGATTTCTGTTTCAATAGCAATAGATGTTTCATGATGAAGACAAACAATGCTCCATCTTGAACCAGAACTGGTAGATGTTTTTTAATGCACACAGGAATCACTGCCAAGTTATGAAGTCTATAACTGGAACATTAATTAAATCATGTGCTCTGATATGAGTCCCACTTATTTTGAATAAAAGATACTAGATACTTAACCAGCTGTAATAATGAGTTATAAATTGCCTAAAAAATGTTAAAAACCAGCTATCAGAAAGTCATCACATGAGAATAATGCTGCTTCTCATCACAAACAGATTTCATTCAGAGTAAAAAAGACAATGTGATTGTTGTTTCAATTTGAATCAAATCAATTAAAAAGAATATCAACAAAATAAAAATAATTGAGTGCATTTATTTCCCACCCCTCTTGAAATTGAAAAGCCCTTGAGTGTTTTAATATTAAGTGATGAAGTCAACAAAAGCACAAATATTTCATGATGGTTGCTTTTGTTCAACTTCATTATTTATATCTTGTAAGTAGTCCGTGTGTAGAACATATGCTAGGTCAAAACATAACCAATGACTAGGCCATATATATTCATACACATTCAATAACTGGGTTACACATATTCATACACAACCGATAACTAGGCCACACATATTCATACACATCCAATAATAAAACAAAAAAGTAAAGTGCCCCTGTCTCGCCAAGGAGCGTATAGGGAATATGGTGTGAGTGACCATAAATTTTACAGACCTTCGGCACATGATCATTACACATATATTCATACACAACCAATAACTAGGCCACACATATGTTCATACACAACCAATAACTAGGTCACACATGTTCATACACAACCAATAACTAGGTCACACACATGTTCATACACAACCAATAACTAGGTCACACATGTTCATACACAACCAATAACTAGGTCACACACATGTCCATACACAACCAATAACTAGGTCACATATGTTCATACACAACCAATAACTAGGTCACACATGTTCATACACAACCAATAACTAGGTCACACATGTTCATACACAACCAATAACTAGGTCACACACACATGTTCATACACAACCAATAACTAGGTCACACACATGTCCATACACAACCAATAACTAGGTCACACATGTTCATACACAACCAATAACTAGGTCACACATGTCATACACAACCAATAACTAGGTCACACACATGTTCATACACAACCAATAACTAGGTCACACACATGTCCATACACAACCAATAACTAGGTCACACATGTTCATACACAACCAATAACTAGGTCACACATATGTTCATACACAACCAATAACTAGATCACACACATGTTCATACACAACCAATAACTAGGTCACACATGTTCATACACAACCAATAACTAGGTCACACATATGTTCATACACAACCAATAACTAGGTCACACACACACATACACAACCAATAACTAGATCACACACATATTCATACACAACCAATAACTAGATCACACATATATTCATACACAACCAATAACTAGATCACAAACATATTCATACGCAACCAATAACTAGATCACACACATATTCATACACAACCAATAACTAGATCACACACACATATTCATACACAACCAATAACTAGATCACAAACATATTCATACGCAACCAATAACTAGATCACACACATATTCATACACAACCAATAACTAGATCACACACACATATTCATACACAACCAATAACTAGATCACACACATATTCATACACAACCAATAACTAGATCACACACATATGTTCATACACAACCAATAACTAGATCACACACATATTCATACACAACCAATAACTAGATCACACACACATATTCATACACAACCAATAACTAGATCACACACATATTCATACACAACCAATAACTAGATCACATACATATTCATACACAACCAATAACTAGATCACACACACATATTCATATACAACCAATAACTATATCACACACATATTCATACACAACCAATAACTAGATCACACACATATTCATACACAACCAATAACTAGATCACACACATATGTTCATACACAACCAATAACTAGATCACAAACATATTCATACACAACCAATAACTAGATCACACACACATTCATACACAACCAATAACTAGGACACATATTCACCAATACTAGGTCATACATATTCATACACAACCAATAACTAGGTCGCACAAATTAACACACAACCAATAACTAGATCACATATATTCATACACAACCAATAACTAGGTCGCACAAATTAACACACAACCAATAACTAGATCACACATATATTCATACACAACCAATAACTAGGTCACACATATATTCATACACAACCAATAACTAGGTCACACATATATTCACACACAACCAATAACTAGGTCACACATATATTCACACACAACCAATAACTAGATCACACATATGTTCATACACAACCAATAACTAGGTCACACATATATTCACACACAACCAATAACTAGGTCACACATATATTCACACACAACCAATAACTAGGTCACACCTATATTCACACACATCCAATCACTAGGATTCATATTCACCAATAACTAGGTCACATGCACTCAATCTACCATGCAGCTAAATTATCAATTCAGTGAGAGTTTTAATCAAAATGACAAACCTTCTCTCCAAAAATAAAGAATGGAGATGGGAAATCTACTGCAAAGTTGCTGCAATTGACGGAGGACTTGTGAACAAGGGCGACCTTGCACTCCTGGGTAAGCACCTTCCTCTTTTCCTTGTGGTAGCACACATTGGGATAGAGGCCAATACACAACAGCGACACGGCCTGACAACACACAAATACAAAACAATCAGGTCAGTCTTATAGGTCACGTCTGTTCTTTTCTGTAAAGGGCAAAAGGTTGGGTTTGATCCTGATCGACAGCCTCCAGGTACAACCAGCCTTAATGGGTACCGGATTTTTTTCTGGGAAAGTAAAGGGGCACAAGGGGAAATACCGGCCACATTACCCAAAAAAATCATGTGCCGAAGGTTCGTAAAAATTATGGTCACTAAACCATGTTCCCTATACGCTACTTGGCATGAAGGGGGCACTTTACTTTTTTTTTTTTTTTTTTTTTAAAGTTATTGTTCTCTTCTCACCCCAGGTCTGTCTTTGGATATGTTTTTTTTAAAATGAATACAACATTATATGTGCAAGCTTACTCCAACATTTTGATAGACATCTTAAACACCTCATAAAGGGATATTTCATGTAAATGTCTGCTTATATTGTTTACCCAGTGGTGGAGTATATGTTTCTACAACTTCACAAATAGATCAGCACCTCAGCCACATGTAAATGTGAACAGGCACCCCAGACTGCAGAACACATACTTCAAGACTGCACTGAATATAGTCTCTCTCTGTCTTCACTTGCTGTTGTACCCGTTTGGGTGTCAAGGGAGATACACAGTTCTGGTTCTCACCCTTTTGGTGGCTTCACTCATTGTCACTTGATGTTGCTCTAATGTTTCTTTGATGTTGTCTGTCTATCTTACTCTCAGTCTGTCTTGCTCTTCTCCCTTAATATTATGCTTTGTGTGGTAAGGAATCACACTGCATTCTTTCTTGATGGGCAAACCAGTTTATTTGTTGTTTCTGTGTGTAGCTTAGGATTGGCTCAATGCGTACTCTTTCTATTGTAGTAATATTTCTGAATCTGTCTTTTCTGGTCACTCCAAGTGCTCTTCTCAGACATCGAATCTCTGTGGTGACAAGTTTTCATTTATGCCTAGATGTAAGTGACCCTATTTGGCATTGGTATAATAAGTAGACTGAGAAAAATCCAATTGGACCATAGGTACAACACTATAGACAAAACTATATGGGCCACAGAAAGAATTAGAGAAAAAAAACAGTAAAATTTATATAAGAAATGACTTGCAGATTTAGACAATAATTCTGACAAATGAAAGATAGATAATACACAAATTGGTAGAGATAATTGACAATGCTAGTACAGCCAACCTGCCTGGTTCTTTTTGATGCCTTCATAGCTACATAATAATGCTGCTTTATTCATGACCATTCCCCATCCTTCCATTATGAGTAGCAACTTCTGAGTTTGAATGCTCTTCCCCAACACCACATTTGGATAGCATGAACCCACCTTCTACTATGTGTCTACATATTCCACCCATTACAAAGTTTCTAACAGTTTGGGGCCAGGCTGTTAGATCTTACAACACACCCATACCATAGAAATAGAAAACAAAAACTGTTTCACTAGAGACTCTGGGCCTATGTTAAATGTGTTGATTTGATCAACTTTATCATCTCTGATGTGGTCTATTAGTAAGGATACTACGTATGTCAGTCAGGATTCTAAGTATGTTCAACTACATAGGACAAAACATAAGAACCATGTTCTTTGATCCATAAGAAAACAGAGAGTGGTAGAAATATATATATCAGAGGAGTAGGAAAGCTGAAAAGATTAGCACAAGAAAGGCACAAATGAAAAGAGAATACACTATACATAAAACTGACATATAAATATGAGGGCTACTTTGACAAATATTTACAAAATGGAAGATAGCTAATTCAACAATCTGAGAGGTTTCATGAAATACTTTCTCTTTGGGGTCTCACTCCTGTTGACTGCTCTACTTGTACCAGCTCTACTGCAGGCCTGAATATCATTGTATGTATTCCTAAGAAATAAAAATGCTTAGCAGATGACACAGTATACAGGCATGCTGGTGATGATGATTTAGAAGCATGTCCACACAATATCTTAGGCAAAAGTAATATATTCTGCAGGACCATGTGACCCCGCAAGCAATCATGAGGTGTCAAAGGTATGACCTATCAGCTCCTTAGTTCTGATATCTATCTGTCTATTGTCTTTCGAGCCGAAGACGGCACATAGGGCAGAACCACAATCTCAAAAACAGAAACCTTGCGTGCCAAAATGGCACATATTGCAGAGATCACTGCTCTAAAATCTATGGCGCTGTTTCCATAACAATACTTTTTACAATGACAGCTTGTCAAGCCATCGATCATAGTTCTGATATAGCTTGTCTTAACTCTTTCAGAATTGAAGGTTTTTATTAATGCAATGGAAGAGATTTCAGAGATAACATTTTTCATGGTTTTAAATATCAATCTACATGCTTTGTCTAAGACAAAACTTATTATATATGAATTTGTAGATAATGGAACTAAGAATTAGATTTCACCAATACCAAGATGATACAAGACATGTACAAAGAATATGGTTTGTTGACGGTTTACACTAATCAAATTGCAAGAGATGCACTCTGCGGCTAAAAGTACACAGCTGAAATCAGCATGATGAACAGTGCATCAAAATGTGTGGAAAGAGTTAAGTGTGGGACAGGAGATTTGGGGGAGAGGATTACAAGTGAGAGTTGATCTAACCAATTACTGAAATATGACCTAATAGTAATGTGCAGCAACTCCAATAAGTCAATCTTATTACAATAACTGATCACAGTACTGAACATGCTGACTAACACTTACACCACCCACACAACAAAGTCACATAATAAAGGAAAGAGAGAGAAGGAAACAAGAGCACTCACCACATCAAGTCTGGTGTCTGGTCCTATAAAGTTGAATGTCTGTGGTAGCAGACTCTCTTCTGGGAAGCCCGCACTGATGAGGATGTCCCGAAGCTGGTTCTGTCAAATACACAAATAAAGCTGCTCATTGTTGGCAAGTGACACTACATTTATCTGAATGTAGAACTGACTAGTAAGATACAAACTCGGTTGATCACAGCCTCTCAAGAGAGACACTGATTATTAATTTCAAAGAAACAGGTGGAAACATCACTCTTTAAAGAGGGTATGTGATTGAAGACCACTATAATGGGAAGATATGTGATTGAAGACTACTTTAATGGGAAGATACGATTGAAGGAATATAACTTTAATGGAAATATATGATTGAAGAGCACTTTAATGGGAAGATATGTGATTGAAGAACACTTAATAAATTCTGTGTTATCATTTAAAGATTCTTTATTGACTTAACAAACACTAAAATGGGACATATCAAATTTCTAATGTGAAAACTTCCCAGCATGCAATGTTGAAATGTATTGGTGAATTTCTTCCTTTCAAGCCATGAATGGATCTTGGGCAGCCCAACGGAGCCATGTATGCTGGTCAGGGTTCTCCTTCAAGGTTCACCAGTGAGTCAACAAAATTAGCCAGAAAACGCTGGTTGTGTTATTGTCAACCAACATCAAAGTGGTATTATTAGTCACTGCACACAGATTTTATTTATTATATTTTTTTTTTTTTCGATCACCAGCTTTCACCTATGACAAAGTCCCTAGAGACTAGGAACTGAATTTTGCATGTTAATCCATTTTTCCCTGGCAGCCGTGTGCACAGGGATCCCTCACTGGACAGGCAGGTAACTCCAACTTCGGAGCTGCTCATATTTTTTCCATTGATGAGCAATTGACGTTTCAAGCTTGGCCTTGCCGCTGAGATTAGGGGTGGCTGCCACAGAGAAAAATCACAAATAAAAATCCAAACTGGTGCAGGCGGGATTTGAACTCACAACCTCTCTGTCTTGAGACCGGCATCTTGCCAACCAGTCCCACGCAGATGAACATCTTGAGGAGAAATCAGAGGACATATGGATGTGTCTGGTGAGGATGATTTTACCATATTACATTATTAAACATTACAATAAATGGATACTCACAACGCAAGTTGTGTACAGGCAATAAGTTGCTGGAGTTCCAAGGTGGTGGAAGAGATTTTGGTTTCACTGACCTGTGCTGAAGACTTAATTAATTTGAGATTCCTAACATAAATCTCTGTGCCAATTTCAACAGGAAGTTTCACAGTCGAGATTTGCTGCCATTGCTATGGGGTTGGCACACCTGACTGCAGTCTTCAGTGTGAATGTCCTTTGTTGTCAAGTTGTGTTTGCTACATTATAGCTTTGAAAATTATTATAAATGCCATAGGATTTGTTCAGTGGCTATTTACTTACAGTTCTCTCCTGTATAACACTGTGCCAAGTCAAATGAAGGATAGACTTTAAGGATTCTGCGCTGGTGCTGCAGTGTTTGTGCACCTGGTTGCTGCCTTTTCAGTGAATCATTGTGGGTATATACATTGTTGTCAAATATTGTGCATACTAACCATGGTGATGGACAAAATGTATATACCCAATACTCTAAAATTACAGTGTGATTAAGATTCTGAGATATACATGAATATACAGCCCAGATGCGACTGCCAAGTCAAGAAAGATATCACCTAAATTCAAGACAGCTACAGGGAGAAAAAGTGAAGGCTTGTGAACCAGTTCTAATTTCTCAGCTGTTTCACACTGTGATTTACCGAGGAGTGGATCTGAGCACTTATAAACAGTTGTTCAATATGTGATGACGATCAGCATAACATAGTTGCTGGTGCATTAATTTTCTGTAAATATCAGCCTATTTATTAGCTGACGTGTCAACATACTGTTCTACTTTCCCAAAGAAACTCTCTGATCCCCATAATGAGAGGCTGGATAAACCCAAAAGTCAAGCTAATGAGATGACCCATTGGAGCTGAACCTCATAGCACATGTCATGGAGTGAGTGCACTGAACACTTTGGCTTTACTGCCGCTTTTCACATCATAATACATGAATGTTGATGAAAATGTAATATAATACATTATTAAACATATGACTTTAAAGAGGAATGCAAGACAGATGAACATGACATTATACAATCAAGTGTTCTTATATTATACACTAAAGGAAAAATATGATATTCTATACTTATTATGGGCTCAAATTTTATGTAAAACATTGGTGTACTTAACACATCCTTTTGACAATGCAGCTAACTAGAAATGTGTACCTGGCTTTTGTTCAGTGAAGAAAAGACATCTATAGACATTATACTGGACAGCAGTTTTTTTAAACTGGGGAAAAACTACTGGACTGGGCTCTCATAAACTAGGGAGAGAATACTGGACCAGGCTCTCATAAACTGGGGAAAAACTACTGGACTAGGCTCTCATAAACTGGGGAAAGAATACTGGACCAGGCACTCATAAACTGGAGAAAGAATACTGGACCAGGCTCTCATAAACTGGAGAAAGAATACTGGACCAGGCTCTCATAAACTGGAGAAAGAATACTGGACCAGGCTCTCATAAACTGGAGAAAAAATACTGGACCAGGCTCTCATAAACTGGAGAAAGAATACTGGACCAGGCTCTCATAAACTGGAGAAAGAATACTGGACCAGGCTCTCATAAACTGGAGAAAGAATACTGGACCAGGCTCTCATAAACTGGAGAAAGAATACTGGACCAGGCTCTCATAAACTGGAGAAAGAATACTGGACATGTAAAATAAATACCCAGGAGAAGTAGAGGCCTACACTTTACTCTGCAATACTAATAGAGAAAACCTTGACCTTTCAATGATACTATTAGATATAACTTTGAAACAAGAGATGAAGTTAAATAGTGATACTAACCTTGGCCTCCCAGGACATTCGCAAGGTCTGCATGTTCAGCAATTTTTTCTCACAAAACATGATCTCAGAGTTCTCCCCACCTGACCTGGAAACAAACCAATCATTGTCCATTTTGACAACTACTAAGTCATGCTTGGGACTACATATGTTCATTAATTTACACACATAATTTCAAGCTGCAGACATATGTGGATTACCAACACATATCTATCTTAATGTCTTTTTCAACATTTCAATTCCCAGTGGAGCAGAGGTCTTCCCCAATCTGTCTTGTTTTGTGACATTTTTTTAAAAATCACTTTATGTCTTTCCCATCTTTTTTCATTCCTGCTCCCACATGTCTTCAAGTATTTTGAACATCTCCTTTGTTTCCTATCCAAGAGATTCCAAAAATGAGCCGATTGTGTAAAACTCAACCATCTTTGGCAGGCCATCATCTATGTTGCACATTATTGATTTGTTCTACATTATTTCCTCTACAGCTCCTTGAGCAGCAGTCAGGGCAATCATCATAATGGCTGCTGGTAGTCACACTTAGCCATCAACAGCTGGTTATATTTCACAAAAATATAAACACGTTTTAGAGATCTCTTATTTTGATTCCGATCGAGACAAGTCTCCAAGGTTCACCATGTCACTAACAATGGCTCCCAGAGATTTTTCTGGGAAGTAAAAGTGACCTGACCTGATAGTGATGACAGAATCCACAAATGTGGTCATTAACACCATATTCCCTTTATGTACAGAAAGAAATATGAGGAAACCTTGACTTCACTTACTTTTATTGTTTAACTCTATACTGGAGCCTTCTCACATTCAGTAGTTTGACTGGTTATTATAGAAATAGGTGACAAGCGCTGTCAGATAATGAGATGAAAACGAATGGTGATAAATATAACAAGGCCATTGTAAGAATGTGATAACTGAGAGGAGGCATGACACGCATGATGAAAATATTTGAAGTCAATGTTTTGTATTTTAGACCAGATAACTGGTTGTGAGATTTAGGAGAGTGTGTCAATGAGAAATGTGATCTTTATTACATGTGTGGTGAGAGAGAGATGCATACTGACAGAATGTGAGAAAGAGGGTGTGTCAGAGAGGGGGTGGGGGGAGAAAGAGAGATATGCATAAGGACAGAATGTGAGAAAGAGAGTGCTTCAGAGAGAAAGTGAGTGAGAGATGCTTACTGACAGAATGTGACAGAGGGTGTGTCAGACAGAGAGAGAGAGAGAGAGAGAGAAAAAAAAAGTGAAAAAGTTTGTGTAGTGTGAAATGTAATCTTTTTTAAAAATGATTGTCTGTGGACAAAAAAGAGAGAGAAAGAGAGCACATGTTTACTGAGAAAAAGGTTTCCTCCATGTTTTGATAGACTTATGTGGAATATAGTAATAGTAATGATATTATTTCAATGGCTAATAAAAACACTGCTCCACCTCCCAGCGAGGAAACAGACTTTCCAGTCTGGTCAAGTGAGAAGGGATCAGAGAGGGAAGGCAATCCTCCAATCAAAAGTTCTGTGCTGAAGTCAGACATGTTGGGTCAAAAGGTGCAAACATCACAGCCTATCTGCAAATCACAACACAGATATACCCACTTAACATTATTTAAAGGAGGAATGACGATGAGGGCTATCAACTCCTTGAGAAGTCAACAGGTAAGTGCCAGAAAGAGAGAAATTATTCTATTAAAAATACCAGTCGCACATTTTTTGGTGACTTTATAGCATGCCTGACTTGTGTTAATTCTGAGTAAATCTCTGGTACCAATATTAAAGCCTACGTGAATCCTTTTTCTCCGGCTTGGTATTGAACCGTTGATCAGAGGTTTAACAAGCCGCTATCGTAAAAACGATGTTGTTAATGAAACGTAGACCTGATACAGAATGTGTAAATTAGCAGTAGATAATAATGATAGATTTTTCGGCCCCAAAACAACAACAAAAATAGGATTCTGGAATGTGCGAACAATGGCCGCTCCGACGAAACATGCACAGGTCGCGAGCGAGATGGACAGATACGATCTAGATATTTTAGGATTAAGCGAAATGCGCTGGCTTGGAACAGGTAGGAGATCTATTGATAATAAAATAGTAGTTTTTTCTGGAAGGGAAGATGGAAAACACCGTGAAGGAGTAGGCATAATGATGACAGACAAAGCTGCAAGAAGTTTATTAGAAAGACATGTATGATGGTTACACATGTGCAGTTCGAACAGAGGAAGGACTGAGCGAATGTTTCCCAATAGAAACTGGGGTTAAACAAGGATGTATTTTATCGCCCTTGTTATTTGGAATTGTTATGGACTTCATAATGAAGAAATGCTGCACTGGTAATAAAGGCATCGAATGGATACAAGGAGACCATTTGGAGGACCTCGACTTTGCTGATGACATAGTTCTCATCAGCAGTCAGATAAAACGATGCAGGAAAACACAAATGAACTATCATCAATAGCCAGCAAATTGGGCTTGAGGTCAATCATGAAAAGACTAAAGTCATGAAAAGTTTAATTCCAACAAGTGACAAAATATACATGGAAAACAAACCAGTAGAAGAGATCGATCACTTTATCTATCTTGGAAGTCACATTGATCGAGAAGGGGATACGAGCAAAGAAATTAGAATCAGACTGGCTAAAGCAGCAATGTCTTTCAGAAGCCTTGAAAAGTTGTGGAAATCAAAACTCATTAGCACAAACACAAAACTTAGGCTATTCAAATCAAATGTACTATCAACCCTTACGTATGCGTGTGAAAGCTGGAAAACAACAAGAGATATAGAAACAAAGTTGAACGCATTCGAAAATAAATGTCTAAGGAAAATACTTGGTATAGAATGGAACGAATTCAAAACAAACGAGGAAATTAGAGAAATCGCCAATCAACCACTAATATCTTCAGTAATAAAGAAAAGACGATGGTCATACGTTGGACATGTGATGAGAAGAGATAATAATCGAATAGCAAAGCAAGCCCTCATATGGGAAACAACAGGTAAAAGAAAAAGAGGAAGACCCAGGGAGACACTGAGAAGAACATTGATGAGAGAGGCAAGAGCAGCAGGAATCGGCTCCCTCAATGAGATAGAACTGCTTGCACAGAACAGAGACAGATGGCGAGATTTAATAAAATATCTTTAAAAGAAAACTGCTAGAACAAAAATTCATATAGGAGAAGGTGTATCTTGGTCTACGCCCTATGGGCCGGTTACGGCTCGAAAGGTCAATAGATAGAATCCTGAGCTTTGTTTGTACAACAGCAACAAATTCACAACAACTGGCGACTGAACCAGGATCCCTCTGATCAGTATCGTGCACAACCACCAGGCTCCAGAGTGCACAAGTATTGATAGAAATCAGTGTCAAGTATATAGAACAGACACTATTGTAAGATTTTGCTGAAATCAGTGTCAAGTATATACAACAGACACTATTGTAAGATGTTGCTGAAATCAGTGTCAAGTATATAGAACAGACACTATTGTAAGATGTTGCTGAAATCAGTGTCAAGTATATACAACAGAAACTATTGTAAGATGTTGCTGAAATCAGTGTCAAGTATATACAACAGAAACTATTGTAAGATGTTGCCACAAATCAGTGTCAAGTATATACAACAGAAACTATTGTAAGATGTTGCTGAAATCAGTGTCAAGTATATACAACAGAAACTATTGTAAGATGTTGCTGAAATCAGTGTCAAGTATATAGAACAGAAACTATTGTAAGATGTTGCCACAAATCAGTGTCAAGTATATACAACAGAAACTATTGTAAGATGTTGCTGAAATCAGTGTCAAGTATATAGAACAGAAACTATTGTAAGATGTTGCCACAAATCAGTGTCAAGTATATACAACAGAAACTATTGTAAGATGTTGCTGAAATCAGTGTCAAGTATATACAACAGAAACTATTGTAAGATGTTGCTGAAATCAGTGTCAAGTATATACAACAGAAACTATTGTAAGATGTTGCCACAAATCAGTGTCAAGTATATACAACAGAAACTATTGTAAGATGTTGCTGAAATCAGTGTCAAGTATATACAACAGAAACTATTGTAAGATGTTGCCACAAATCAGTGTCAAGTATATACAACAGAAACTATTGTAAGATGTTGCCACAAATCAGTGTCAAGTATATACAACAGAAACTATTGTAAGATGTTGCTGAAATCAGTGTCAAGTATATACAACAGAAACTATTGTAAGATGTTGCCACAAATCAGTGTCAAGTATATACAACAGAAACTATTGTAAGATGTTGCTGAAATCAGTGTCAAGTATATAGAACAGAAACTATTGTAAGATGTTGCCACAAATCAGTGTCAAGTATATAGAACAGAAACTATTGTAAGATGTTGCCACAAATCAGTGTCAAGTATATAGAACAGAAACTATTGTAAGATGTTGCTGAAATCAGTGTCAAGTATATACAACAGAAACTATTGTAAGATGTTGCCACAAATCAGTGTCAAGTATATAGAACAGAAACTATTGTAAGATGTTGCTGAAATCAGTGTCAAGTATATACAACAGAAACTATTGTAAGATGTTGCTGAAATCAGTGTCAAGTATATACAACAGACACTATTGTAAGATGTTGCTGAAATCAGTGTCAAGTATATACAACAGAAACTATTGTAAGATGTTGCTGAAATCAGTGTCAAGTATATACAACAGACACTATTGTAAGATGTTGCTGAAATCAGTGTCAAGTATATACAACAGACACTATTGTAAGATGTTGCTGAAATCAGTGTCAAGTATATACAACAGAAACTATTGTAAGATGTTGCTGAAATCAGTGTCAAGTATATACAACAGACACTATTGTAAGATGTTGCCACAAATCAGTGTCAAGTATAAACAACAGAAACTATTGTAAGATGTTGCCACAAATCAGTGTCAAGTATATACAACAGAAACTATTGTAAGATGTTGCCACAAATCAGTGTCAAGTATATACAACAGAAACTATTGTAAGATGTTGCCACAAATCAGTGTCAAGTATATACAACAGAAACTATTGTAAGATGTTGCCACAAATCAGTGTCAAGTATATAGAACAGAAACTATTGTAAGATGTTGCCACAAATCAGTGTCAAGTATATAGAACAGAAACTATTGTAAGATGTTGCCACAAATCAGTGTCAAGTATATACAACAGAAACTATTGTAAGATGTTGCCACAAATCAGTGTCAAGTATATACAACAGAAACTATTGTAAGATGTTGCCACAAATCAGTGTCAAGTATATACAACAGAAACTATTGTAAGATGTTGCCACAAATCAGTGTCAAGTATATACAACAGAAACTATTGTAAGATGTTGCCACAAATCAGTGTCAAGTATATAGAACAGAAACTATTGTAAGATGTTGCCACAAATCAGTGTCAAGTATATAGAACAGAAACTATTGTAAGATGTTGCCACAAATCAGTGTCAAGTATATACAACAGAAACTATTGTAAGATGTTGCCACAAATCAGTGTCCAGTATATAGAACAGAAACTATTGTAAGATGTTGCTGAAATCAGTGTCAAGTATATACAACAGAAACTATTGTAAGATGTTACTTATTTGACAAACTTGTGATACCTTGCATCTTCCCACATCTGAAAGGCATTCAGCAGAGCCACATGGTCACTAGCTCGGCTACCTGCCATGTTCTTGTGTACCCATCCAAGTCTGCGACGGTCAGTGGGGACAATGAAGGGCTCTGGGAAAGTGGTACTGGCAGCAATGGTACACATGGCATCTCCCACACTGTCAAAGAGAGAGAAGGAGATTATAGACAAGTCACATTCAAGTCTGTTACTGATGAAATAGACATAGAAATCCCACAAGTGAAAGGATTGAGAATTTTCTTTACATGCATGCTCTTGGTCAATATCTGTTACTGTATGGTGAGGCATGTGTGGAGTTACATTGTGTGGTGAGACTAGTGTCTGGTGTTACTGTATGTGTGGTGAGACTAGTGTCTGGTGTTACCCTGTGTATGGTGAGACACATCTTGTACTATTATATATTACAAGTCATATGTCTTGTTATTTATGAATGGAGAGACATAACCAATGCTACTGCATGTGTTGTAAATCATATTTGTAGCCATAAAGTTGCATGAGTGGTAAATTGTATCTTAGCTTCACACATTATCTCAATGGATGTACTTACTAAAAAATACAACCATAGATAATCATTTTTCCCAGCCTTGGCTCAATGGGCATCTTGGCCAGTAGTCTGCCAAGTGGTGTCAGCTCATCATTGGCATCCAAAGCTCTCATGCCTGCAGAGAAGATCACAAACATCTTTTATTATCCTCCATAACACCAGCATAGCAGGCTATCATCTAAAGACATTGATATATAACTGTCATGTTTTTGCTCGGACAGTCTTACACTCAAACACCAACAACCATAACAGAATGGTTATCTGAAAGGATGTGGACAAACAAACCTCGGAGCATGACCTCTGCTTCAATGACAGCATCAATGGGAGGAGGTTCAACAGCCTTAGCCAGGAACATGCCAATCGGGCCTAGTCTCAGCAGCTTGATGGACAGGGCAAGCTCATGCAGGGGAGTACGGAAAATCTCTGGGGTGGCATGCTGTTCTAGTCTGGGGAACACAAGTATATGTGGGTTTTACTATGACTAACTTTAAATGCATCTCAATTTGAAAGGTGATATAGTGAAATATAAACAGAACCAGTGCAAATACAGAGAAGATGAAATGGAATATCTAGTGGAAGTTGATGCTGAGCATCACTAAAGCTCACTTAGCAACATGATGATCACTGCTAGATCCTGTCTACATTACCTGTGATGATCACTGCTAGATCATGTCTACATTACCTGTGATGATCACTGCTAAATCATGTCTACATTACATGTGATGATCACTGCTAGATCATGTCTACATTACCTGTGATGACCACTGCTAGATCATGTCTACATTACCTGTGATGATCACTGCTAGATCATGTCTACATTACATGTGATGATCACTGCTAAATCATGTCTACATTACATGTGATGATCACTGCTAGATCATGTCTACATTACCTGTGATACTCACTGCTAGATCATGTCTACATTACATGTGATGATCACTGCTAGATCATGTCTACATTACATGTGATGATCACTGCTAGATCATGTCTACATTACATGTGATGATCACTGCTAGATCATGTCTACATTACCTGTGATACTCACTGCTAGATCATGTCTACATTACCTGTGATGATCACTGCTAGATCATGTCTACATTACATGTGATGATCACTGCTAGATCATGTCTACATTACCTGTGATGATCACTGCTAGATCATGTCTACATTACATGTGATGATCACTGCTACATCATGTCTACATTACATGTGATGATCACTGCTAGATCATGTCTACATTACATGTGATGATCACTGCTAGATCATGTCTACATTACATGTGATGATCACTGCTAGATCATGTCTACATTACATGTGATGATCACTGCTAGATCATGTCTACATTACATGTGATGATCACTGCTAGATCATGTCTACATTACCTGTGATGATCACTGCTAGATCATGTCTACATTACATGTGATGATCACTGCTAGATCATGTCTACATTACCTGTGATACTCACTGCTAGATCATGTCTACATTACATGTGATGATCACTGCTAGATCATGTCTACATTACATGTGATGATCACTGCTAGATCATGTCTACATTACATGTGATGATCACTGCTAGATCATGTCTACATTACCTGTGAGACTCACTGCTAGATCATGTCTACATTACCTGTGATGATCACTGCTAGATCATGTCTACATTACATGTGATGATCACTGCTAGATCATGTCTACATTACCTGTGATGATCACTGCTAGATCATGTCTACATTACATGTGATGATCACTGCTACATCATGTCTACATTACATGTGATGATCACTGCTAGATCATGTCTACATTACATGTGATGATCACTGCTAGATCATGTCTACATTACATGTGATGATCACTGCTAGATCATGTCTACATTACATGTGATGATCACTGCTAGATCATGTCTACATTACATGTGATGATCACTGCTAGATCATGTCTACATTACCTGTGATGATCACTGCTAGATCATGTCTACATTACATGTGATGATCACTGCTAAATCATGTCTACATTACATGTGATGATCACTGCTAGATCATGTCTACATTACATGTGATGATCACTGCTAAATCATGTCTACATTACATGTGATGATCACTGCTAGATCATGTCTACATTACATGTGATGATCACTGCTAGACTAATTTAAGTCTCACCAACTTGGTGATGTTTGTTGAGCTAATGGCAAACAGTCTAGAGAAAGACTGACAAACATTAACAGCAATAATAGCAAACAGCCTAGAGAAATACTGACAAACATTAACAGCAATAATAGCAAACAGTCTAGAGAAATACTGACAAACATTAACAGCAATAATAGCAAACAGCCTAGAGAAATACTGACAAACATTAACAGCAATAATAGCAAACAGCCTAGAGAAATACTGACAAACATTAACAGCAATAATAGCAAACAGCCTAGAGAAATACTGACAAACATTAACAGCAATAATAGCAAACAGCCTAGAGAAAGACTCTTAAACTTCAGATTTCTATTGTTGGATTGCGCATAAATTTAAAAAGTGATCCGAAGCTGCAATACTGAATGCCATCCGGATTAAATTGTGTAGAAATTTTCATACAAATTAAAACTTATCAAAGTGTAATTCTGTTGTTTTGAGTTCAACTCAACTCAAAACAACAGAAATGAAATTCAGTGGTCACCGACTAAGCAACTTGATGATTTACACTTTGCTGATGATATAGCTCTCCTATCACACAGCCATCAACAGATGCAAGATAAAATGAGCATACTTGATGAGAGATCACAACAAATAGACTGAAAATAAATAGAGATAAGACCAACATTATGAGAATTAATGTAGTTGGCAATAACCAAATAAATATAGGAGAAACACCTCTGCTAGACATACAATCTTACATATATCTGGGCAGTAATATAGACAAAGAGGGAGGAACAGAAAATGATACCAAAATAAGGATATCAAAAGCAAGAGGAGCTGTTGCACTGGGAAACATATGGAAGTCCAAAGAAATTAGGTTAAATACTAAAATAAAAATGTTCAACTCCAATGTTAAGTCAGTCTTATTATATGGCTGTGAAACATGGAGAACAACTAAAATGACAATCATGAAGATAGACTTTCATTAATGGATGCTTACGCAGAATAGTAAAAAAAAAAAAAAAGTAAAGTACCCCCGTCATGCCAAGTGGTGTATAGGGAAATATGGTGTTAGTGACCCTATATTTTACAGACCTTCAGCACATGATTTTTGGGGTAATGTGGTCGGTATTACGCCCGTGCTGCTTTACTTTCCCAGAAAAAAATCCGGTACCCATTTAAGGCTGGGTGAACCCGAAAGCCGTTGGTTGGGATCGAACCCTACCCCTTGTCCTTTGTAGTCCAGTTCACTAACCACTGAGCTATCGAAAGGATGGAAATGGCAGGACAAAATCACTAACATAGAATTATGGAAATGTACCAGTCAAATACCAGTGGATAAAGAGATACAGCGAATATGATGGCGCTGGATAGGACACACACTACAGAAGCCAACTGAGAGTATTACACAACAGGCCCTTTTTTGGAATCGCCAGGGAAAAAAACAAAGAGGAAGACCAAGGAATTCTTGGAGAAGACAGATTGAAGAAGAGATGAAAATGATGTGGAAGACATGGAATGATCTTAAAAGAATGGCAAGAAACAGAATGGCTTGGAAAATGTTTGTTGAAGACCTATGCTCTATAGGGAGCTGAAAGGTAGAAGAGAAGAAGAAGAGAAAGTGTAATTTAAAGTAAAGAGTGAATTTTGTACAACTGTTATATGGAATATGCAAATAACTGAACATATAACTTTCTGTTATATGGGACACAATATTTGAATATAATACTTTGTTACCTGGGACACAATAATATTTGAACATATTATTTTCTCTTATTACATAATAATATTTGAACATATTACTTTTTGCTATGTGGGGCAATATGACTGAAATGTTAGGAGCTTGGCGATGGAGTTAAAGCTATAAATTACGACACATACAAGCCAATATTTAATTGTAAACATATCCACAAAATAAAAGCTTTATGTTGTACAGACTGATCCCCACACATTATATTCAAAATAAAAGAAATACTAGACCATACTCATAAATGCAGAATCGAATCAATGATATTTGCATTAATCACAAGACAGCTGTTGCAGGTCATGACTAATGTAGAGTTGTCAAGAGAGAAGTTTATGGCTTCAATCTGTTCATGGCTGGATGACAATACTAGGAACACTGAATTGATAACTGCTTTTATCAATGTTTATGGTTGAAAATTAAAGAAAACAAAGGACATTGACATAGTGCCCATTCGTGTCAAATTAAAAGAGAGATATAACTGGACACACTTATGTTAACAGATACAAGGGTCTGTCTGACATCAACGGTTATCTACCTTTTAAAGCGAGCCTTGCTACAAAAATGAAAGGAAAAGCCAGGCTTGACACGGCCAGCTCTGCCCCTTCTCTGCTCCAGGTTAGTCTTGCTAGCCCAGACTGTGGCATAATTAGTCATGTTGTTGTGGGATGTGAACAATTTCATCTTCACCCTGGTGGCAACACAACAAAGGTAAATCAACACAACAAAGGTAAATCAACATAACAAAGGTAGATCAACACAACAAACACATCTCTGACATCACACATGACTTTGAGACTAGTCAGCCACTCTAACAGTAATCGTACATGTCAGGAAATGTACAAATAAATACAGTACCATGAGACATTGCGGTAGACGCCTGTCACATCCAACACATCCAGTCAAAACCAACAATTAATCCAATAATACTAGGCACATCTAACTATATAATTCTATAAATTTTGCTACATCCATTGAACAAAACCTAGCCACGACCAGCAATAAATTCTTTCACAACCAAATGAAACACAGCTATAATCAACAATAAAATTAGTCACGCTCTCAGAATGTTTTAACAAAAAAAAATGTGTAAACAATATACAACAGGGAAGAAGTTGTAGTCTTATATAGTCTTATACAGCAAATATTTAGCCATACAAACAAGAAATAATAATGTAGCCACTCAACAACAAATGTGCCTACTTCAAAAATAAATGAACAAAGACAGCTATGTCCAACAGCACAAAACTAGGAAGCAGTGCAGTAACATTAAGGAGATATATGTAAGCACATTGTAATCAAATAAAAATAAACTTATCAACAAAGTACATATTTCAAACAACAGATATGATATACAAGAAGCTCAAAACTTATGTTACATGCATATAAGGGCAGGAGCTACTGGTTAAGTGCTCTGTGCACACTGTGAGCTGTGCATTTCATCCATTTTAATCGTGTTTCGATATTCTGATTGTTTACAATGAATGATGATACCGTATGACAGAGAACAGATGATAAAGTTAACTTTTTGTGAGGTTTCACCCTATGTCTTTTGCCGTGTGCTAAGGCTGCTATAATGGGGGCTACAGCTACCTTTCTTTGTTTGGGAGATGAGAAGTCAATTCGAATGATTCCACTGGCACGGGCGGTTGAACAATTATGTATTTTAATTCGTTTGCAGTGATACCGGGGCCTTCCATAACCATAAGGGCAGATAATGACTATCATAAAAATGCAGAATTTTTGCCATGACAGCTTGAGCAAGAGTCATGCTGATGTAGATATACCTGTAACCAATTTCTCATCTGATCTTATAAAGTGTTTATACATTATATGTAATCTATTGGGGGTATTTAAAATAAAAAGAACAAAACTGTTTTAGGGGAAAACAGATCTCTCAGACAGACACTCACTTGCAAGAATCAATAACGTAGACCACATCATCAATGGTGACACTAGTCTCTGCAATGTTTGTTGACAGGATAATCTGTAGGAATAATCACAGAATGTTTATAAGCTGCTACATCAGCCATTTAAAATGTAAATGAATATATAATTTAGCTTCAATCTTTAAACATGAATAGGAATAATGGCAGGAGATGTGAGGAGATTACAAGTGATTTGTTGCAATTTTCAAACAACAAGAATTTGACAATTTCTGATTATTGTCAGCAAGACCAGACCATGTAAGTTTCATTATTCCAATGCTTTCTTCTTGTATATGGCGACTTCCTTGAAACAACCACAACACAGACAATGCATTAAAAACATACCTGCATACAAAATACACTTTTAGTAAAATAAAATGTAACCATTTCCATACTGTTTATAAGTGCATTGTTCTATATGCTATGAAGTTAGCTACCTTTGTGACACATATTGCCATTGCTGGTGTATGTCGGGGAGGCTCATCACAGGACCAGAGGTATAAAGGCTACTTGGTCAAAGCAGTCACCACAACGTGTGAGACTCAGGATTTTTATTTCACTCCCGATAGAAAAAATCCTTTCTGCCTACTGTGGGTTTCGAACACCGTACAATGGCCTTTCAGCCAGCAAAACAGTGGATTTCCCAGCACAGCCACGCACATCTATGAGGTTAACAAGGTAGAAAATTGGTGACTTCCTAGAGAAAATGAACAACCACAAGAATCCTCATTACTATAAGTTTTTACTCTTGACATTTTCTTCTCTTTCTCACTTTCATTTCAATGTAGTAAAGGGATATGAATTGTAATCTTTTGCTCTGATTTCACATTTCTGCATTTCTAGTATTTCATCAACTATGGGGATGGTCTGTTGTCCATCATAGTTTTTGTTGGTAACTGTGTGACTTGTGTTCAGTTTTTTATGTCTTTGCTACTTCCTTTGTGTTACCGGGGCCTCATTATGAAGGAAGTAAAGAATAGTGACACTGTGACCTTCCAGGCATGTCGTAAGAGGCGACTAAGGAGGTTGATCGATGGCTTGACAAGCTGTCAATGTAAAAAGTATTGTTATGGAAACAGCGCCATATATTTTAGAGCAGTAATCTCTGCAATATGTGCCATTTTGTCACGCAAGGTTTCTATTTTTGAGATTGTGGTTCTGCCCTATGTGCCGTCTTCGGCTCGAAAGGACAATAGATAGATAGATAGATATATATTCTACTGTGGGGGTGGTCCTTAATTGTCTTCTTAAATCTTCACTTCTAAATCTGTTACTCAGCCTGGATCCCATCACGTGTATGACACAATTCACTTCTGTGTTGTTGATTCTAGAGTCTGGCATTGGTAAAACAACATCAAGATGAAGACTATTTTGTTGAGTTTTTTTTAATTTTTGCTTTGATTAAAATGTTTCCCAATAATTTTTACTGCACCATGAGCATATTTTCACTGTTTGTTTAACCTTGAATATATTTCTGCTGCTTATTTGGTGTCATATATCTAAAGAGAGACTAAGCATTTGAATTTGTCTACATAAAAAAAAACGTTTGTTATCTTGAAGGTGATATTTGATCTTCCCCTGGAAATGTAGAAAAATCACTCTACTAATAAAAGACCATGAGAGACGGTACATTACATTCAGAGACATTTTTTAAAATGAAAAGCTTGAAACACAAAGGTATCCTAATACTTGATACATTTTGCTCAATTGTAGCTAGTCTATCAATCTTAACCTTTAATTATATACGAACCCTAAATGTCACATTTGGAATTCCAAAAATAGCATTTTTTGTTTAAGTTTTGCTACACAGCTGTGTGTTCACACACTAGGAGAGACACGGGAATGCTGTAATCATTTCCTGGCTTACATTTGATTTATGACCTGGAATTCAAATGCATTGCACTGTGACTACTGGAGGCGTTACGTTGTCTCTTCACATGTCAGCTATCAGTCCTTCTTTCAAGCCATATGTTTGGACTCCTCTTAGCATCGTTTTTGGAGAAAAAAAAAAGAAAACAAATACTTCAAAATTGACTAAATTTATTTAAAAAAAAAAAAAAAAAAGCTGCACCCTTACTACACCTTCTATGAAGATCCATTGTGTCTGAAAAAAAAAATCCAACAACAAAAGAAACAAATAAATCCAACAGGTTAATATGTTTTGCTTAATTGGAGCTGTTCTATTTATCTACATTTCAAAGCATCAAAAATTGTGAGAGAAGAGAAGTGATAAGCTAAGTCTATACCTTTGTGACACCTTCTGGTACTGGCTCAAATACTCTCCTCTGATCCTCTCTAGGGATGGCTGAATGCAGAGGCAGGATACGGTACTTGGAATTTCCTGTCATTTAGTACAGAAGAGATTTGATAATATTTCAACAGTCTGCAGGGTCCTGATATTAGACTCAAAGACTTGGCATTAAAATTAATTTGTTAAAATGTGTATACATTCTATCTATCTATTGACCTTTTGAGCCGTAGCCGGCCTTGAGGACATAGACCCAGATACTCTTTCTCTTATCTAAATTGTTATTCTAGCAGTTTTCAATCCTTGTAAAGATATTTTATCAAATCTCGCCATTTGTCTCTGTTCTGTGCAAGCAACTCTATCTCATTGAGGGAGCCGATTCCTGCTGCTCTTGCCTCTCTGATCAATGTTCTCAGTGTCTCTCTGAATCGACCTCTTTTCCACTTACCTGTTGTTTCCCACATGAGGGCTTGCTTTGTTATTCAATTATTATCTCTCCTCATCACATGTCCAACATATGACCATCGTCTTTTCTTGATTACTGAAGATAGTGGTTGATTGGCGATTTCTCTAATTTCCTCGTTTGTTTTGAATTCGTTCCACGCTATACCAAGTATTTTCCTTAGACATTTATTTTCGAATGCGTTCAACTTTGTTTCTATATCTCTTATTGTTTTCCAGCTCTCACATGCAAATGTTAGGGTTGATAGTACGTTTGATTTGAATAGTCTAAGTTGTGTGTTTGTGCTGATGAGTTTTGATTTCCACAACTTTTTCAAGGCTTCTGAAAGACATTGCTGCTTTAGCTATTCTGATTCTAATATCTTTACTTGTATCCTCCTCCTGATCAATGTGACTTCCAAGATAGATAAAGTGATCAACCTCTTCCACTGGTTTGTTTTCCATTTCCCATGTATATTTTGTCATCTGTTGGAATTAAGCTTTTCATGACATTAGTCTTTTCATGATTGATATCAAGCCCAATTTTGCTGGCTATTGATGTTAGTTCATTTGTGTTTTCCTGCATCGTTTTTATCTGACTGCTGATGAGGACTATGTCATCAGCAAAATTTAGGTCCTCCAAATGGTCTCCTTGTATCCATTCGATGCCTTTGTTACCAGTGCAGCATTTCTTCATTATGTAGTCCATAACAACTCCAAATAACAAGGGCGATAAAATACATCCTTGTTTAAACCCAGTTTCTATTGGAAAACATTCGCTCAGTTCTTCCTCTGTACGAACTACACATGTGTAACCATCATACATGTCTTTGATAATATTTATGATTTTTTGATGGTAAGCCATATTGCTTCAGAATTTTCCACAAAGAATCTCTATGAATGCTATTGAATGCTTTTTTGAAGCCGATGAAGTTAAACACAAAAAGGTTCTTGCTTTTCAATGTGTTCCTCCAATATAAGTCGTACAGTAAAAATGTGGTCAAGGCAGCTTCTCCCTTTTCTAAACCCAGCCTGTTCTTCACGCATTACTGTATCTATTGAATCCTTTATTCTATCCATGATGATTTTTACAGAATAACTTTGAGGCAACTGACAAAAGTGTCATGCTTCTCCAGTTGTTACAATCTCTCAGATTGCCCTTTTTTAGAATCTTAACAATGATTCCTTTTTTCCACTTATGAGGCACCTTCTCTGCTTTTCAAATGATGTTGAACATTTTCTGGAGGTATATTAAATTATGAAGGTCCTCCAAATGGTCTCGAATGGTTATGAAAAAGGAATCATTGTTAAGATCCCAAAAAAGGGCAATCTTAGAGATTGTAACAATTGGAGAGGCGTGACACTTTTGTCAGTTGCCTCAAAATTATTCTGTAAAATCATCCTAAATAGAATAAAGGATTCAATAGATACAGTAATGCGTGAAGAACAGGCTGGGTTTAGAAAAGGGAGAAGCTGTCTTGACCACATTTTCACTCTACGACTTATATTGGAGGAACACATTGAAAAGCAAAAACCTTTTGTACTTAACTTCATCGACTTCAAAAAAGCATTTGATAGTATTCATAGAGATTCTTTGTGGAAAATTCTGAAGCAATATGGCTTACCATAAAAAATCATAAATATTATCAAAGACATGTATGATGGTTACACATGTGCAGTTCGAACAGAGGAAGGACTGAGCGAATGTTTCCCAATAGAAACTGGGGTTAAACAAGGATGTATTTTATCGCCCTTGTTATTTGGAATTGTTATGGACTTCATAATGAAGAAATGCTGCACTGGTAATAAAGGCATCGAATGGATACAAGGAGACCATTTGGAGGACCTGGACTTTGCTGATGACATAGTTCTCATCAGCAATCAGATAAAAACGATGCAGGAAAACACAAATGAACTATCATCAATAGCCAGCAAAATTGGGCTTGAGGTCAATCATGAAAAGACTAAAGTCATGAAAAGTTTAATTCCAACAAGTGACAAAATATACATGGAAAACAAACCAGTAGAAGAGATCGATCACTTCATCTATCTTGGAAGTCACATTGATCGAGAAGGGGATACGAGCAAAGAAATTAGAATCAGACTGGCTAAAGCAGCAATGTCTTTCAGAAGCCTTGAAAAGTTGTGGAAATCAAAACTCATTAGCACAAACACAAAACTTAGACTATTCAAATCAAATGTACTATCAACCCTTACGTATGCGTGTGAAAGCTGGAAAACAACAAGAGATATAGAAACAAAGTTGAACGCATTCGAAAATAAATGTCTAAGGAAAATACTTGGTATAGAATGGAACGAATTCAAAACAAACGAGGAAATTAGAGAAATCGCCAATCAACCACTAATATCTTCAGTAATAAAGAAAAGACGATGGTCATACGTTGGACATGTGATGAGAAGAGATAATAATCGAATAGCAAAGCAAGCCCTCATATGGGAAACAACAGGTAAAAGAAAAAGAGGAAGACCCAGGGAGACACTGAGAAGAACATTGATGAGAGAGGCAAGAGCAGCAGGAATCGGCTCCCTCAATGAGATAGAACTGCTTGCACAGAACAGAGACAGATGGCAAGATTTGATAAAATATCTTTAAAAGAAAACTGCTAGAACAAAAATTCATATAGGAGAAGGTGTATCTTGGTCTACGCCCTATGGGCCGGTTACGGCTCGAAAGGTCAATAGATAGATTAAATTATGGCTATCAATTGCCTTGAGGAATAAATATACAGTAAATGAGAAAAAATATAGGCTTCCAAGTTCACTGACATAAAAATATCTAAGATGAGTTCCCCATTGGAACTGAGCTATGTACTTGTTCACAGCATAATTTAATAATCTTGCGGTTCTTTTGATTTTTATGTTATCATCATCAGGTGCCATGCCAGTTAGCGTAGGTGATCATTTCTCTTCACATCACTTAGTCCTTCATGCATATCATAATTTCAGTCTGTGATCTTTTATTATGCCATCTGGTTAGGCTGTTCAATATTTTTTCTCTTTATTTTACCCTGCTCTTCCTTCCATTGACGCTACCCTGTTGGTATAGTATTCTCAATACCTTCTTTTGGCATGACATGACCAATAAATGTACATTGTCTCTTCCTTATATTTTAATGATATTTCTAGTTTCTTCAGTTTGTTTTAAACTTTTTGTCATTTTAGTTTTTGCCATTGATAGAACTCACAGCATTCTTCTGATAAACCACATCTCAGCTGCCTCTAATGTTCTTAGTGTTGTCTTACTTATCCTCCACGATTCACATCCATATAGTAGAACAAGTTCAATGCAGCACTTTAGGATAGCACTTTATGTCATGGATCTTGTTTAGATGGTTAGGATTTTTATGTTATGAATTTTCTTCAGGTGATTGGGGTTTTTTATGTTTTGAATTTTAATCAAAGGATCAGGATTTTTATATTATGAATTTTCTTCAGGTGATTGGGGTTTTTTATGTTTTGAATTTTAATCAAAGGATCAGGATTTTTATGTTATGAATTTTCTTCAGGTGATTGGGGTTTTTTATGTTTTGAATTTTAATCAAAGGATCAGGATTTTTGTTATGAATTTTCTTCAGGTGATTGGGGTTTTTTATGTTTTGAATTTTAATCAAAGGATCAGGATTTTTATGTTATGAATTTTGTTTGGATAATCAGGATATAACCATGTCACACAATCTGTTAATTGCCCTTCACACATAATGTCAACATGAGCATATGTCGAACACCTCAAAATCATTATATTAACTCATCAGAAAAGTTTTAGTTTGTTAACAATGGGGCAATGAACTGTATGGAAAACTACTCAACTAACTGAGAAGCTAAAGGGTTAAGTCAAGGCAAACCTATAAGATGGTGAGTGGGAATGAACCCAATCCTTTGCCTCCAGTTCACTCCAGATGGGTTAAGTTTTCTTTTTTGTTAAAGTAGAAATGTACCTCTCACATCTCCTGGCAGCATGGGGGGATTGATACTTATGCCCATAACATCAGCATTCACACATGTTTTAACATGGAAAGCATAACAACAGTCTCCCCAGAAAAAATCCCTGAAATATATTGTAGAGGATGTATGATCCTCAAAGATGTATTGATCAGACTAAAAAGAAATCAAACTTGCTACAAATTGAAGTTCCTCTGAC
The DNA here is from genome assembly GCA_032433765.1 of Megaustenia siamemsis. Lineage (NCBI taxonomy): Eukaryota > Metazoa > Mollusca > Gastropoda > Stylommatophora > Ariophantidae > Megaustenia > Megaustenia siamemsis. The sequence goes on along the minus strand of JAVIAB010000059.1, from coordinate 4,408,030 downwards.
TATCTGACCAACAAAGAAGTGCACTAGCCACCCAAACTTTGAATGTATCTGTAAGAATGGAAACTAAACTATCACTATTTCTTTCAACGTTCGTCCAGTGACTATTCCTCTTTAATGTCTACCCTTAGCAAAAATGTAAAGTGGGCATAGATGCATTGTGTTGTAGTCTGCAGCATAATAGGAATATTTGTGCCTTTCACCCCAATGCATCAGACTACAGCATTATATCTTTGAGTACAGCGATGCCTTCCCTCAGAGATATCTGCTCAATTGGCCAGTTTGTCTGATCCAGGAACAGCATTTAGTGGTGGAGTGGGACCTGCATCAGCTCAGTTGTTCATTGATGCTGATACAAGCAGGTCAGCTGCTGACCTCTCTTAGCTTAGTTATTAATGTCTGTCTTGGCCCCCAAACTATCATTATATCAAGCTATTCTGTAAAAGAATGGAAACATATGAGCACAAGTGTAGTTTAAGCAACTTTCTTTCATGATAGGTATTGGTAGTTTCTACTCACCAAACTCAGGATTCTGTTCTAGATGTCTCTGGATCATAAATATCAGGTTCCACCCAGGCAGGAAGAAGAGGACAGCTCCTGGGACATTAAGACTCTTGATGTATCGTAGTAGACACTGAAAACAGCAACATGAAGACCATAGAGAAACAATCAGTTTGATATATTTTGTATACAATAAAAATATATCTGCTAGCACCAAGTCCAGCATATATTTATACACTTCTTTCCTCCCTCATTTGCCTTTCAGCATCGAAGGGGAGATATAATTTGCAGTCTTTTGCTCTTCTGTTGACCTCTGTTACTGTTATGTTTCCTAGTGCTTCTAATATTCTATCAATCTATCTTTTTCATTGTTGGCCCTTGGCTTTGATATTCTCATGTTTATTGAAGGCTTGTTGTGTTGTGATCTTTCTGTCTTAATACATGGTCAACCCATCTGTTGTACTCTATGGCGAGAATTATTCCTAGCTTTTTTTCTCAATTTTTCATTTCTGATCTTGTCTCGCAGGTTGTTTCCTATTATTCGTCTAACACATTTCATCCTGATAGTTGTAAATTTTTCTTATTGTCATTGCATCTAGGATCCATATAAACTGAATGAACTATTTTCTGTTAGTTTGATTACGTCGACAGCTCATCCTCATTGCACATCAGACATGTCTATAAATGCTCAGATCACCTCTCCAGAATTTTGCATTTGGGGACATTAATTTCAGCTCTCCATTGCAGATTTCTGCATTAAAGTCAACCTGATGCTCCACTTAACAGATTTGCACTGATGATGCAGAGCAGTACACACGGCAATATTCATCTTTGGCAGGTCGCTGGAATTATCTGACATCAATAATTTACATGTTACAACTATTAATATGGACTGTTCTGCCAAGTCAATTGAAGGTTTCACTTTAGGGATTTTGCACCATCGTTACCATGTTTCGTACGTTATTGGCTACATTCTCTACATTAATCGGTTGTTTGTAGGCGCATCCATTGTTATGTGTGGTACATCATCATGATGGCTGATCATTTATCCCTAAACTAATAGTACGCTTACAATGAAGGGAGAAATGATGGATTTTGTTCATGACTTTGCAGCCCCAGTGTGACTCATGGAGTTTCATGTTGGTAAGGTGGGACGTTGTCTAGATTCATAACTGTGAGATCGAGGGTAGAGTCCAGTGTACTGGTTGATCATTTCACAGATTCATATTGCAGGGGAGATCTCAGAGCTTAAGGACTGTTGTTTGATGTCCGATGTGGATAATGCAACAAATAACTGTGTTTCATATGTTTGGATTTCGAGACAAAAATGATGTCCTAACATCATCGAGTGCTATACATTTTTAAAAAATTGGACGATCAACATTTTTGGGTGGACGTGAACTTCAGGTCAATATGGCGACAGGACCCATTATAGGCAGTGTCTGAAAAGTGTTCCTTGTTGCAGTTTCCTCATATTCCAAGTCCAGTTTGCTGCTTGGAGCTACTGAGTTAAGTGCTCTGTGCACACCGTGAGCTGTGCGTTTCATCCATTTTGATTGTGTTTCGATATTCCGACTGCTTACGATGAAATCGTATGATGGGGAACAGATGGCTGTGTTCACTTTCTGCGTGGTTTCGCTTTTATTCTTTTGGCGTATGCTGAGACTGCTATGATAGGGATTGCAGCTACCTTTTTTTGTTCAGGAGATGAGTTGTTAATTCGGATGACTCCACTGGCACAGATGGTTGAGCAATTATAGATTTTAATTGATATGCAGTGACATCGAGGCCTACCATAACTATTATCATCATCTATGTTTTCCTGTGCAGCGTTTGTTTCTGAAATCCCCAAGTTTGACCTTGTTTTACAATTTTTATCCATGACAATCTCTGTCAAAACATTGATGAAGTCATTGTCTAAGTGGAATCAGTCACAGAGTTTTAACAAAGGATTTGATGATGTAAAACATTGCAGCAAAGTTTGTGCCCAGACTTCCAAGCACTCACCAAAAGTAGCAATTACTTGACATTTGCTCATACCCAAAAGTAGATGCTCTCAGCGATGCCAGCATTCTTTCAAATATCATTACCGGGTGATGAAATGTCTATGACTATGACATAGAAACCAAACAAAAATCCAGCTAATGGAAGGCCTGCAGTCACATCTGATGAAAGTGAAACAAGTCAAAAGCAACATCAAATTCATGTTGATTTGTTTTCTTTTTATCTAAAGTGTATCATTCACAATGAATTTGTGACTGGGTCAAGTTGGCAATTCTACTTTCTTTGTTGAGGTTTGAGATGTCTACAAGAGAAAGTGACCAGACAAATGGTGAAACTTTGTCAGTGATCAGCTTTTGCTATGTGTTTAGACCAGCATGGGTCACAAAAAAGATGAGGCATTTGAGGTTTTCACTGCTTCTCATAATCTGTTATGCAGGGTTGCTTCTGTGGGTCATATTTTGAGTTTTTAAGGTATTGAGAGTGCTGCAGAATAAGCTCTGGATGCTACACAACTCTGCAGTGTCATTAAGTCTTATTTTTGAGTAAGTGTGCTCTGAAATCACAGTGATCTGTTCTGAGTTTGAAAATCTTGGTCTTCTAACCTTGTTTATGTTGCCATATTTTGATTCATATTTTACAAACAGTTCTCTAAATTTACCTGGATTGTTTCTACACTTAAATGGTGGAACAAAACATAGCTTCTCTACCATGACATTGCACCAGCCCACCCTCCTCAATAATTTCTGACCAGTAACAGCATCATTGTTGTGCCCTATCCTCTCATTTCACTATCTATTGACCTTTTTGAGCCATAGCCGGCCCATAGGGCATAGACCCAGATACTCTTTCTCTTATCTAAATTGTTATTCTAGCAGTTTTCAATCCTTGTAAAGATCTTTTATCAAATCTCGCCATTTGTCTCTGTTCTGTGCAAGCAACTCTATCTCATTGAGGGAGCTGATACCTGCTGCTCTTGCCTCTCTGATCATTGTTCTCAGTGTCTCTCTGGGTTGGCCTATTTTCCTCTTACCTGTTGTTTCCCACATGAGGGCTTGCTTTGCTATTCGGTTATAACTCTTCTCATCACATGTTCAACATGACCATCGTCTTTTCTTGATTACAGAAGATAGTGGTTGATTGGCGATTTCTCTAATTTCTTTATTTGTTTTGAATTCGTTCCACACAATACCAAATATTTTCCTTAAACATTTATTTTCGAATGCATTCAACTTTGGTTCTATGTCTCTTGTTGTTTTTCCAGCTCTCACATGCATACGTAAGGATAAATAGTACGTTTGATTTGAATAGTCTAAGTTTTGTGCTTGTGCTTATGGTTTTGATTTCCACAGCTTTTCAAGGCTTCTGAAAGACATTGCTGCTTTAGCTATTCTGATTCTAATTTCTTTACTTGTATCCCCTTCCTGATCAATGTGACTTCCAAGATAGGTAAAGTGGTCAATCTCTTCCACTGGTTTATTTTCCATGTATATTCTGTCATCTGTTGGAATTAAGCTTTTCATGATTGATCTCAAGCCCAATTTTGCTGGCTAATGATGATAGTTCATTTGTGTTTTCCTGTATCAATTTTTATCTGACTGCTGATGAGGACTATGTCATCAGCAAAGTTGAGGTCCTCCAAATGGTCTCCTTGTATCCATTCGATGCCTTTGTTACCCAGTGCAGCATTTCTTCATTATAAAATCCATAACAATTCCAAATAACAAGAGCGATAAAATACATCGAATCAATTCAAAGGAAGAGGTATGTTTACAGGACTCTGAAAAATTGACAAATAATCAACAACAGAAAAAAATATGGACCAAAGCAGAGTCGAACCCGTACTCAGTGGCACAGCCAAATAATAATAAATGAATATTATTCGCTGATTATCACCTCGGAAGTTTCCCTCTATAATAATATTCATTTATTATTATTTGTCTCCAGCCTAAACCACTGGAAACTACTATTTGTGCTGTTTCGTCCTAAATGTTTGTCTGCAATGCAAGTATTCAGCCCTACCCTATCCGGGAGATACTTGTTTTAACAGGAAAAAATGCAAATACACTATGTATTTCCGAGCTGTGATCGCAACCTTATGCTATAGTCATGAGAACACTCGCGCGAAAGTCATTGCCTACGAAGCTAATTTTTTAGTTAGCTGAGTGGCAGTGTTCCTTAGCGTTTGGCTTTTCGTGGCAAGGTGCTGTGCCACTGAGTACGGGTTCGATCCTGCCTTGGTCCATATTTTTTTCTGTTGATTATTTGTCATTTTTTCCGAGTGCTGTAAACATACCTCTTCCCCTGAATTGATTCACTGATTATCACCTCGGAAGTTTCCCTCTATAATAATATTCATTTATTATTATTTGTCTCCCGCGATAAAATACATCCTGGTTTAACCCCCATTTCTATTGGAAAACATTCGCTCAGTTCTTCCTTTGTACGAACTACACATGTGTAGCCATCATACATGTCTTTGATAATATTTATGATTTCTGATGGTAAGCCATATTGCTTCAGAATTTTGCACAAAGAATTTCTATGAATGCTGTTGAATGCTTTTAGAAGTCAATGAAGTTAAGTACCAAAGGTTTTTGCTTTTCAATGTGTTCCTCCAATATAAGTTGTAGAGTAAAAATGTGGTCAAAGGCAGCTTCTCCCTTTTCTAAACTCAAGCCTGTTCTTCACACATTACTGTATCTATTGAATCCTTTATTCTATTCATGATGATTTTGCAGAATAATTTTGAGGCAACTGACACTCATCATCATCATGTGCCATAAGAGTTGGCGTAGGCGATCATGTCCTTCCACAATCTTCTATCTACAGTGCATCGTATCAGTTCTGTTGTTGACAGTTTTCCATGCCATGACACCAAGTTATCCAGTATTTTCTCTCTTTGTCGTCCACAATCTCTCTTTCCTTTTATTTTGCCAGTTGTGACTTTTACCAAACTGACACTAGACTCTGCAATTTTTTCTCCTTGATTCAAAAACTAAAAATGAAGCTAAAAGTGATAAAAGATTATAATAGAGAGAGTTCAAGTAGGCTGTTCTCAACACACAGGAAGAAAATGATTTCCAGGAATATTTCCAAAGGCGGCAGCACACTGTCAACACTGAGAAGGGGATTTATTTAGAAGGTGATTGTGGTAAACCCTAGATTATGATACCATGGCAAAAAAATTACTACATCAAAACACAAATTCTTTCAAATTTGATAGTTTGCAGTGTTCAAACATAACCTCTCTCTGTGTACCTTTCTAATTACTACTTCCGGTGACCCCTGCGTGTTTAAGATGTTTCTATTGATGTAGGATTCCCCCTCCCCCACTGACTCAGGGAAACTCAACAAATAACACTTTGAGATAGCCAAACATAATGACAAACTTACAGTTGAATAGACAGATAATACACCTGGTTCAAGCGATCAATTTCAGGTCATAAACCAACCTGAGACAGGAAATTCGAGTCCCCCGTGTGTCTAATTGGCAAACACACAGTTGTGTGTCAAAAGTTAAAAAAAAAAATAAAATTGTTAGTGCTCCTAATGTTACAATTAAGTGGTTGTAATTTGCACTATGGAAAGTAATGAACCGCATCACAAACAGGTATTGTAATTAAGGGTTAATAAATGTGTAAGGTATGTCATTCCTTTCTCTATGTTTTTTACAGCATCTTGTATGCTGATTTTTATGTTAAATATTCTTTACTTCAGTGACTGATAGACTGGTCTATCAAATATTCTTTGTCATTAACTGATATTCTATAAGATGCCACTAAAAATCATTGTCATTGTCTACCACATTATTTATGGATATTTCAAAGTGACACAAGATAGTGACTAAACCAACACTACCATCTTTCACACATTACCTCAACCAGTTCAAAGGAGATTTCCTTCTCTGGGATCTGAGCCATGGCCATCTTTGTTCCCTCAGAGTAGCTAGACTCAATGATTTTATTACAATTCTCCTGTGAGGAACAGAAGACTATGAGTCATGATGATGAAATAATAATTAAATAATGTGTGATGATGATAAAATAATAATTAAATAATGTGTGATGATGATGAAATAATAAGAATTTTAAAATGTGTGATGATAAAATAATAACAATTAAGTAATGTTTTGTGATGAAATAATAATATTTCGCATTAAACTCTTTATTTCTTCATGGGAAATATTTGAATGTAATAAAATTGCAGTAAATACAAGCTAATTGTTTATCAGCTCAAATTAAAAAAAAAAGATAATAACAAGAACATTATAATTTATTGTCATCATCATTGAGTGTCATCTCAGAATCAAAGGTTGGCTACTATGGAGCGCCATTCCACTCTGTCTCTTGCTTTGTTGGTGCAGATTGTCATAGGTTGACTAGTCCATCTTTTGATGTTACTCATCCATGTTGGTCTTGGTCTGCCTCTTTTACCTTGTACTTTCCCTTTCAAGATTACTTTTAATAGGTTGCTGTGTCTTTTAATATGCACCAAATATCTCATTTGTCTTGTTTGAATTGTGTTTAGTAGTACTCTTTTAATTTTTAGTTGTTTTAAGACTTCGTTTGTTTTTTTTTCCCACCCAATTCTACCTATTCTTCTATATATCCACATTTCTAAGGCTTCAATTTTCTGTTGTGTTTTCTTGTTTAATGTCCATGCCTCTGCACCATACAGGAAAGTTGAGTGGATATAACATTTTGCTATTCTTAGTTTTAGCCCTGATGTTATTTGTTTATTTGAATCATGGACATTAGGACAACATACAAGAAAATCACTGGAGTCTGTAGAAATATGGTTTTACAGAAGAATGTTGAGAATACCATGGTCAGATAAGAAGAGTAATGAAAACATTCTGAAAGAGATCAAAGCAAAAAAAAAGCTAATTTCCAATATTAGGAAGAAACAATCATCATTTTTTGGCCATGTTATATGAAGGGAACAGCTGGAATATATTGTAACAACTGGGAAAATTGAGGGACGAAGAGATAGACGGAAGCAAAAGAAAAGATATCAGACAGCTTAAGAGAATGGCTAGGCAGAAGGTCAACAACAGAAATGATAAATAACTGTAGAGTCGAAAGTTGTAGAGAGACATGATCACCTACGCCTGGTACTTGATGATGATGTTATTTGTTTTGATGTTAGTATATTTTTCCTGGCATTAAATTTACTTTTTGTCATTCGTATTCTTTTGTTTATTTCAGTTTTCCATCACCGATTATAGTATGTCCAAGGTAGTTGTAGCTCTGAAATATCTCCAGGTCTATTCCTTCAACTTTGATAGCCACTTGTAGGTTTTGAGTATTATCTTTGTTTATGATCATACGAAAATATTACTAAGAATCATTATGAGATGTGTAAGAAACAAAATAAAACCAGAAATAAGTGAAGACCAATGTGGATTTGTGGAAAGAAATTTTGTCTTTTTCATATTCATGTCTAATCCACATATTTTGCTTGTCATGTTTATTTCATTAAGTAATTGTTGTAGATCTTTAGGATTTTATGCTAGTAGTACTCTGCTTAATAGCAGAGACAGAGAATGAGCTACAAGAAATGATAGACATAATAGTAAAAGAAAGTAACAAGAAAGGTCTCAGTCTGAATAGTAAGAAAACAGAAGTAATGGTTATATCGAAGAAACAATCATCACCATCATGCAGCATAAAAATAAACAAGACAAATCTGAAACAAGTGCAACGTTTGAAATACTTGGGCACAGTGATAACATCAGATGGAAGATGCAACACAGAAATAAAAAGCAGAATAGCTCAGGCCAAAATAGCATTTCAGAAAATGAAAAATATCTTATGCAACAAATCTATGTCAATAGAAATGAGAAAGAGAGTTCATCTGTGCTATATAGAACCAATTCTGATCTATGGATGCGAATCATGGACAGTAGACAAACAAATGAAAAGATGATTAGAGGCCACAGAGATGGGATTTCTTAGAAGAATGTTCAAAGTTCTCTGGACAGCTAAAAAGACCAATGAGAAAGTTCTCAAAGAGGCCAACACAAAAAGGGAGCTCTTAAAAACATCACAAAGAAGCAATCAACATTTTTCGGGCACATCATGAGAAGAGGAAAGTTGGAATACTTGGTTACAACTGGCATAATAGAAGGAAAAGATCGCAGACGATAAAGAGAGAAAATACTGGATAGCTTGGTGTCATGGCATGGAAAACAGTCAACAACAGAACTGATACGATGCACTATGGATAGAAGATTGTGGAAGGACATGATCGCCAACGCCAACCGGTACGGCACATGATGATGATGAGTACAGTATCATCAGCATATCTTAAGTTATTTTTTTTAGCCTATTATTTATTTAGGCCTGGCATCTCTGAGATGTTTTCAAAGATTTGCTCAGTGTATAGATTGAACAAGCTTGGTGATAGGATGAATTCCTGTCTTACACCTCTTTTTATATCAATGGGTGCAGAGTTCTCTTTGTTATATTTTATTATTGCTGTTTGCTCCCAGTATAGATTACATATTAGCTGCATGTCTGTGCTATTTAGATGTATATCTCTTAGGCAGTCTAAGTTGTTTATAGTGTATTCTATCAAAAGCTTTGGTGTAGTCTATGAAACAGGCATATATTGGTTTGTTTACTTCTGTGTAAGGAAAATTCTCAAGATCTACAAATAAATATCACAGTTGAAGGAATACATCTGGAGACAGTTCAGAGCTACAACTACCTTGGACATACTATAACCATTTTGATGGAAAATTGAAATAAACAAAAGAATAGGTATGGCAAAAAGTAATTTTAATGCCATGAAAAATATACTAACAACAAAACTAATAACAGCAGGGCTGAAAATAAGAATAGCAAAATGTTACATCTTCTCAATATTCCTGTATGGTGCAGAAACATGGACATTATACAAGAAAACCGAACAGAAAATTGAAGCCTTTGAAATTTGGATTTATAGAAGAATAGGTAGAATTGGATGGAAAGAAAAGAAAACAGACGATGAAGTTTTAAAACAACTAAAAATAAAAAGAGAACTACTAAATACAATTAAGACAAGACAAACAAAAATTTTGGGGTACGTTAAAAAACACAAGAGCCTACTAAAAGTAATATTGGAAGGGAAAATACAAGGTAGCAGAGGCAGACCAAGACTAACATGTTGAAAGTTCCCTGGACAGCTAAAAAGACCAATGAGGAAGTTCTCAAAGAGGCCAACACAAAAAGAAGCAATCAACATTTTTCGGGCACATCATGAGAAGAGGAAAGTTGGAATACTTGGTTACAACTGGCAAAATAAAAGGAAAGAGAGATCGCGGACGACAAAGAGAGAAAATACTGGACAGCTTGGTGTCATGGCAAACAGTCAACAAGAGAACAGGTATGATGCACTGTAGATAGAAGATTGTGGTATGGCATATGATGATGAGATGATGAATGAAAGATATTGTTTTTAGATCATTTGCTATATATCCAAATTTATTTTAAATTATTTTATTTTGAAGACAATGACAATAATCTGTGTCTTCCCCATCATCTTCTTCGAGCTAGAATAGATATTTAAGAAATCTTATCTACTTGTCAATCTTCCTAGTTAGCTTTATGTTTTCCTTGGTACTTCATTCTGGAAAATAATTCTTTTGTCTTCAAACTTGTACACAAATATTTGTACCAAATTCTCTTAATTCCCCCATCCTCACAATTTTTTTTATTCCATCAACAACAAAAAAAAACAACAGAAAAATAAATTTTAAAATAATTACTCACGTCTTCATCTAAATCTACTCCTTCATCATCATCGCCCCTTTCCTTGTGCTTTTTGCGATCATTTGGAGAAGGTGTAAACTTCAGCATCTCAATGATATCCTCCAGGTAATATTCTAGTGACAAACATTCATTTCAAACTTTGATTACAATAAAATAAATAAATAAAGATCGAACCAATTGCTGTCCCTCAACAATAAGAAATGGTAATAGCTAATTTAAACAACTGCTCAATTGTTTCTTTGATGGGAGATTGTGTTTGACTGCTAGCTGTTTGTTTACCACACTAGATGTCTTCAACTTCCACTTTGCTGTTACTGTTTCCAGAATGACTGTAATGGACAGAAGAAATGTTTCAGGATGATTGTGATAGACTGAAGAAATGTTTCAAGCTGATTGTGATAGACAGAAGAAATGTTTCAGGATGGTTGTGATGGACAGAAGAAATGTTTCAGGATGATTGTGATAGACTGAAGAAATGTTTCAGGATGATTGTGATAGACAGAAGAAATGTTTCAGGATGATTATGATGGACAGAAGAAATGTTTCAGGATGGTTGTGATGGACAGAAGAAATGTTTCAGGATGGTTGTGATGGACAGAAGAAATGTTTCAGGATGGTTGTGATGGACAGAAGAAATGTTTCAGGATGATTGTGATGGACAGAAGAAATGTTTCAGGATGATTGTGATGGACAGAAGAAATGTTTCAGGATGGTTGTGATAGACAGAAGAAATGTTTCAGGATGATTGTGATGGACAGAAGAAATGTTTCAGGATGATTGTGATGGACAGAAGAAATGTTTCAGGATGATTGTCATGGACAGTAGAAATGTTTCAGGATGATTGTGATAGACAGAAGAAATGTTTCAGGATGGTTGTGATAGACAGAAGAAATGTTTCAGGATGGTTGTGATGGACAGAAGAAATGTTTCAGGATGGTTATGATGGACAGAAGAAATGTTTCAGGATGGTTATGATGGACAGAAGAAATGTTTCAGGATGGTTGTGATAGACAGAAGAAATGTTTCAGGATGGTTATGATGGACAGAAGAAATGTTTCAGGATGGTTATGATGGACAGAAGAAATGTTTCAGGATGGTTATGATGGACAGAAGAAATGTTTCAGGATGGTTGTGATGGACAGAAGAAATGTTTCAGGATGGTTATGATGGACAGAAGAAATGTTTCAGGATGGTTATGATGGACAGAAGAAATGTTTCAGGATGGTTGTGATAGACAGAAGAAATGTTTCAGGATGGTTGTGATAGACAGAAGAAATGTTTCAGGATGGTTGTGATAGACAGAAGAAATGTTTCAGGATGGTTGTGATAGACAGAAGAAATGTTTCAGGATGGTTGTGATAGACAGAAGAAATGTTTCAGGATGATTGTGATGGACAGAAGAAATGTTTCAGGATGGTTATGATGGACAGAAGAAATGTTTCAGGATGGTTGTGATGGACAGAAGAAATGTTTCAGGATGATTGTGATGGACAGAAGAAATGTTTCAGGATGATTGTGATGGACAGAAGAAATGTTTCAGGATGGTTGTGATAGACAGAAGAAATGTTTCAGGATGATTGTGATGGACAGAAGAAATGTTTCAGGATGATTGTGATGGACAGAAGAAATGTTTCAGGATGATTGTGATGGACAGAAGAAATGTTTCAGGATGATTGTGATGGACAGAAGAAATGTTTCAGGATGATTGATATGGACAGAAGAAATGTTTCAGGATGGTTGTGATTGATAGAAGAAATGTTTCAGGATGATTGTGATGGACAGAAGAAATGTTTCAGGATGATTGTCATGGACAGAAGAAATGTTTCAGGATGGTTGTGATAGACAGAAGAAATGTTTCAGGATGATTGTGATGGACAGAAGAAATGTTTCAGGATGGTTGTGATAGACAGAAGAAATGTTTCAGGATGATTGTGATGGACAGAAGAAATGTTTCAGGATGATTGTGATGGACAGAAGAAATGTTTCAGGATGATTGTCATGGACAGAAGAAATGTTTCAGGATGGTTGTGATAGACAGAAGAAATGTTTCAGGATGGTTGTGATAGACAGAAGAAATGTTTCAGGATGATTGTGATTGATAGAAGAAATGTTTCAGGATGATTGTGATAGACAGAAGAAATGTTTCAGGATGATTGTGATGGACAGAAGAAATGTTTCAGGATGATTGTGATGGACAGAAGAAATGTTTCAGGATGATTGTGATAGACAGAAGAAATGTTTCAGGATGGTTGTGATAGACAGAAGAAATGTTTCAGGATGGTTGTGATAGACAGAAGAAATGTTTCAGGATGGTTGTGATAGACAGAAGAAATGTTTCAGGATGATTGTGATTGATAGAAGAAATGTTTCAGGATGATTGTGATAGATAGAAGAAATGTTTCAGGATGGTTGTGATTGATAGAAGAAATGTTTCAGGATGATTGTGATTGATAGAAGAAATGTTTCAGGATGGTTGTGATAGATAGAAGAAACGTTCCAGGATGATTATGATGGACAGAAGAAATGTTTCAGGATGATTGTGATAGACAGAAGAAATGTTTCAGGATGATTATGATGGACAGAAGAAATGTTCCAGGATGATTGTGATAGACAGAAGAAATGTTTCAGGATGATTATGATGGACAGAAGAAATGTTTCAGGATGATTATGATGGACAGAAGAAATGTTCCAGGATGATTATGATGGACAGAAGAAATGTTCCAGGATGATTGTGATAGACAGAAGAAATGTTTCAGGATGATTGTGATAGACAAAAGAAATGTTTCAGGATGATTATGATGGACAGAAGAAATGTTCCAGGATGATTGTGATAGATAGAAGAAATGTTTCAGGCTGATTGGCCCAAGGAAAACTGTCAAATTCCCCAAAAATATATTTTGAAGCATTAACTTTTACTACAGAATCACAGGGTTAAGTTGAATGTATGTTGTTAAGCGGTCATTTTTGCAGATACTGTGAAAAAAACCTTAGGTAGCTAAGGCTACAAATATGCAGTATTCTATGAGAAGTTAAAATATAAAGAACGCATGAAAGCAAATTTAGAAAGAGAAATTCGGCTTTCTTTCCATTAACAGAGAAAATCTAAAATGTGTTCATTGGCTAGGTAAACATTGCAGAAAATATCAAGAAATATCAAGAAAAAATAACCAGTTCTGTGAGACAGAATAGTCAGTATAGATATCTGTGAGTGTAGGCAGCAACCACACAGTAATTCCCACATACTCCATCTCCTACCTTGAACCGGATATGTTCTCCCATAAACCTCCACAACAGACACTTCCCCAAAGTAGTCTGTGAAAAGGGTGGTGTCTACAGTGGCAGACATGAGGATAATCCTCAGATCCTTGTAAGCCTGCACCATGTCCCTCAGAAGCACCAACAAAAAGTCTGTCTGTAGGATACAAATACAGAGAGTTATGTGTACATCTGACCTTCATTTAATTAATAACTGCTGGAGGAATAGTTAAGAGGATACTTTATTACTTTAGATCAAATACTGCTATAAATGATCATCCCAAATACTGGAAATAATAATTATCCATTACAGATGTCTTAAAAAAAATATGGTGTAACACAAACTAACAGTACAACATGGAATTATTATAAATACAAGGTTTTGAACTAATTTAAATAATTTTATAAAATGTAACAAACAAGGCAATTACAGAAAAAGTTTGTAACTTGATGAAAGAGTTACTTTATAATGATTAAAAAAGTTAACAGCATGATATACAGACTAGCCCACTGCCATGAAATAGCTGAACAAATGTAGCGGCTGAATAAAATGTTTGCTTCACAAGATGAAACTTACGTTAATGTCTCTTTCATGAATCTCATCAACTATCACATGTGAGACTCCCCTGAGTCCACCCTCCAGACGTCTCAAGAGAGTTCCTGGTCAGACAGAAACATTTTCGTTAGTTCACATGACATAGTTAGGTGAGGTTATACTAAGATTCACACCTGAAATACCATTTCCTGTCCAAGGAATGAAGAAAATATGCAGACCTTGTAGAGAAACAGGTCCACACCTTCTGATTTAACACCTTTAGACTTTTACCTATGGAGGGCCCTCAAGAATGTTGTGCATCTCAGAAAACCATCTACACTGACAGCTCTTCTGGAAAAAAATGGTAACTGTAAGTGCAGCAATCTCCCTGGACACATCCTCATTCTAAAAGCCAGGTATCTTAATTCTCAATTATTCATTTTTGTCTTATCTAAACAACAAGAACCTCAAAAAAGGAAAACTGTCTTGGCAGGAAAATATACATACGGTCCTACATAAAAATTGTGTATGTGTTGGCAAACCTAACACAGGTTTATGATTATGGCTATGGAAGGCCCCAGTGTCACTGCAAATGAATTAAAATCCTTAATTGCTCGACCACCTGTGCCATTGGAATCATCATAATTAATATCTCATCTCCCAAACAAAGAAAGATAGCTGTAGTCTCCATCATAGCAGTCTCAGCACACACCAAAAGACATCAGGCGAAACCGCGCAGAAGGTGAACACAGCCATCTGTTACCTGTCATACAATATCATTCATCGTAAACAATTGGGATTTTGAAACATTATCAAAACGGATGAACCACACAGCTCACAGTGTGCACAGAGCACTTGACTCCTACAACAAGCCAGACTTGGAATATGAGGAAACTGCAACAAGAATCACTTTTCAGATATAGCCTTTAATGGTTCCTGCCACCTATTCACCATGTTGACCAGTCCATGTCCACCTGAAAATGATGATCGTCATATTTTTTAAAATGTATAACGCTTGATGATGTTAGGACATCGTTTTTGACTCCAATTCCGAACATATGAAACACGTTAGTCGTCGGATTATCCCCGTCGCACATTGAACAAAAGGGAGCCGCGATAGCTCAGTGTTTAGTGAAGTGGACTACAAAGGACAAGAGGTAGGGTTCGATCCCAACCGACGGCTTCCGGGTTCACCCAGCTTTTAATGGGTACCTGATTTTTTTCTGGGAAAGTAAAGCGGCACGGGCGTAATACCGACCACATTACCCTAAAAATCATGTGCCGAAGGTCTGTAAAATTTATGGTCACTAACACCATATTCCCTATACGCCACTTGGCGTGACGGGAGTACTTTACTTTTTTTTACATCGAACAACAGACAGTAAGATCTCCCTGCAATGTGAATTTGTGAAAAGATAAACCAGTTCACCAAGTCTACCCTCAATCTTACAGTGGCCCTCTTGAACCTAGACAACATCCCACCAGACTAACATGAAACCCTGGGAGTCACACAGGGACTGCAAAGTCATGAACAAAACACCATCATTATTAGCGTATGGCCTTTGTAAGGATATACGATCAGCCATTATGGTGGTGTAGCACACACAACTATGGATACGCCCATAAATTCCCAATTACTCTAGTGAATCCAACCAATAACGCACAAGACTTGGCAGAGCAGTCCATATTAATGAGTTGTAACATGTAAATAATTGGCACCAAACAATTCCAACGATGCCACTGAACAGCACTCAATGTGTTGACGTAAATCGCATATTAACTCAAGACAGTGAAAGGTCGCATTCACAACGCTTGACTTGTCAAAGAGGATCATTGCCATGTGTGCAACTCCACACCACCACTGCAGATTTGTAAAGTGGAATATCAGATCAGACTTTAACACAGAAAATTGCATTGGAGAGCCTGAATTAATCAGTCCCTAAATGCAAATCCTGCAGCAGTCGAGAGAACATGAACTCCATTCTGAACTCCATTCCACCATCTTGGAACCGGAAGTCAACTATTTATATAACCATAACCCAGCTATTTGTCTCAACTTTGATTTAATAACAGGTTTATATATATATATTTTATATATATATATACATCCTAATAGCAGTTGAAAGTAAGTTATGAGGCAGAATCCATATATCTCAGTAGAGATGATAGCACTTATGGACTGGTCCTATGTGTAGAGAGGATGATCTGTTAACTTAAAACTGAAACGAAAAAGATTCAAAATTTCAAACCAATGATTTACACACTAGAATTTATTGCTGAAAATATCTACACATTTAGTGCCAGATTTTAAAACCTCAATTTTCTATTTTTTGTTACAAAAAACTTCCTATAATATTAATTTTGCTCATTGCAATACATCTCATAGCCTTATAACCATAAATATTGCTTTATAAGGAATAATATAAATTTAATTATTAGATTGTTATAATTTTCTACTTGTTTCTTTTATAAATTGTTGGAGGGTGGGTGAGAAGGTGTATCATACTAGAACATCTATAAGCATGGAGGAGAGAGAGAGAGAGAGAAAGAAAGAGAGATATTACCAGACCTTACCTATCTACAAGAAGAGAAACAGCGAGGGAGAGAGACATATATTAGTAGAGTTTATGTGTAGTCAAGAAGAGAAACAGACATATATTACTGGAACTATTCTTTAGCCAAGAAGAAAAATAGAGTGAGTAAGAAACTAAAACTCACCAACTGTGCAGTACAAGATGCCACCATAAGGCCTGGGCATGACTGACTCAAATCTGACACTGTAGCCAACAGATCCCCCTAGTATCTCCGACCTCTCACAAGCCACACGTTCAGCAATAGTAACTGCACTGATTCTCCTAGGCTGGTAAACAGCAAAAGTAGAAGATGTAACTACAACAAAGAAATATATTCCTCTCAAATGCACAATTTGATCACAAAAATGAAGATAATCAGATATTTTGTTATTTTGGTTTTTAATATTTTTCTTTTCAAACAAAGAAACCTGGGACCTCTTATGCACTTTAGACTTGCAAGTGCCTCCACTAGAGATATGAATACCTTCGAACTGTTTACTAATCTGTCTACCTTGCATCCACAACACCAAGCAGCTGACCCCAGTTGTTTCATGAGCATGCATGATTTGAACTCCATCATTTATTCACTCAAACTCCAGGACTAGTAACTTGTTCAAATGTTTACCTGTACTTTTGGAAACTAAAATTGAATGAAGAGAAGAAGGTTTATCTGAGCGTGTTCCAATCCATGTCCTGCAAGACTCATTTGGGTGGCAGACTGGCCTCTTCAACAATTTTCATTAATAGAAGATAAACCAATACCATAATTTGTAAAATGTGGGTAATGGGAAAATAGGTCAACATTTTCTACAGGTTCTATAGTACTCATGGTACAAAACAACTCTGGACTCGTGTAACAATGTTGCCCCTGTTTCATGGATTATAAAAGGTGGTAATACTTTCAACTAGACTAAGATTCAAAAAGGCTTTCACAGTCACTTCTCCAAGTAAATCTGTCTTTAGATCTGTCCATCAATGTTATTATCAATGGGGGTGTGTAAATCTGGATGACTGTTGATTCAGGGCAGTAAGTGTAAAGTTTTTATCTTGTTTGAAAAATTTCCTGATGACTGGTTATTCTAGCATGAGCGGGTAGGTGTAAAGTTTTTATCTTGTTTGAAAAAAATCTCCTGGCAACTGGTTATTCTAGCATGAGTGGTTAGGTGTAAAGTTTTTATCTTGTTTGAAAAATCTCCTGACAACTGGTTATTCTAGCATGGTTGGGTAGGTGTGAAGGAATTTCACTTATTGACCACTGTGACTGTTTAATCTTGGCAACTTCAAAGACAACATGAAAAGGTTGATTGACCTGATTTTGAAAAAAGGCCAGATGCTGGAACAAAAGCTAAAAAATTGCTGGGAGGGGGGGGACCTATATAAAGATACAGTTAAGACTGACTAATAAAACTGATTACCACCAGGCTTTACCCATTAGTATGGGTGGTATCAGAAACAAAAGCAAATTTAATGGAAGTTGTCAGACAGGTCTGAAATTAGTCTTCAAGCACAGTTTTGAGTTTGAGACTACCAAAAAAAAAATAGAGTCAGCGGATTTTTTAGTTTTAATTTGAAAATTCAGACAACTGTAAAGTTCAGAGCTGAAGAAATTTAGGGGCACAGTGAGTAAGTTCTTTGATGTTCTCATCTTCTACTAATAAATTATCTACTTGTCTGTTTTTTAAACTTTTATTATTACTCATCTGTATGTTTGTATTTATCAGTGCACGCACATGAGCACACACACACAAAATAAAACATATGCATAAACACACATATGTGATGGGCCACAACCTCATCAGGTTTGTCACGTTTGACCCTTGGTTAACAAAAGATTGGACCACATTTTTATTCAATATTTTCTCAAAAAATACATTCTGGTTTATGATAAATGGTGCACCATCTGGTCTTCTAGCCAAGGAAGAAAACCACCACCCCCACCCTCTCTGATGTAAAACAAATAGAAATGCCCCTGCTTCCCTCTCTAGGTAGAGTCTAAAGTAACAACAATTAAGACCTCTCACCCTCAACAGAGCTGCTATTAAAGAAATGTTACCATCACTATTAAAAAGCTGCAATCAATACCTATACTACTGGATTGGCTTTGAAGGCCACCACTTTTGCAGGATTCTGTTTCAACCTGTAGCATCTGGAAGGTTCCAAATGTGACTTCAGCGCACCCCAGGGGACTTTTGCTCTATCTATCAGGCATGAACTAGCCATTAGCGCTGCCACTGAGTTAATTCACAGGCAGTTTGAACAAAACAAACGCACAGTCACAGATAGTATTGTATTCACTGATTCCAAATTTGTGCAGCTAGCCTCAGAGAATCTTTATCAAGCTAAGGCAAATGAAATTGTGGAACTCTCACAAACTATCTACAGTCTGCTCACCTCTGTCCAACTATACCTAAATTTACAATAGCCTCCAGGATATATTAGCACCTGTGGTAATGAGAGAACTGTGCACACTGAGGAATAAATAAAAACCTAAATAAAATAAATGCAGATCATCCCCCAGGATGCAGAAACTGCCCTTTATCCTTTTGAAACTGTAGAACATGTAGTGCTTAGATGTGCTGAAGAAAGAAAAACAAGACCCGCTACCCATATATAAATAACATGATGTAGGACATTACTCCAACTGAAGCTTGCAGCTTCTATAGACTAGAACTGCTGCCAAAGAGTAAACAACTCACAGTGCCTGATAACTGCTGTCAATACAAGTCTATGCACTTATTCTCCCTTAACTTAATCCTCATATTCTCTTATTCCTATCTAATGCAGTCTTCTATAAAGAAGTGGTGGGTACTATTTGTCCAGTGTCCAAGTAATAATACAGGATGCCTCACATGTTACCGAACCTAGCATTTCTTTAAAGGTTTTTCCACTAGACATGCGTTTCTCCAGAGTATAGTAACAGCTAAGTTTTCCAGCTATCCTATGTCAACTCACATGTACTGTACGCTACCATTAGCGAACAACAATAATATTGTGTATACATGAAAATCAAATGACAGAGATCAGCAGGGAGATGCTTCAAGCAAGCGTGTCACAAAAATTATGTACCACACACACTAGGGATACATTCCTTGTCATTTCTCTCACAATGAATGTGCTCCTGTTAAAAGTACATTACAATATCTTCATTGGTGTTAGAATTATTGAATGCTGACAGGTTCAGCAGCGACAGACATACCCTGAATAGCATTCATTATAGCAGGAAATAATGGCTACTGTCTACATCATTTGCTACCTTACTGTCCTGCCTTAACCCTAGATTACGATACCATAGTAAAAATTACTGCACCAAAAAACTAATTATTCAAATTGGACATTTTGTTGTGTTCAAACACTTCCTAAATAACACTTTTAGTGACCCCTGAGAGTTTGACCCCAAACTAGTTGATTATCTTTATTTTTTTTCTTGTGGGAACAGGGAAATTTCCTCAGTCGTCGGCCGACATCAAACAACCACAGGCAGCTCAGGAAACACAGCAAATAATGCTATGAGGTAACTAAACATACGATGGACTTACAGCGTCTGGATCAATAGGCACTGTAACACATCCCTGTGGCCAAATTCAGGCCATAAATCAACCTGAGACAGGAAATCCAAGTTCCCTGTGTCTGTCCTAGTGTAAGTACACAGCTGTGTATCAAAAAATTAAAAAGAAAACACTATTTTTAGAGCTCCTAATGTTACAATTAAGTGGTAGTAAATTTTACTATGGTATCGTAAACACGTCAGCCAGGTATCGTAATCTAGGGTTAATGAAGACATAAGTGAGCAGAGCTGATATTCAGAACAAAGTATTGTTAAAAAGTAATTTAATAAAAACTGTCTTACCTGAGTAACAATGATATTACAGTGTGCTCCCTGACCATTATTGACCATTTGATCCAGGATAAACTGTGGCACCTGACAAAGTAACACAACCACCATTACATGATGTTACATGACAAACATAGGGCAAACAGCAGCTTAGTTGTGTGAGAGACATCTACCAAATATAATGTCAATGCCAAACAGAGAACCCTGAAGCCTCAGTGGCGGAGTGGTTAGCGCAATTTCTTCCTTATCAGAAGGGTTCAGTTTCAATTTCCAGAAGTGGCAGATTTTTGTGACCAACAAGGCTCCAGGGTTCACCCGGCCTCTAAATATGGGTATCAGTAATTTTATTAGGTAAAGGCAACCTAACATGATACCGACCACATCACTTAAAAATGTGCTGAAAAAAAAAAGTAAAGTACCCCTGTAACACCAAGTGGCGTATAGGGAATATGGTGTTAGTGACCATAAATTTTACAGACCTTCGGCACATGATTGTTGGGGTAATGTGGTCGGTATTATGTCTGTGCCACTTTACTTTCCCAGGAAAAAAAATCCGGTACCCATTAAAGGCTGGGTGAACCAGAAACCGTCGGTTGGGACCGAACCCTACCTCTTGTCCTTTGTAGTTCAGTTCACTAACCACTGAGCTATCGTGACTCCCAAAAATGTGCTGTGATCATGGAAAAATATAGTCACTAATGGCATATACCCTTATGCAGATACAGGCACGGAGGTAACCTTCATTTTATTTTACATGTAGGGAGACATTTACCAAACATAATGACAATGTTATGTAGGGAGACATTTACCAAACATAAATACAATGTTATGTAGGGAGACATTTACCAAACATAATGACAATGTTATGTAGGGAGACATTTACCAAACATAAATACAATGTTATGTAGGGAGACATTTACCAAACATAAATACAATGTTATGTAGGGAGACATTTACCAAACATAATGACAATGTTATGTAGGAAGACATCTACCAAACATAAATACAATGTTATGTAGGGAGACATTTACCAAACATAAATACAATGTTATGTAGGGAGACATTTACCAAACATAATGACAATGTTATGTAGGGAGACATTTACCAAACATAATGACAATGTTATGTAGGGAGACATTTACCAAACATAATGACAATGTTATGTAGGGAGACATCTACCAAACATAAATACAATGTTATGTAGGGAGACATCTACCAAACATAAATATAATGTTATGTAGGGAGACATCTATCAAATATTAGTTAGTTTCTCTCTGGCAGAAACCATGCATGACAGTTCACTGCTAAGACTTGTTTTGTTCTTAAGTCCCAATTGAGCCCTCTCTGTTAAATTCTTAAAATCTTTTTTGTCGTCCTTGTTTTCTTTTGCCACCCCTAGTGTCCATATAAAGGCCTGGCACACGAGTCTTCTTTTGTCCATTCAAAGCACATGACCGATGTGCTTCCAGCATCTTCTCCATATGTAACATCTACCAGATAGTTACAGTTGTGTAACAGCATTTAGCTAATACAGTGACAGTATAGAAATGTTATGTAACAACATTTACCAAATATGTCACAGTATAGATATGGTATGTAATAACATACCATGGATGCGAATCATGGACAATAGGACAACAGACAAGAAAATCATTGGAATCTGTAGAAATGTTTTACAGAAGAATGTTGAGAATACCATGGACAGCTAAGATGAGTAATGAAGATGTTCTGAGAGAGATCAAAGCAAAAAGAGTGCTAATTTCCAATATTAGGAAGAAACAATCATCATTTTTTGGTCATGTAATGAGAAGAGAACAGCTGGAATATATTGTAACAACTGGAAAAATAGAGGGACGAAGAGATAGAGGGAAGCAAAGAGAAAAAATAACAGACAGCTTAAGAGAATGGCTTGGCAGAAGGTCAACAACAGAAATGATAAATAGCTGTCGAGATCGAAAGTTGTGGAGAGACATGATCACCTACGCTAGCAGGCCTGGTACTTGATGATGATGATGTAGTAACATTTACCAAATAGGTCACAGTATAGAAATGGTATGCAACAACATTTACCAAATAGGTCACAGTATAGAAATGGTATGCAACAACATTTACCTAATAAGTCACAGTATAGAAATGGTATGCAACAACATTTACCTAATAGGTAACAGTATAGAAATAGTATGCAACAACATTTACCAAATAGGTCACAGTATAGAAATAGTATGCAACAACATTTACCTAATACACTGAGATTATAGAATCATTATATAGTGACATCTACCAAGCACAATAACAATATAATATTGTTATGGCACAAACGCTACCAGATTTCTCACACACACACAATGCTCTGTGTGCACGAATGTAGAATGTTTATGGCAATGACAGAATCTTCTTAAAAAAAATTATGACATTTCAAACACCCCAAATCTGCTGAAAGTTCTGCCTCTACACAACTATCTGGCTACAAATAACACTCACAGCCACCTACTATGTTCACTCAAACACAACTGTTTGGCTACAAATAACACTCACTGCCACCTACTATGTTCACTCAAACACAACTGTTTGGCTACAAATAACACTCACTGCCACCTACTATGTTCACTCAAACACAACTATTTGGCTACAAATAACACTCACTGCCACCTACTATGTTCACTCAAACACAACTATTTGGCTACAAACAACACTCACTGCCACCTACTATGTTCACTCAAACACAACTGTTTGGCTACAAATAACACTCACTGCCACCTACTATGTTCACTCAAACACAACTGTTTGGCTACAAATAACACTCACTGCCACCTACTATGTTCACTCAAACACAACTATTTGGCTACAAATAACACACACTGTCACCTACTATGTTCACTCAAACACAACTGTTTGGCTACAAATAACACTCACTGCCACCTACTATGTTCACTGTTTGGCTACAAATAACACTCACTGCCACCTACTATGTTCACTCAAACACGACTATTTGGCTACAAATAACACTTACTGCCACCTACTATGTTCACTCAAACACGACTATTTGGCTACAAACAACACTCACTGCCACCTACTATGTTCACTCAAACACAACTATTTGGCTACAAACAACACTCACTGCCACCTACTATGTTCACCCAAACACAACTATTTGGCTACAAATAACACTCACTGCCACCTACTATGTTCACTCAAACACAACTATTTGGCTACAAACAACACTCACTGCCACCTACTATGTTCACCCAAACACAACTATTTGGCTACAAATAACACTCACTGCCACTTACTATGTTCACCCAAACACAACTATTTGGCTACAAATAACACTCACTGCCACCTACTATGTTCACTCAAACACAACTATTTGGCTACAAACAACACTCACTGCCACCTACTATGTTCACCCAAACACAACTATTTGGCTACAAATAACACTCACTGCCACCTACTATGTTCACTCAAACATAACTATTTGGCTACAAATAACACTCATTAGATGGATCGCCGCGGCACTGTTTCAGAGGAAGGTGATACTCAGATGTGGAAGTTGGTCTTCCGAGCCAACATCCATTTGTCCTGGGCTGCCACAAGGCTCACCATTGTCACCAGTTCTATTTAACGTGTACACAATAACGATCACGGCCCAACAGCTGGATGGGAGGGGAAGAACTATGATTTTTGCTGATGATATTCTGGTATATCGACAGGGAAGAGACAGACGGGGAATCGCCTCCACAATGCAAGACGAACTCGATCGCATTTCTTCCTGGTGTGGGGTTTCAGGTGCCTTGGTTAATCCTAATAAAGCATCAGTTTCATGGTTCTCCCTTAACAATCATATCGTTAATACGACCACACCGGTGGTACGAATGGGAGCTGATGAGGTGACCAAGGACAAGTTGATGACATACCTCGGAGTTAAGTTTGATCGCAGCCTGTGTTTTTGGGACCATGTCGACCATGTGATAACAAAATCCCGCAAAGGATTAGCCGCCTTGAAGGTCATGGCAGCTGCCAACATCGAGCAGAGGCTACTTACTCTTCTGTTCCAGGGATTAGTCCTCGCACCAATCGAGTATGCCCTGGCCATTCTTACTGTCAGTACGACTCAAATTGATAGGCTGGAGAAAATACAAAATGAAGCCATGCGCATTATCCTGGGATGCACGAGGGACACTCCCTGTGTAGCAATGAGGTATCTTCTTGACTTTCCAACTATGGATGACATAATCGAGATCTGGACGGCACGATCATATGTGAAGATTAGTACAGATACAGAGCATCCATTGCACCATGTGCTCAACACAGAGAAAGGTACCAGGCTAAAAAGAGGCAAATCATGGGTGGGCTGAGCAGAAGATGTCATCAAACAGGTCTGTGGGCTTACCAATATCAGCGTTGGTGAGGAGTGGATACCGGTGCCTACTTCATTCAAGGGGACTTTCTCATGTATTGTCACACTCGGCAGGAAAAGTAGGGAACAGCACCCGGTCGTGGTTAATGCTGAGGTCAACGGTCTCATCTGCGATCGTGGTTAATGCTGAGGTCAACGGTCTCATCTGCGATAACACCGATGAGAAAGATGCAGTCATCTATACAGACGGATCTGTAAGATGACACGAAAGAAGTGCATGGGCATTTACAGCACACTCGGCAGGCAGAATAGCCAAGGAAGACAGTGGTGCATACGCCATAACCACGAGTAGCATGACAATGGAGGTGATGGCAGTGACCAAGGCATTCAAATGGTTAGAGTCACAAGACTACATCCACGCATGTATACTGAGTGATTCGATGAGCATGATAAAAAAAGTGGAGGTGGGCTTTGTACGCATGCAATGGGTAGAGTTGTTGCAGAAATCCAAAATACGTAAGGTCACCTTTGTCTATGTCCCTGGACATGCGGGAGTACGGGGAAATGAGAGAGCGGACAGGTTGGCTAGCTGCGCTGTCGTTGAGGACGGGCAACTGATGGATCGGGTGGACATCATCAATGCCCTTCGAGATGTGGGAAGAGCACAGGACTTCGACAAACACAGATCAACGTCACTTCTTCAGATGATGGAAATGGGAGTTAAGATGGGCACAGCCAGAAATGAGAAACTTGGTGGCCGTGTAAGAAGACTTATCAACCAACATAGAACTGGAGTCGTCAGTCGCTGGACACTGAGGGAATTGCTGAGGAGGGGATCTGAGCACCTATGGACATGTTCGGAGTGCAATGATGATGACCCGCAAATAACTCAATAACACTCACTGCCACCTACTATGTTCACTCAAACACAACTATTAGGCTACAAACACCACTCACTGCACCTACTATGTTCACTCAAACAGTGGTGCTCTTTTCTGCCTCTAAAGTCAGGACATTAACATAATAAATGTCATGACTACTGCATAATTTTAAAACATGA
This sequence comes from Megaustenia siamemsis, assembly GCA_032433765.1. Taxonomy (NCBI): domain Eukaryota; kingdom Metazoa; phylum Mollusca; class Gastropoda; order Stylommatophora; family Ariophantidae; genus Megaustenia; species Megaustenia siamemsis. Next base: position 4,382,162 of record JAVIAB010000059.1, on the reverse strand, counting down.
CTTTCAGCAGAGATGTGTACCTATCACTTCAAAATGAGTAAGCAGACAAGAAGACAAGTATCACCAACTTAAAATAAATGATTTGACAACCTACCTGTGTAGTCTTGCCACAACCAGTCTCTCCTCTGATTAGAGTCACTGGGCTGTCATTTATCTGCTGGAGGATGTGCTCACAAGACCCGTGTACTGGCAGAAGTGCTCGCCGTTCAATCATCTGTTGTAGACATCAAGCAGAATTTATCATTTCCTTTGCTCTTATTTCACTTATCCATCATCTATGTCAAGATAATTGTATTGGTCAAAAGTATTTGAAGACTTGCCAACATAGATGTACAACAGCATTATTTAGTAAAGCTGGTGTGTTTGATGTCAGTGGAAAGTGTTGCTTTGTGTGTGATCATCAGTGGAGTTTTACCCATTTATATGGTGAAGTATAGTTGGGAGCTGCTCCGTGTTGCACTAGCTCATGTTGGTTCAGGCTGATGTAAGATTTCCACTTTGTCTGTCTATCTGGCAACTGGTCATCCTTAGCTGTTACTGTCATGTACCTATGGCTAGTAGAGGCCCCACTTAAATATAAACAGCTGACCAACTTCATTTTGTTTCTCTGTGTATGGTGCTAGGCTCAACCAGCTACCAACTAAAAAGGACTATATTATTATCAAATGTAGAGCAGTTTCAAAAAATTAATATCCACCTTATGTATTCTCTCTCTCTAAGTACCCACTGGACATACAGTGATAGGATTATACTATTCAGTTGAAAGCAAAACCATTCAACATAGCAATAATACAGACATATGCACCTACTCAAGACTACACAGATGAACAAATAGAGGCATACTATGAAGACCTAAATAAAGTTATGAAGCAAGTGAAATCTTCAGACATCTTGATTGTAATGGGTGACATGAACGCTAAAGTAAAGTAGATATAAGACCATTATAGGAAATCATGGTTTAGGAAAAAGAAATGACAGAGGAGAAAGATTAATACAATTCTGTGAAGAAAACAGGCTAATAATATTTAACACTACTTTGAGCAAGAGAAAAGGAAACTATACACATGGAAAAGCCCTGGAGATAAGAGGAATCAAATAGATTACATAATGATAAAAGAAAGGTTCCGTAACAGCGTAAAGAAAGCCAAAACCTTCCCAGGAGCAGATATTAATTCAGATCACAATCCTGTAATGATTAAAATGAAAATCAAACTAAAGAGAAACAAGCAAAAGTCTAATTCATCAACAATACAACTAGATATAACAGCTTTAAATCAAAAAGATATTAAAGATACCTATACAATACAAATAAAGAACACATACCAGAAGCTGCTAGAAGAAGGAATTGAACAATACAGAAGAGAAAATCCTGATGAAAAAGTAGCAACCAAATGGCAATGCATAAAGAAAAGCATACAAGAAACCTGCAACACCTTACCCAAAAGAGAAAAGAACAAAAAACAGAAATGGATAACTAACACCATCTTAGAAAAAATGGAAGAAAGGAGACAAGCGAAGAACACTGCCCAATACAATAAAATAGATAATGAAATACGCAAAATCTGCAAAAAGGCAAAAGAAGACTGGCTCAGCCAAAAATGTATAGAAATAGAAACTATGGAAAGCAGACAAGACTTAAGAGGAATGCACACAGAAATAAAGAGAATGACTAATAAAAATAAAAAAGCCACAGAAGGTGGATGCAATGTAGACAAAAAAAGGGAAAATGCTAACAGACAATAAGGATATTATAGATAGATGGCAGGAATATATAACAGAACTATTTCATGATCAAAGGGACAAGAAACCAGTTATAAAATCTTAAAATCTGAGTGGAAAAAGCTATAAAAACAATGAAAAAAGGGAAAAGCAGCAGGACCTGACAGCATACAGATAGAGATGTTACAGGCGCTAGAAAATTTTGGCATAGAAGTGATTACAGACATATGCAACGACATATACCATACAGGATACATACCAAATGAACTAAAAACATCAACTTTCATTGCATTGCCTAAAAAGAATGGTGCAGTTGAATGCAGTGACTTTAGAACAATAAGCCTAATGAGCCATGTTACAAAAATCTTGCTAAAAGTTATACAAGGAAGAATTCATAATAAAATCAATACTGAATTAGATGAGCAGCAATTTGGATTTAGGAAAAATAGCGTGACAAAAGAAGCCATATTCTGCATGAGAACATTAATTGAAAATTACACAGAAGTAAACAGGCCAAAATATGCCTGCTTCATAGACTACACCAAAGCTTTTGATAGAGTACACCACAAACAACTTATAGAATGCCCAAAGGAGATACATCTACATGACATGAACATACAACTAATATGTAATCTATACTAGGAGCAAACTGCAATAATGAAATATAACAAAGAGAACTCTGCACCAATTGATATAAAAAGAGGAGTAAGACAGGGATGCGTCCTGTCACCAAGCTTGTTCAATCTACACACTGAGCAAAATTTTAAAAACATCATAGAGATACCAGGCCTACAAATTAATGGAAAGATAATCAATAACCTAAGATATGCTAACGATACTGTACTACTAGCAGAAAATCCTAAAGATCTACAACAATTACTTAATGAAATAAACATGACAAGCAAAAAATATGGACTAGATATGAATATCAAAAAGACTAAAACTATACTCAAAACACACAAGTGGATATCAAAATTGAAGGAATAGACCTGGAAACAGTTCAGAACTACAACTACCTTGGACATACTATAACCAGTGATGGAAAATGTACAAATGAAATAAACAAAAGAATAGGAATGGCAAAAAGTAATTTTTGAAGAACATACTAACATCAAAACAAATAACACCAGGGCTAAAACTAAGAATAGCAAAATGTTACATCTTCTCAATATTCCTATATGGTGCAGAAACATGGACACTAGACAAGAAAACAGAACAGAAAATTGAAGCCTTTGAAATGTGGATATATAGAAGAATAGGTAGAATTGATGGAAGGAAAAGAAAACAAATGATGAAGTATTAAAACAACTAAAAATGAAAAGAGAACTACTAAGCACAATTCAAACAAGACAAATGTGATTTTTGGGCCATATTAAAAGACACAACAGCCTACTAAAAGTAATCCTGGAGGGGAAAATACAAGGTAAAAGAGGCAGAGGCAGACCAAGACTAACATGGTCTAGTAACATCAAAAGATGGACATAGCCTATGACAACCTGCACCATCAATGCAAGAGACAGAGCAGAATGGCACTCCATGGTAACCAACCTTCATTGCGGAGATGGCACTCGATGATGATGAACATGAGCAAATTAGGGGAGAAGTACAGAGGTTGTTGTCTTTGCTTGAATAGATAAATTAATGGGGCATGATAAAAGTAGTGCCCCTGAGATTATTGCAATCATGATTGATGACTGTGCTGTACAAACCAATTAACCATTATTGCCCCAAACACACATTCAATCCAGGCACTGTGCTGTAAAGTTCAATCTAGCAGAGCAATTGCACCAAACTAATTTATTTTTTGTAACCATAAACATGATACCTCTACACTAAACATCAATCAGGGCTGAAGATAAGACAATGGCACAAACCTGCATGAGGTTGCTGTCTTCATTGTACTGTGTCTCTAAACTGGTACGTAAATCATTGCTTACTTGTTGAAGGGTGATCTGGTTACAGAAAATGTATCATACATTAGAACAGCAGCCACTAACAAACCAACAAATGTATCAAACATTAGAACAGCAGCCACTAACAAGCCAACAAATGTATAACAATTTGGCAACAAATACATTTTTTAAAATGAAGGACTAAACTACTACTGCAATACTCTTGTCATGTTTGTTCCCTACATTGAGGTACATATCATCAACAGAGCTCCCTAATCTTTCTTTCATTTGTTGTCTCCTCTGTTTCCAGGTGTAATTTACTCTGCATTCTCAGACTTCAGGTGTCATCTCCAGTGTTCACAGCCATTTGCCACTGATACTTTAGTTAACTTCTCTCTCTTGAGGAAGCTAAAATACAACTATTGTATATTCAAAATGATTAGATAACACTGTGTCTTAAAATTAATGAAAAAACTTATGTGGCTAAACATTGAATATTGCATCTCAAAAACTCTTAAGTTGACCAATCGTTGAACTTTTAATTTACCAGCATTATTCTAATAAAATATCACTCCCATAAATTTTCTTTAGCTAAAATATTTGTCGTTTTGTGTGTCTGGTTCTACAAACTGAAACCACTTCCATAAAATATCAACTAGAGTAATGAGTGGAATGTACTAGACTCAGGACATCTTCAACCATAAACAATGCAAGTTTACAAGATTAGGACCAAGATGGCACTTTGAGATCAAAGCAAACAGCTGTGCTAGGTCTTTTCTGTTTCTTCTTTCCCTGTGTGGGTTCCAGGTGAGACCAAATCTCGTAATGCTTGTAGCTGGCTTTCAAAGTATCTCTCACATTTATTCCTGTTTATTTATTATTATTACTTCAAATGTGGTTTGATTTCATTTTTGTCATAATTTATAATTTCTCATAGCATCTGGCCATTATTCTCATTAAGCAAATGTAATAAATGTCTGCAGTTTTTTTTCTTCAATAATTCTGATCCATATAAAAGGACTGATAATGTTGCAACAGGTACCATTAGCATTTGATAACTTGGTAAATTGCAAACTGTGTTCACAGTAGCATGGTCAAGGGCCCATCAACTGACCAAGAGCTAGCCTTGACCTCCTAGCTGGAATCCTTTTGAAATAGTCTGTGTTAAACAGGCTGGCTAATAAAAGCTAGGATCACATGTTCCCTATATTAGTGACTAACTGATATGGAAAACCTAATTAGCATTGTAATATCTCTAGGCAAAGCAGCATAAGACACTAATATTTGTACCAAACTACAGACTAATCAAGATTGCTTGCTATCAACCATCTGTCAAGATGACAAAAGTTATACATCTCTAGGCAAAGCAGCATAAGACACTAATATTTTACTAACTACTGACTTATCATGATTGCTTGCTACCAACCGTCTGTTAAGATGACAAAGGCCATATATCTCTAGGCAATGCAGTATCCAGCATAAGACACTAATATTTGTACCAAACTACTGACTTATGATTGCTTGCTACTAACCATCTGTCAAGACGACAAAGGCCATATATCTCTAGGCAATGCAGTATCCAGCATAAGACACTAATATTTGTACCAAACTACTGACTTATGATTGCTTGCTACTAACCATCTGTCAAGACGACAAAGGCCATATATCTCTAGGCGATGCAGTATCCAGCATAAGACACTAATATTTGTACCAAACTACTGACTTATGATTAGTTAGTTAGTTAGTCGAAAGATCATCCTCCTTGCACAAGGGACAAACCCATACGTGCTCCGATTTCCTTTCGAGTAAATTCACAAGTGTGTGACGGCTGATCGTGCCGGTTCGCAGTTGGTTAACTATACGCCTCTGGCGTCCTGAAAAATGTTCACTCTTAGCTGTGCCGAGCCTTACGCGACTGTGCGTTAGTCTTGCCATTGCGTCTGAATCCTTGTCGTCTTGACAGTCTGCCACTCTTCCTGCTTCGCGGATAGCGTGTAAAATGTCTGCGTTGTCCATGGCGTTGCCATCTGAAATTTTAGCCTTTTCAGCAAGCTTGTCAGCTCGTTCGTTCCCTTGCACTCCAGAGTGGCCAGGTACGTAGATAAAGACGATCTCTTTTAAAGTTGACAGCTGCAGAGACTTCAACCACTCTCTTCGCCTCCAACCAGCCTCAACCTTCTTAAGCATACTCATGGAGTCACTGAGAAAACATGCACCTGCGAATGTCTGTGTTTCGAGCCATGTCATTGCCTTAGTGACTGCTAATACCTCCACTGTCATGCTGCTCGTTGTTTGCGAAAAAGCACCACTGTCCTCATGCACCATTTGCCCTTTCACCTGCGCTGTATATGCCCATGAACAACGTTTATTTCGTACAACCGAACCATCTGTGTAGATAATAATATTGCCAGACGTTACGTTTTCTTTGATTAAAGCCTGAATCTCATCCTCTACGACCTTGGGATTCATCGTTCTACATTCTTTATTCAGTGTTATGCAGACTTTTATAGTAATTGTAGAAATGTCATTAGGCCATTGCCGCCATTCTTCTCCACGCTGCAAATCATTTAGCATGCACACCTTTTGAATGGATTTCTCTGCCCTGCCCATCCACGACTGGCCTCGCTCGAGTCTATCACCTTTTGGTGCTAGCGCTACAGAATTTAAAGGATGTCTTTCATCAGCAAGAATGTTCAGAAAGGCGCGTGCTCTACACAACTCGATTCTACTTTCTATGGTTGGAATGTCAAGTAGGTATCTTAGCGCTCTGCATGACGTGTCTCTAGTGCAGCCAAGAATAATGCGCATAGCCTCGTTCTGAATTTTTTCAAGCCTATCTAACTGAAGTTTGCTGAGAGTTTGAATCGCCAAAGCGTATTCTAGAACAGAAACAACCAGTCCCTGATATAAAGTATGCAGGTGCCGCTGTTCACCGCTTGCAGCGGCCATTACTTTCATAGCAACAAGACCCTTTTTTGCTTTCTCTATCACGTTATCAATGTGCTTTACGAAAGCGAGGCTTCGATCTAAATGAATACCTAAATATTTCATTGTCATAGATCTTGGCAAAGTGTCTGAAAACATTTCTACAGATGGAGTATCAATGTTCACGATGTTGTTATATAGTGAGAACCAAGTCACTTCAGCTTTTGATGGATTCACGTTGGCACCTGCCTCGTCACACCACTTTTGTATGCGTCTGAGTTCTGATTGTAGGTCCGCAGTTATTTTGTTTCGATCTTTTCCCTGTCGATAAACCAAAATGTCATCGGCATAAGACAAAGTGCGACCTGGCCCTTCCAACCGATCATGACTTATGATTGCTTGCTACTAACCATCTGTCAAGACGACAAAGGCCATATATCTCTAGGCAGGACAAGTCACACGGTTTCCCAGCCAAAACCTGCAACTAAATGATCTCCAACTCCTCCAGTAAAAGTCAAGAAAGCCATTATGACCCACCACATTCATGAGCCAAAATGCTTCTGCTCACTGTACAAACTCTTCATTTTACAAAGGTGACTGTTATCCCTAAACCTAATGTTTGTTTCCCTAATCCAATTATTTGACATGACAGATTACAAATTAACTGAAACATCATCTTTTAAAATTTAGAACAAATGTAATCACATTTACTTTAAGCATATCCACTTTTTTTTATGGCTATCATACAACAGATTATCTATTTTGGGAGGTCTTACTGATGCCAGTGGTCCCTCATCAATGTTACAGTTGGACCAAGCATTCCAGTTGGGCATTGGTGGAGACCATGAGACAACACCTGGTGTGCTCTTGGGAGGTGCAGGCTCAAACTCTTCCAGGCATGGATGATTGATGAGTGACTCTGAGGGTGCCTCCTCTTCATCACCAACTCCTCCATGAAAAGATTCAGCCTCCTGCTTAACACTCTCCTGCAGAAACATTGGTATTTCTTCTAACATGGACAAATCTTCAGGTGAATACACACAAAGACAGCAATTAGTGGATGACATGAGGCAGAATATTTCTTCTAACGTGGACAAATCTTCAGGTGAATACACACAAAGACAGCAGTTAGTGGATGACATGAAGGCAGAATATTTCTTCTAACATGAACAAATCTTCAGGTGAATACACACAAAGACAGCAATTAGTGGATGACATGAAGGCAGAATATTTCTTCTCACATGGACAAATCTTCAGGTGAATACACACAAAGACAGCAGTTAGTGGATGACATGAAGGCAGAATATTTCTTCTAACATGAACAAATCTTCAGGTGAATACACACAAAGACAGCAATTAGTGGATGACATGAAGGCAGAATATTTCTTCTAACATGAACAAATCTTCAGGTGAATACACACAGAGACAGCAGTTAGTGGATGACATGAAGGCAGAATCTAAACTTAAAATCACAAAGAGTTGTGAAAGCAACTATTTATCAAAGTTTAACACATGATGATACTGTTTTGATGGGTTATCCCCCCATATTTACAGTTCAGAATACCAAGATTTGTTCTCAACCAGAATTTATTATGTGTCTAAATGTAGTCATCATCAAATCAAAAAGAGACATAGAAACAAAGTTGAACGCATTCGAAAATAAATGTCTAAGGAAAATACTTGGTATAGTGTGGAGCGAATTCAAAACAAACGAGGAAATTTGAGAAATCGCCAATCAACCACTAATATCTTCAGTAATAAAGAAAAGACGATGGTCATATGTTGGACATGTCATGAGAAGAGATAATAACCGAATAGCAAAGCAAGCCCTCATGTGGGAAACAACAGGTAAGAGGAAAAGAGGAAGACCCAGAGATACACTGAGAAGAACATTGATGAAAGAGGCAAGGGCAGCAGGAATCGGCTTACTTAATGAGATAGAGCTGCTTGCACAGAACAGAGACAAATGGCGAGATTTGATAAAATATCTTTAAAAGAATTGAAAACTGCTAGAACAAAAATTCACATAAGAGGAGTATCTTGGTCTACGCCCTATGGGCCGGCTACGGCTCAAAAGGTCAAAAGATAGATAGAAATGTACAGTACAGAATAGTTAAGCTCAGTTCTTGGTCACAGAATCATCAGATTTAGTTCTCATTTTTTATATTTACAGAACAGGATCCTTAGGTTTAGCTCTTGATTACAGAATTATTAGATTTAGTTCTCAATTAAATAATTAGTAGCTTTAGTTCTCAGTAACAGAATTTGTAGGTTCAGTTCTCAATTATAGAATTGGTAACTTTAGTTCTCAATTATAGAATTGGTAACTTTAGTTCTCAATTATAGAATTTGTAGGTTTAGTTCTCAATTGTACAATTGGTAACTTTAGTTCTCAATTATAGAATTGATAAGTTTAGTTCTCTATTATAGAATTGCTAAGTTTAGTTCTCTATTATAGAATTGCTAAGTTTAGTTCTCTATTATAGAATTACTAAGTTTAGTTCTCTATTATAGAATTGATAAGTTTAGTTCTCTATTATAGAATTGCTAAGTTTAGTTCTCTATTATAGAATTGCTAAGTTTAGTTCTCTATTATAGAATTGCTAAGTTTAGTTCCCTATTATAGAATTGCTAAGTTTAGTTCTCTATTATAGAATTGCTAAGTTTAGTTCTCTATTATAGAATTGCTAAGTTTAGTTCTCTATTATAGAATTGCTAAGTTTAGTTCTCTATTATAGAATTGCTAAGTTTAGTTCTCTATTATAGAATTGCTAAGTTTAGTTCTCTATTATAGAATTGCTAAGTTTAGTTCTCTATTATAGAATTGCAAAGTTTAGTTCTCTATTATAGAATTGATAAGTTTAGTTCTCTATTATAGAATTGCTAAGTTTAACTCTCAATTACAGAATTGGTAGGTTCAGTTCTCAATTATAAAATCACTAGATCTAGGTCTCAGAAAGTCTGTAAACATGTACAGAGTTGGTTGCAAAATTTATTTCCTAAAAAGTCTATATTTACAGTCTATCTATCTATTGACCTTTCGAGCCATAGCCGGCCCATAGGGTGTAGACCAAGATACTCCTTCTCTTATCTGAATTTTTGTTTTAGCAGTTTTCAATATGGAGGATTTATTTTTCTCTGGCTTGGTATAGAACCATTGATCAGAGGTTTAACAAGCCACTATCGTAAAAACAATTTTGTTAATTAAACGTAGACCTGATATTTACAGTACAGAGATGCAAATTTTAGTTCAAAGAAAATCTATATATTTTATTCTACACATACACATGACAGTGATAAGTAAGAAGATAAAAGTTCCACTATCAAATTTACAAGAAACTAAAAACCATTATAAGAGGAAATTTAATCACAATAATTTCAAGACCTTCATGATAGAAACAATATGGACATATTAGACGTTAAACATGCACACTTACTGATAAAAAGCAAATAAAGCAAACTGCATTTATGACATCAAATCCAACAATATTTTTTTGTTCATAATTAACTAGTCACCAAGATCAACAGACACTAATCCAAATATTAATAGACATATCTTCAACAACATACAAAAAACCCCATTGAAAAAAAAAACAACCAACAAATTTGTCCTTCCAATCTCTATAGAAATCAATTGGCAAAGAATGAAATCCTCCACCTTTAATCCTAGGCTACGTACGATACATATATGGGGGAATCACATTTTCAAGACACAGTCATAAAAACTACTATCACTTAATTGTTACAGCGTTGTGCTGGCTGTGGTTGAATCAAGACAGACCAACAGTCAAATAATATTATGTCAGACCAGACGATCGGGCAACCATTTTACACCTTGACCGCTTATTGCTCCCACATAAGTCAACAGAGTAGGGAGAATGTACTCAAAGACCCGAGAGGAAGCGATAAGAATTTACATAATCGACCGGAGGTGAGCATCAGCCCTGGTGTTTGTGCAGTTCAAAAAATAAGTCCTCAACAACATGAAGGCCAGACAACCAGGCATTAATCTTTATCTGTGACTTCCGAATTCCCACAAAAGTCAGACACTGACGGGTCTATAAAATTGCATTGCCAATAGTAGCCAAGTTATTTCAACTGGAAAGCACAGCAATTTGCTAGGATAAACCAAGACAGGTAAGTTAAACTATTTTTGAGTGTTTTGCATATTAAGTGTAGCTATTTTGTGCCGAACATATAATGTAAGCCTTAGGTTAGGTTAGTTAAACTATTTTAGAATGTTTTGTGTATTAAGTGTAGTTACTTTGTGCCGAACATACCGTGTAAGCCTCAGAGGCAATGCAGCAGGAGGTTGATGCCTGGGAGTCATGACCCAGGTGGGCCCACCTACCCTAGAGTGTCAAGAAGCTAAAGGGATGAAACACTTGCTCGACGGGGTCTCCTCCTGATGGTCAGATTGCCTCCTGCTGCGAAGCTCTGTACAAAGAGTTTCCTACTATTACAATTGGAGTTCAGAAACATCAGATTTTATTTCAACTCTTGCTGCACAGCTGTGTGTTTACCAAAGCAGATATGGCAATTGGATGCCGCAACCATTTCCTGGGTTACACTAGATTTAGGGCCTGTAATTTGAACGCATGGTGCCATGGCTGACAGAGGTGTTACATAGTCTACTTATAGAAGGGGGAGGAGTGGAGAGAGAGTAATGGAATAAACAAAGACGAGAGAACAAGGTCAAGGAGAAAAAGGAAAAAGACATTAAAACGAAGTCATGAGAAAAAATTGAAGAGACTGTGGGTCGAAATTCACGTGCAAAACGTGAAAACCATGTCCAGAAGTGAGTGGGCAGACAGACGCGTAGCAAGTCAATTTTGATTGGCTGATAAGACAGATTTAAGAAGTAAACACAAAAGATCGACAAGCACTTTGGTACTGACACTTGGAGAAATGTAGTCGGCAGGAGCACATACGCTCGTAGGAGACGGGCGACCATGTTGGTCGGCCCATAGAGAGGCTAACCGTAGCCTAGTAGAATTAGAAGCACTGTAGATTAGAAAGTGAGTTAGAATAGTAGTAAGCACTTTCATTCCGACACTTGGAGAGACTGAGTTGGCAGGTAGTGATGATCTAGAATAATGACAACAAGCAAGTGTAATAGAATTTTAGCCGGCAAAGGAACACGCGATAGTTAGATGATGCAGAGACTAGTGAAGAACAGTTAGGTGGACAGATTAGTAAGCAGCACTATTAAGAGACAGTTAGTAGCGGTTTCCAAGAGACAGCCGAGCCAGTAGAAGTTAGATAGTATAGGATGGGCCGTTCAATGGGGAACGGTCCACATGTAGTTTAGATGCGAGTATGAATGCGTGTGGAGCCCAGAGACAAATGTTAGGGCAATAGACTGAAGAAATTCCAAGAGTGCGCATTAAGTGCGTGACCTGCCATATCCAGTGTGTAACGAGAGTCCGATGTGACAGTATTAAAAGTTGGAACAAATTCTTATAACCAATGTGTTGTTATGTGTTACACAGTTATATTTATCTGACCTAACGTCAACCCTCGGGGACGAATCATAACAGCAGCAAAGTTGTCGCGGAAACACAACGTGAAACAGTCATCTTAACATAAACCAGAAGTACTACGGTGACCAGACAAGGTCAGGGCTGAGATGACGCCCAGTAGAGAAGAAGACATGTTGTCTCGAGAAAAGCAAGAGCAGCGCATTCCAGCTGAGGCCAATCAACCCGAAAACTGACAAGTGGCGGGGGAGGCCATCTGTAAAGTAACGATTACACGATATCGCAATAACAACAATAGCGCTCAGTACAAACAAAATAACAATTAAGAAACTTTATCCCGGGTACATACTCACATGGCCTATCCAGTGTTACAAAGGTTTGTTTGATATCTCCCATCATGGGAAAAATAAAAAAAACTAATTTCTTGAGAATTGTCAGCATTTATTAAAAAAAAAACAGCCCCCCCCCCCCCCCCCCCCCATCATCACTGTACCTTTGCTACAATGCACTTGAAAAATAGAAATCCAACATCATAGGAAATAAATCCAACAAAAGTCAGTGGTCACCGAAAGTAGTCATTTGGGGGGGGGTGGGGGGGGGGGGGGGGTGGGTTTGTCCGTAACAAACTATTATATTTCAAGAAACTGTATTTGAGGTATTGTAATTTAGGGTGAAATCCTCACAAACAAAAACTTACTGAAAATGTTGGAGACAGGTAAAACATCCAACATACTAAGGTGAAGCAGGGAGGTAGCAGTGATTAAAGAGTGTACAATAAGATGGGAGTGAGGTAGGAGAAATCGAGGGGAGATAAGAAGGGTAAGTAAAATAGAATCACGGGATCCACGTGAGGTGAACACTTCGTGAGGCATGGGAATTGTAAGACAATCTAGAAACGAGGCAGAGATGTAACAAGGGGTATGATTGGTGGAAGGGAGAAAAGGTGAGACAAGGAATAGGTTGGGAGATTCATTCGAGAGGAAGTGAAGGTTCGATACGGACAGTTGTGTGTTTTTGTGTTGCGACCGGTACCGGGAACAGGGTAGAGTTAGTCACCCAAAAGTGATAAAGTAAGTTAGTTGGTGTGTGGTCATGACAAGGAACAGACCTTATTCCAGGAGCAGTGTTAAGCAGGAGTGTTATAGAGTAGTGATAAGATAGTCTGAACGTAGTAGCAACCAACATAGTTAGTGTCCAATTGTGAGTTTGTTCACTAAGTTAATCTTCATCAGACATATGAAGACAAAATGTAGTTGTGCAAATTGCAGCAATGAACAGTTAGTGTCAAATTGTGAGTTAGTCACCATGTGAATCTTCATCAGACATATGAAGACAAAATGTAGTTGTGCAAATCGCAGCAATGAACAGATAGTGTCAAATTGTGAGTTAGTCACCACGTGAATCTTCATTAGACATATGAAGACAAAATGTACTTGTGCAAATCGCAGCAATGAACAGATAGTGTCAAATTGTGAGTTAGTTCACTAAGTTAAGCTTCATCAGACATATGAAGACAAAATGTAGTTGTGCAAATCACAGCAACGAACAGTTGGTGTCAAATTGTGAGTTAGTTCACCACGTTCATCTTCATCAGACATATGAGGATAAAGTGTAGTTGGGCAAGTTGCTGCAACGAACAAATTAGTGTTAATTCGTGAGTTAACCTCACCAACTTACTCTTCTTGAGAAGCTGCGAGTTAGAAGGTAGTGGTGCAGTTTAGCAACTACGACCATTCAAGTGACAGTAGGGAGGATAAGTCAATGAGTCATGCTTTGTGGGGAAGCATGGCAAGATAGTGGGGTGTGAAGGCAGCAACACCACGCAGTGTACGTGGCGCTGAGTGAGACAGGCTCACTGGGGCGCTATCAACCAAGACAGGGCTAGATACGGAGTATGACGCTCCAAGAGATAACAAGATAGGCGAAGTGAGCGAAATCAATATCGCCCGCTTCATGAGTAGCAATCAGGTTGCTGTGGGGTACTAGTGGGAGAATTCCTAGGCAACTACTATTTAGAGGAAGTTAGGAGAGGCCAGAGTGGTGTGAGATAGTGCAGCAATCTGACTGTGTAGTGTCAGAGATAACGCTAGGGAAAGCTGCAAAGTGAGCGGGCAATGTATGTGAGGTTGCGAACATACTATTGTAATTGTGCATGTGAACATGTTATGTGAGATGGACATTGTCGAAAATAAAAACCACAGGTGGGTTCTTTTTATCTGGTGTTGAGTCAATGCTTGTTCGAGCACTAGCTGTATTTGTCTGTCCCTGGTGAAGAACGAAGCTGGTCTGCAAATAACCGACGGTGTAACACTAAAAACAGTGGGGAGTACGACGGGCAGCGATCAACCCGGCCAAGGGTGTCATATAATTGCAGAGTCAAACACGGCGACAGTTCAGAGCAGTGACCATCTATCACAGGCAGAGGTCGACTAGGCTTGTCAGTTCATCAAGACAGTTCACACACCTTCAAGTCCAGTGCACGTATGCTGTAATCATCGCTGGCTGATCATACGTGCATGTGGTACAACACAAATTCCGGTATGGAGGTCAAACGCCAAGTAGTCCACAAGTGGGTCATGTGTCCAGTGATTCGGGCGGTCATTAGGTGCCCCGGCAAGGCATGACACCTGAACAAGTGAAGGCTCAGGTCTTGACGAGCCTTCACCACATCAAGTGCCAGTTGAGGACAGCTGGCATATCAGTGTGTGGAAGGCAGGCTGCTACATGTGACGCTGTGAGTCAGACTGGCCTCAGCGTGGCTTGAAAGGAGCAAGAAATTCATCGGTTATAAAGGTAGTGTAATGTAGGGTGAAATCCTGACAAACAAAAACTTACTGTAAAGTTGGAGACAGGTAAAACATCCCACATACAGAGGCAGTGTAATGTAGGGTGAAATCCTCACAAACAAAAACTTACTGTAAAGTTGGAGACAGGTAAGACATCCCACATACTGAGGCAGCGGTCAATCTGGACCTCTAGGTCATCACTGATGGCTACATCATATGGTGGCACCTGCAACACAACACAGTAAACATGTTCCCAGGGGCATGCTATTAAACATTTAATGACAAAGAACTTATGTTTTCATTACAAGATTTTGGGCAAAAATGTCACAAAATAATTTGTTTTTGACTTTCACCATATTTAAAATGACAAATATGTTATTAAAATATGATGATTAAAGACAAGTCTGGTTTGGTTAAAACGGATAGTGTCACTGTAGTCAGGACATTCCCATATCCACTCCACAGCTCTTTTCAAAAGTAAGCACAAAGTGTGTACACTGATAGTTCATTCTATTATTTGCTGATATAATTTTTCTTTGCTTTCACCCACAGAGCATGTTTGTCTTTAGTTCACCTAGTCTCAAACCTTCAATCATGAATGTGTGGAGTGTCTACCATTCCATTTCATCCTCTTTAAATAAGGTATCTCTAATGGTCTTTTTCCTGTGTGTTACCGGGGCCTCATTATGAGGGAAGTAAAGAATAGTGACACTGTGACCTTCCAGGCATGTCGTAAGAGGCGACTAAGGAGGTTGATCGATGGCTTGACAAGCTGTCATTGTAAAAAGTATTGTTATGGAAACAGCACCATATATTTTAGAGCAGTGATATGTGCCACTTTGGCACGCAAGGTTTCTGTTTTTGAAATTGTGGTTCTGCCCTATGTGCCGTCTTCGGCTCAAAAGGACAATAGATAGAGATAGAATGGTCTTTAGTAAATCTGAACTGTCACATTTTAATATTCCCAGTATTGAGGTCTTTCCAGTCAGCAATTGGTTTGTTCATTACCAAGTACACAAGTGTGTTCTGGGCAATATACACACATTAGCCATGTGAGCTGCAACTTTTTGAATTGGCCCACTTTCTGCACATGATTAATTGCATCTCAGTAAGCAGGTCTCACTTCAATGGATGATTAAGTGCATCACAGCAAGCAGGTCTCACTTCAATGGATGATTAAGTGCATCTCAGTAAGCAGGTCTCATTTTAATGGACGATTAATTGCATCACAGCAAGCAGGTCTCACTTAATTTTATGATTAATTGCATCTCAAGTGATGGAAAGATTGTCGAACACTTCTGAATCTAAAGAGTTAAACATCTGGCATGGAGGTTACAGTGTTGACAATTGGTAAAACCTATGATCTGATCTGCAGGTCAGAAGCTCATTGACAGCTGACACTCCAGCATATGTTTTCACCTGGGAAGGAACACTGAAAACTAGTACATTAATAACAATAACTGCAACAAATATCCACATCACAAAAGGTGGCATATTAAACGTCCACATCACAATGGGTAATATATGACATGTCCACTCACAAAAAGTGGCACATGAAATGCCCACATCACAAAATGTGATATATGATACGTCCACATGACAAAAAGTGGCATATGAAATGCCAACATCACAGCAGGTGATATATGACACATCCACATCACAAATGAAGCTGGGGGAAAGCTGCCTGTTAGCACAAAGGTTGAAAGTAAAAAAGTAAAGTAAAGTAAAGTATATAGGGAATATGGTGTTAGTAACCATAAATTTTACAGACCTTCAGCATGTGATTTTTGGGGTAATGTGGTCGGTATTACGCCCATGCTGCTTTACTTACCCAGAAAAATAATCCAGTACACATTAAGGCTGGGTGAACCGGAACCAGTAGTCAATAAAATGAATGCTGTATACTGAAGACACAGTAGTTATTGAATTGGTCAAGTGAAGACACAGAAGTTATTGAATTGATCTACTGAAGATACAGAAGTTATTGAATTGATCTACTGAAGATACAGAAGTTATTGAATTGATCTACTGAAGATACAGAAGTTATTAAATTGATCTACTGAAGATACAGAAGTTATTGAATTGATCTACTGAAGACACAGAAGTTATTGAATTGATCTACTGAAGACACAGAAGTTATTGAATTGATCTACTGAAGACACAGAAGTTATTGAATTGATCTACTGAAGACACAGAAGTTATTGAATTGATCTACTGAAGACACAGAAGTTATTGAATTGATCTAATGAAGACACAGACACTATTGAATTGATCTACTGAAGATACAGAATTTATTGAATTGATCTACTGAAGATACAGAAGTTATTGAATTGATCTACTGAAGATACAGAAGTTATTGAATTGATCTACTGAAGACACAGTAGTTATTGCATTGATCTACTGAAGATACAGAAGTTATTGAATTGATCTACTGAAGATACAGAAGTTATTGAATTGGTCTACTGAAGACACAGTAGTTATTGCATTGATCTACTGAAGACACAGAAGTTATTGAATTGATTTACTGAAGACACAGAAGTTATTGAATTGATCTACTGAAGACACAGACGCTATTGAATTGATCTACTGAAGATACAGAAGTTATTGAATTGATCTACTGAAGATACAGAAGTTATTGAATTGATCTACTGAAAATATAGAAGTTATTGAATTGGTCTACTGAAGACACAGAAGCCACAGTAGTTATTGCATTGATCTACTGAAGACACAGAAGTTATTGAATTGGTCTACTGAGGACACGGGGTGCAGTCCAATGTTGATCAATAATTTGTAGACTCCACTTAGTCTTACATTACTATTGGACTTTTCTGTAAAAGAAATGTTGACCACATTGTCAAACATATGGTAAACATGTGCACAAACACTATTCTCTCTATACTCTACAAGATGTGATGTTGCTCTTTCTTCTTCGTCACAAAAAGAATTTCTTAATTTCATCATTTACCTTGTCTTTTGACTTTTTCTTTTTCTCTCCTGTATTGGGTTCAATGATCTTCACATGGTACAGCTGCCTAACGAGGGAGAGAGCACAGGACTTGGAGGCAATTTGCTTGCTGGAGCCTATCTCCCTGGCATGGACGGCTGCAGATGGAGAACAGCAGAAATAATTACATAATTCAAGAAAGGATATGGCTAAAAAAACAAACATAAAACATGAGACTTCAGGCTAACCAATCACATACAAAAAACACTAGTATGTAGAGATCTAGTGAGCACTTGGAAAATATGTGTCAACACAACAGAGAAGGATGCACATACTTAGAGAAGTATAAACAATAAAATTCTTCAAGAGCTGCAACAGCTGGTATTGCGGAGCTTCATTGTCAGGATGTACAACTTCATCCTCGTTAATAGATTATCTACAGCACATGTATATTTTACATCAGGCTGAAAAATGTTACCTTAATCTGTGACAGAAGCAATCATATTATTCACTGATTTATAACTAAAATATTTAACACTGATTTCTGTCTAAGCCATTTTCATCATCACCAAGTGCCGTCTCCGCAATGAAGGTTGGCTACCATGGAGCGCCATTATACTCTGTCACTTGCTTTGATGGTGCAGGTTGTCATAAGCTGATTTGTCCATCTTTTGATGTTACTCATGGTCAGCCTCTGCCTCTTTTACCTTGTATTTTCCCCTCCAGGATTACTTTTAGTAGGCTGTTGTGTCTTTTAACATAGCCCAAAAATCGCATTTGTCTTGTTTGAATTGTGCTTATTAGTTCTCTTTTCATTTCTAGTTGTTTTAAGACTTCATCGTTTGTTTTCTTTTCCTTCCATCCAATTCTACCTATTCTTCTATTTATCCGCATTTCTTCTTCTTCTTCTTTTTTCTTTCACTGATACCTAAAAGGTGTCATGGTTTATATCATTTGTCGTTCTTGAGCTGATCAAACTGTCTGAATTAGTGATTTTCCTTTGTTGTTACATGTCTCTGTCACTGCATCTATCCATCTTCTTCTGGGTCTTCCTCTTGATCTTTTTCCATGCATTCTCAAGAAGAACGCCCTTGATGGTGATTGGTAAGGATTCATTCTGACCAGGTGGCCAAACCATTTAAGTTGTTGTTCTATATATTCTTGGCAGGGTTTAGTTCCTAGCATTTTTCTTATGGTTTCATTTGGTATTCTATCTCTTCTTGTATCCACATTTCAAAGGCTTCAATTCTGTGTTCTGTTTTCTTGTCTAATGTCCATGTTTCTGCACCATATAGGAATATTGAGAAGATGTAACACTTTGCTATTCTTAGTTTTAGCCCTGGTGTTATTTGTTTTGATTTTAGTATGTTCTTCATGACATTAAAATTACTTTTTGCCATTCCTATTCTTATGTTTATTTCAGTTTTCCATCACTGGTTATAGTATGTCCAAGGTAGTTGTAGTTCTGAACTGTCTCCAGGTCTATTCCTTCAATTTTGATATCCACTTCTGGGTTGAGTATTTCCTTTGTTTATGATCATAGTTTTAGTCTTTTTGATATTCATATCTAGTCCATATTTTTTGCTTGTCATGTTTATTTCATTAAGTAATTGTTGTAGATCTTTAGGATTTTCTGCTAGTAGTACAGTATTGTTAGCATATCTTAGGTTATTGATTATCTTTCCATTAATTTGTAGGCCTGGTATCTCTATGATGTTTTTAAAATTTTGCTCAGTGTATAGATTGAACAAACTTGGTGACAGGACGCATCCCTGTCTTACTCCTCTTTTTATATCAATTGGTGCAGAGTTCTCTTTGTTATATTTTATTATTGCTGTTTGCTCCCATTATAGATTACATATTAGTTGTATGTCCATGTCATCTAGATGTAACTCCTTTAGGCATTCTATAAGTTGTTTGTGGTGTGCTCTATCAAAAGTTTTGGTGTAGTCTATGAAGCAGGCATATATTGTCCTGTTTACTTCTGTGTACTTTTTAATCAATGTTCTTATACTAAATATGGCTTCTTTTGTCCCGCTATTTTTCCTAAATCCAAATTGCTGCCCATCTAATTCAGTGTTGATTTTATTCTGAATCCTTCCTTGTATAACTTTTTGCAAGATTTTTGTAACATGGCTCATTAGGCTTATTGTTCTAAAGTCACTGCATTCAACTGCACCATTCTTTTTAGGCAATGCAATGAAAGTTGATGTTTTTAGTTCATTTGGTATGTATCCTGTATGGTATATGTTGTTGCATATGTCTGTAATCACTTCAATGCCAAAATCTTCTAGTGCCTGTATCATCTCTATCTGTATGCTGTCAGGTCCTGCTGCTTTTCTCTTTTTCATTGTTTTTATAGCTTTTTCCATATCAGATTTTAAGATTTTATAGCCTGATGTACATTTTATAACTGGTTTCGTGTCCCTTTGATCATGAAATAGTTCTGTTATATATTCCTGCCATCTATCTATAATATCTTTATTGTCTGTTAGCATTTTCCCTTTTTTGTCTGCAATGCATCCACATTCTGTGGCTTTTTTATTTTTATTAGTCATTCTCTTTATTTCTGTGTGCATTCCTCTAAAGTCTTGTTTGCTTTCTATAGTTTCAATTTCTACACATTTTTGGCTGAGCCAGTCTTCTTTTGCCTTTTTGCACAATTTGCGTATTTCATTATCTATTTTATTTTATTGGGCAGTGTTCTTCGTTTGTCTCCTTTCTTTCATTTTTTCTAAGATGGTGTTAGTTATCCATTTTTCTCTTTTGGGTAAGGTGTAGCAGGTTTCTGGTATGCTTTTCTTTATGCATTGCCATTTGGTTGTTACTTTTTCATCAGGATTTTCTCTTCTCTATTGTTCAATTCCTTCTTCTAGCAGATTCTGGTATGTGTTCTTTACTTGTATTGTATAGGTATCTTTAATATCTTTTTGATTTAAAGCTGTTATATCTAGTGGTATTGTTGATGAATTTGACTTTAGCTTGTTTCTCTTTAGTTTGATTTTCACTTTAATCACTACAGGATTGTGAGCTGAATTAATATCTGCTCCTGGGTAGGTTTTGGCTTTCTTTACGCTGTTACGGAACCTTTCTTTTATCATTATGTAATCTATTTGATTCCTCTTATCTCCAGGGCTTTTCCACGTGTATAGTTTCCTTTTCTCTTGCTCAAAGTAGATGTTACATATTATCAGCCTGTTCTCTTCACAGAATTGTATTAATCTTTCTCCTCTGTCATTTCTTTTCCCTAAACCATGATTTCCTATAATGGTCTTATATCTACCTTTTCCTACTTTAGCGTTCATGTCACCCATTACAATCAAGATGTCTGAAGATTTCACTTGCTTCATAACTTTATTTAGGTCTTCATAGTATGCCTCTATTTGTTCATCTGTGTAGTCTTGAGTAGGTGCATATGTCTGTATTATTGCTATGTCGAATGGTTTTGCTTTCAACTTGAGTAGTATAAACCTATCACTGTTGGTCCAGTGGGTATTTATATATTTTTGTAGCTCTCTTTTTATCTGTATTCCTACCCCCCTTTGATGTTCTGTTGTGTTTCTTGAGTATATAAATGTATATTTTTCGTCCTCTATGTACCCACATTCTTTCCATCTTGTCTCTGATATGCCTAAAATACCTATATTTATTCGTTCTGCTTCTTGAATCAGATTTTCTAATTTCCATTCTTGATATAGAGTCCTAATATTCCAAGTACTTATTTTAAGATCTTTCCTCCGACATAAGTTCGAATTCCTCTCCATGGCTTCCTCTGGACTAGTACGCGATGAGGTTCCAGTCTCTTTCACGGTGACCTGCCACATTCGTCTTTCGTGTTCTGAATATGCCTCATGTGTACCACACACTTTGCTGTTTTCGCTTTCTGGGCCGTTGATAATTTCTGATTCATGCGCCCCATCCACTGTCACAGACTTTTCACATATGGGTTGAACACAACCGGATGCCGGCGACATTTTGGTGAACCATGTGCTTGCCTATCGAACCGCAAACACACGACACAAAGAAGAATAAATCATATTCCACTTAAATATTGGTAATCACAGTTCATCCACATGTCAGAAGTAAACCAATCACCAAACGGGGAATAGCAACATATAATTTCACAACTAGACTGTCGCGTAAATCATTAAAATATATATCAGCAATTGCCGAATTGTAAAAAACTACACGAAGCCGCCATGACACCAGAAACAGTTCTTAGTCTAAGACATTTTACGCTGATTTTATGACTAAAACATTTAAGACTGATTCCTGCCTAAGACATTTTACACTGATTTTGTGTCTGAAACAAGATTCTTTTGCACTGAGTGATGAAGGTTATTGCACATGTACAACAATAAAATACAAGTTTAGCAGCACGATCCTGATAACCTGCCAAAGAAATCTCCCACAGACAATGTGTATCCAGTCAGATATGAATTTGTATTTAAAACACACCCAGGTGAAACATAAAATGCAGCACAAGTCAGATACAACAATTAAAGTGGTTCACTTACTGTGTCCAAGCTCCTTGACATAGAAACTCATCTCAGCAGCAAAGCTCCTGTATAACACATTGAGATAAATATGGTATAGGACAACATGATATACAATGAGATAAGATGGTATAGGGATAAGATGTACAGAGATGGTTCACATGGTATGAGGCCTTGAGAAATGAAATAATTCAGTACAAGGAACAAATATTTACTCTGAGTTAAGATGA
This sequence comes from Megaustenia siamemsis, assembly GCA_032433765.1. Lineage (NCBI taxonomy): Eukaryota > Metazoa > Mollusca > Gastropoda > Stylommatophora > Ariophantidae > Megaustenia > Megaustenia siamemsis. Next base: position 4,359,690 of record JAVIAB010000059.1, on the reverse strand, counting down.
TATGTGGCTGAGGTACAGAAAGCTAGATGACATGTTTGGCATTGAGGAATAAACGAGATGGTAGTTAGTACATGGTACACAAGTATACAATGAGACACTAATATAGTACAGCGTACTGGTGTATACATTGAGTTACACTAGAGAAGATGCTGAGAAGCAAAGTCATATACAGTGAGTGACAATGAGAGAGTTGTGCATAAAATAACGCCAAGTATATGACAAGCTAATGTCATATTTAAAAAGGTAAGTCAGAACATGATAGCCAGATGCCAATATTGATCATCATCAACATCAATGTTGCTGTCAACCACATCCCAGTACTGAGTAGGCTTTCTATGAGAACAAACTGAGCACTTTGAACAACACTCTACTAGGGTATGAGAGGGTCATCAAGGTTACCTTCCCATCTCTATAGCACCTCCTATAACTTGCTTATTTGTTTATACACATACTGAAACAGAGGAAAAAGAAGAGAAATAGTATGTCTAGAAGTAATCAAAAGAATAATTTATAAAGAGAGGCTGACCTCTAGCGAAAGGTAGACTTTTATATTAAGAAGATAGTGTCAATGTAACTTGTAGGCACTAGACATGAATTCAACTACTAACTAAGAAGTGACTAGTACTAAGGATGGTTTAGCTGGATGGAAATTGCATTAGCATAAAAGTTGGTGAAACTAAAACTCAAAGGTGCACACACTAATAAAAGCATTTACAGCATTATTACCAGGATATTTCCTACACCAGACGTCCTCTACCATGAAGTGCACTTTGGCCGCAGTAGCACAGACAAACATGCTTATGGCAGCCTCTGTTACCACCAGTTTCATTCAACTCTTTAACATCACAACATTCACCTTCAAACAAACCTGCTGCTACAACAATTTGTATAATCTGCAAGTCCATCATTCTAGGACAGCAATTATGGCTGACCATAAGAATCTTTCACAAAACCATATGTGTCTGTTGTCTTTCTCATTACCATTTCAGGATTTATGATTTGATTACAACAGCTAGTACTAGCTCAATTATTGACAATAAAGAGTAATAACATTACAGCCACATTCTTACCACCTTCATACCTGTCTGTGATCTTGATGTTTACTCCGTCCATCTATCAGTTAATGAAGTCTTTGTGTCTAGTTCAGTAGTTTATTGTTGCCAAGTCTCCCCCCCAGAATCCCAAGATTTGGTATAGACAAGTACACAGTGTAGAAATTAGAGGAGAAGTGGTTCTCTAATGTAATCATAAGACTTACCCCAGGCACATACCATGACAGCGTGCGCTCAGGTCATTCATCTCAGCAAGATCATCCCAGAAATCCAAACAAAACCACTGCAACATAATGTCTGCTGAGATCAACATCTGCACTGGCTACATTTGTTAAAGTGAAAACAAAACAAGGCCAGACCATTCTGCCTAGTATCAAAACATTGTGCTGCAAGTAATATAAAAGCACACGCAGAAATAAGATAGAAAATGTGCACTATTCTCCTTCAAGTGATGAAATAATGATGAACAGTCAGGTCAGTCACTATAATGTTAATATCAAGACAATTTTGAACAGTGAAGCCAGTCACTATAATGTTAACATCAAGACAATTTTGAACAATGAAGTCAGTCACTATAATGTTAATATCAAAATAATTTTGAACAGTGAAGTCAGCACTATAATGTTAACATCAAGACAATTTTGAACACTCAAGTCAGTCACTATAATGTTAATATCAAGACAATTTTGAACAGTGAAGTCAGTCACTATAATGTTAACATAAATACAATTTTGAACACTCAAGTCAGTCACTATAATGTTAACATCAAGACAATTGTTAACACTCAAGTCAGTCACTATAATGTTAATATCAAAATAATTTTGAACAGTGAAGTCAGTCACTATAATGTTAATATCAAGACAATTTTGAAAAATGCAGTCGTCACTATAATATTAACATCAAGACAATTTTGAACAGTGAAGTCAGTCACTATAATGTTAACATCAAGACAATTTTGAACAATGAAGTCAGTCACTATAATGTTAACATCAAGACAGTTTTGAACAATGAAGTCAGTCACTATAATGTTAACATCAAGACAATTTTGAATACTCAAGTCAATCACTATAATGTTAATATTAAGACAATTTTGAACAGTGAAGTCAGTCACTATAATGTTAGACAATTTTGAACACTCATGTCAGTCACTATAATGTTAATATCAAGACAATTTTGAACAGTGAAGTCAGTCACTATAATGTTAACATCAAGACAATTTTGAACACTCAAGTCAGTCACTATAATGTTAACATCAAGACAATTTTGAACACTCAAGTCAGTCACTATAATGTTAATATCAAGATAATCTTTGTTTCTTTACGTCCCAGGCAGATCCATTGAGTTGCTTTGTGGCCTTGACAATAACTACCTTCTCGTCCCCAATTTTCTCATTATTTAGAATGTGGACATCACTTTCCCAAAATACTTTCATGTTCCCATTTCTTCTTAGATCTGTTCTCTGTGTATTCTTTGCCTACCTCTATGTATAGTCTTTCCCTCCAACATTAGATCTTTCTGTCATTTGTACAAAAATATGTACCCATTGCATTTTGCTAGTCTTGTTCTCTTTATTTATCACTTGTCCTTTGGTAGTCTTTCAGTATAAAAACAATATAATTTTCCTTTTGTTCAAAATTCAATCTATTGAACTAATTTATTTTAGTTTAAATGATGGATCATTCTCATTCTCATTGTCGTAAAGTGCTGAGATCTCCTTCCTGGTTTCCCCTCAGTGTATAGAGACTGATAACTCCAGTTATATTGTACTAAGAAGACTTATCAACCAACATAGAACTGGAGTCGTCAGTTGCTGGACACTGAGGGAATTGCTGAGGAAGGGATCTGAGCACCTATGGACATGTTCGGAGTGCAATGATGATGACCCGCAAATAACTCAATAACTCCAGTTCTGTGTTGATTCATTATTCATTTGTTGAACTGTTTGTGGGCAGGGTTGAAACTAATAATTTTGACTCTACAAGAAGAAATTACTACAATCAATTTATGAAATGAAAAACTACATTACTGTAAACAGTTGCCACAAATAACTATACTATACATGAGCTGTCATGTCAGTAATCTAAGTTTTTCTGTAAACTAATTATACAAAAAGGACAATAGTGCAAACTTTCCATTCATAATCCGCACCAAATTCTATGCTCATGCAAGAAGGTTTGGTTTTTTCCACTGCAAAAGTCAGCTTCTTGGACAACTTGTCTAGGTAGGATGTGGCCAAATTGTCTGCCAAATCAAACTCAGACTCTATAGTTGTCCTAAAGCCTGACTAAAATGAACAGACAAGTGGCACAAGTCTGATCACATGATGATCTGAGAAGTGCCAAAACATTTCTGTAGTCCTAGTTTCTGTTGTGCAGACTGCCAACAATTTACTTACGGCACAAATCTGACCAAATGAGATCAGAAATTTGCCAAAAATCTGTGGATTTCTGGGATGGTGTTTCTGAGATGAATGAAATGTTTCTCACGTCAGTATAACTAGCAAAAGAACAATTAGACTAGACAACATAACAGTCTAAAACAAACATTGTTTCTTTGTTGTATTGAAGCTTCTTTTTTTTTTATTGAAGCTGGTACAAAATAAAATTCACTTAAATGGTGACAAATTATCATATGATATCAGTAATAGTAGAAAATGTGGGCATTTAACCAAATAAATTTTACATTCTGAGTGGTTATATCTTCATGTTATTACTATCATATAGCCTCATTGAGACACTACAAACCTATACTACCTCGTTGAGACACTACAACCCATACTGCCTTGTTGAGACACTACAACCCATACTGCCTTGTTGAGACACTACAACCCATACCGCCTTGTTGAGACACTACAACCCATACCGCCTTGTTGAGACACTACAACCCACACCGCCATGTTGAAACACTACAACCCATACTGCCTTGTTGAGACACTACAACCCATACTGCCTTGTTGAGACACTACAACCCATACTGCCTTGTTGAGGCACTACAACCTATACTGCTTCATTGAGACACTACAACCTATACTGCTTCATTGAGACACTACAACCTATGTTGCCTTGTTGAGACACTACAACCCATGTTGCCAAGTTGAGACACCATAATCCATGCTGCCTAGCTGGGACACCATAACCCATGCTGCCTAGCTGGGATACCATAACCCATGCTGCCTAGCTAGGATATTCTGAGCAGTTGCAGTTGGTCCATCTCTTGATGTAACTCTCCCATCTAAAGATGTCTCATCTTCTTGTTCTGCTAAAACATTTTGAGAGGTTGCTATTGGTCCATATTGTAATGTTACTCTCCAATCTATAGCACTATCAGTCTCTTGTCCTACATAATTATATCTTCACTTTTTTTCTTTTTGCCTTTGAGAATAAAAGAAATAAATGTGGTCAGGTCACCTTTAGTGTTTCACATACATGGTGCTCGCCACATCTGCTACTTATTAATCTATCACCTTTAGTGTTTCACATACATGGTGCTCGCCACATCTGCTACTTATTAATCTATCACCTTTTCCCCACTTCTTGTTGTTTTTCAATATTAATTAAAGTTGCCTGAGGAATGCTATGATTATTTGAGATGTTTAAACCATCTGATCAGTTCTTTCTTTATATGACTTAGCACTGGTTTTACTCCAGCTCTTTTCCTTTTATCCTTCATTGCTGATTCTGTCTTATCTTAAATTGTGCTGACTTCTTTGCCTGTTAATATCCAAGTGACACTGGTTGTAGAGTATATTGGGAGAAATATTGCTATGCAGCATTTTCTGTGTATTTAATGTTACATATTTGTTCTGTAATAGTGTTGTCAATTGTCCAGTCACTTGATTTATTTTGCAGCATCTGTTGTGTCCAATCACTTGATTTATTTTATAGTACCATTGCGTCTAATCACTTGATTTATTTTGTAGTATCCATTATGTCTAATCACTTGATTTATTTTGTAGTACCCATTATGTCTAATCACTTAATTTATTTTGTAGTACCCATTATGTCTAATCACTTGATTTATTTTGTAGTATCTATTATGTCTAATCACTTGATTTATTTTGTAGTACCCACTGACAATCTCTGCATTATTTGTGAAATTTTTCAATCTCATCAAACATCAGACAAAAATCATTTCTTTGTATTTGTTAATTTCAGAAACATTTTAAAATTTAGATATACAAATAGAACATTCTCACAACAATCAGCAAATGACTTCTGCATTTCCAGCTGTTAACATTAGAACAATAAAAGACAGCTATATTACTAGCTGTCATCAACATTAGAACAATCAACAAATGACAGCCTTATTACTAGCTATCATCAACATTAGAACAATCAACAAAAGACAGCCTTATTACTAGCTATCATCAACATTAGAACAATCAACAAATGACAGCCTTATTACAAGCTATCATCAACATTAGAACAATCAATAACAACAAGAGAGTGAAGGTTAAACCTGTTGTGGTCTGGTCCCATTACTGTGTATTTGTAGTCTGTGTTTATTCTCCTGGTATTCAAAAACTGATGCAGACGTGACTTGGCATTCTCCATTGTCCAGTTGCCATGGATCTCCATATTGAAGTCACAGTCCTCTGACTGAATATAATAATATTAAAATAAAGACTTTATAATCATATGCATTCTTTAAAAATACAGATACTTCATAGTGAGGTCAAACCCATGACAGATAAATTAAACACCACCAAATATTTCAGAGGCAGTAATATCTATAAAATATATAATAAACAATACAATGACAGAAGTGACAAAACTACCAGAAACAAAAGTTGACAAACTCTAAAAAACAGAGACACCTGGGAAAAAACTCAACAAAAATATGTAAATCATGTAACTCAAATAATACTCAAAAGTTATATAAGACAAGAAACATAAAATAGTGAACATATATAATAGAAGAGAATGGAAACAATAATGGACAATGAAAGAATAAAGGAGCTAAATTCAAATACAATTGAAAGGAAAACACCCGCTCTCTGCCAAATATCTATACTTGGTTGTAGGAATATAGAGTAAGATTGTCACAGAATCTATAAACATATTCAACTTCCCCACTGCCCAATGTTACAGGTGAAAATTAGTATTAGCTATCAATAATTCTTGGTGATCTAATTATGATACTAAAGTTGAAAACTACTCTTAATTATCAATGGCATCATATATCTAATGTTACAGGTTAACAAATGTATGAGTTATTCATAAAACTTTACAAGTTATGACATTACCTAACAGATCAATGGTACACACAATCTGGTCTCTTAATATGTTAGATCAGACACACACTTTGACATACGTAACCTTGTTTCTTTAGTATGAAAAATCTCTCTCTCTCTCTCTCTCTGCGATCAAGACTCAATCAGAGTAGGATTCCAGACTCCCTCATGAAGTCAGCTGTCTGTTTAAGCGAATCGATTGCCCCATATAGTTTTTCTTCCAGGGAGGTGGGCGTGGACCACATTGGTCTTCTCAGGTCTGTGTACTGGGGGCAATCCTGTAGAACATGTTTTGTTGTCATATTGTCCAGTGTACAGTGGCATAAGCTGGTTGTACCTATTTTGAATTTGGTAAACATGTGATTTCTCATTCTATTGTGGCCAGTGCATAGGCGAAGTATGATGACTTGATCCCTCCTTGATGGTTGGTGGTATCCGTCACTCTCATTATGCTTTGTGTGTTCTCGTTTCCATTTTTCATGGAATTGACATTTAAGGATGGATTTGGCTTCATCATAACTGAGCGGATTGTTCTCTTGTGGTAATCTCCCTCCCTCTTTAGCTAATTTGTCCGTGCGTTCTTTCCCGTGTATATTACAGTGTGATGGTATCCCAATGGCAAAATAAAAGGAAAGAGAGATCGCGGACGACAAAGAGAGAAAATACTGGATAGCTTGATGTCATGGCATGGAAAACAGTCAACAACAGAACTGATACGATGCACTGTAGATAGAAGATTGTGGAAGGACATGATCGCCTACGCCAACCGGCAGGGTACATGATGATGATAGTATCCACTGAATGACTACTCTCTGGAAGTTATTGCATAGTTCGTTCAGAGTTGTTCTCAAGTCATCTAGATCATTGTTCTTGTTGCTTTTTAGAGCTGATAGTACTGACCGTGCATCAGTCAGAATCACCAGCCTATTGTGCATGTTATTTTTGTGTTGAGTAGCCAGTGTTGCAGCATCTCTGATGACCTCAGTTTCTGCTTTAAAGTTGTTTGAGAATTTTCCAGTAGCTATTGACTTGGTGATCTCGTCCTGATTATTCAGCGTCAAGAACACACCTGCCCCTCCATTTCTGGTGGCATTTGTAGCAGAGCCATCTGTGTATATGTGGGACCAAGAGTCCTGTGGGTAGGTATCGTGTATGTGTTTTTCTGCTACGTGTTTTCTTTCTGTGTCTGATTGGGTGCCTTTTTTTCATGATTCCTGTTATATTTTCCTTAAGTTCTGGTATTTTATGTTTTCCATGAGGAGACATATCAGATGGGCCCAAGGGTTTCGATATTGTTTGGGAAATTACTGGGTCTCCAGTAGTTAGTTCATTGGCAATTGCAGCGAAGTTGCTCCTCTTTAGTCGTACAATTCCGGAACCAGTTATTCTTTGGTGCATGGGGTGGCTAAGGAGCCTTCTATATTTCTCCGCTTGTTGCAATACTTTAGTGACCCGTCTGTCATCTAAGGGTTGTAAACCTGTTATTGTTTCTAGAGTCTTGATAGGTGTAGATTTCATAGCACCAGTGATGATACGGGCAGCTTGGTTCTGTGTTCTGTTAATTTTGCTAAGGTGTGATTTGGAAGCCATAGCCCAGGCTGTGACTCCATACTCTAGAACTGGTCTGACACTTCCTACGTATAGCCTTTTCAAAATATTGCTGTCTGCCCCCCTAGTCCGTTCCTGCCAATTTCTTCATATTTGTTCGTTTTCTGGCTTTTTTCCTTGATCTGTCTATCTGATTTTTCCAAGCCATTCTGCGATTCATGGTGATGCCAAGATATGTTGGGTTTTGGTCAAGAGGGAGTGTATGGTCTTTTATCTTCAAGTTTGCATAGAGTGTGTTTCTTGATAGGCTGAAAATTGTATATGTAGTTTTTTTTTCGTTGATTAGTAAGAACCAGGTGTTCGTCCATTTTTCAAGTTCACCTAGGGCATCTTGTATCCTGGGTCCAGCCACCAACATACTTTCCTCGCGAGCCCATAACGCCAGATCATCTGCGTATATTGCTGAGTGTATTCTGGGTGGAATGTCCATTACGATGTCATTTATGAAAATTAAAAAGAGTGTTGGGGACAAGACTCCGCCTTGTGGGACACCTTGTTCGATAGAGACCTTCTTACTTAGTTGACCTTGAACTTGTACTCTGGCCATTCTATCCTGAAGGTATTGAGAGACCCAATTGAATAAACGACCCTGGATGCCAAGTCTAAAAAGCTTGTTCTTTAAACCCTCTCGCCAAACCCTATCAAAAGCCTTCTCCATGTCGACCCACACTACCAGTGTGTGTGTCTTTTCTTGTAGAGCATCCTCTATTTCCTGTGCAATGTAGGTGATCAGGTTTTCAGTTGATCTGTGCTGACGGAAGCCACTTTGTTGTGGTACGATTTGTTGTTTTGTCTCCAAATATCTTTACTCAGGCAGCTCAGTAGGCTAATTGGTCTATAGCTACTTGGCTCTAGTGGGTCTTTTCCCACACTTGAGGATGGGCACCATAATAGCTTCTTTCCAGATTGCCGGCACATAACCTCTCTTCCAGCTAGTATTTATTATCCTTAGAAGCTGGCTCTTGGCTTTCTGTCCCAGATTTAGGAGCATTTCGTTGGAGATTCCATCTTTACCAGGGGAACTTTAGAGCTTCAATCCTTTGAAGGCAACATCTAATTCAGTTGGGGTAAAGATGGTCGTCTGATGCTCTTCTGGTGCTAAAGGCATGTGTTTTGCAATTGTATGAAAAATGAAGTATAAGGTTGATCCATTTAAAGATACAAACAAATATCTAACTGTTGATATGAACACACGCAAAAGAAACTGATAGTTGACAACTATCTAACTGTTGATATGAACACACGCAAAAGAAACTGATAGTTGACAAATATCTAACTGTTGATATGAACACACACAAAAGAAACTGATAGTTGACAAATATCCAACTGTTGATATGAACACATACAAAAGAAATTGATAGTTGACAGATATCTAACTGTTGATATGAACACACACAAAAGAAACTGATAGTTGACAAATATCTAACTGTTGATATGAACACACACAAAAGAAATTGATAGTTGACAAATATCTAACTGTTGATATGCACACACACAAAAGAAACTGATAGTTGACAAATATCTAACTGTTGATATGAACACATACAAAAGAAACTGATAGTTGACAAATAAAAACTCAACAAAAACATAACCTGCCATAAAAGACCACAGAAATTTGTGAAGAGATGGGACCAACTAACCTCTTCAAGTTTTCTCTTCTCTGCAATTCTATCCATGTATGCCTGCGGAGGACCTCTCTGGTAGGCTGGAAACTCTCTTTGAGGACCACCTTGTGCATTGATACGTGGACTATCATCGCCTACATGACAGTGACAGAACATAGCTTAAAAAACATTCAGAACTGAGAAATACAATAAGCAATGCAATATTCCATCTGCATAATAAATTTTGTTGATGATTCTAGTTAGAAGCTGTCACTTGACCCAATGCTAATTCAAGCGAGAGGTCCAGAAGAACAGAATGCTGTACATAAGTATAATCATATCCCTGAACTAGAGAAATGATGCAACAGAAAAGGGAGCCCAAGGCATCAAATAGTATGTATGTTAAAAGTAGTCAATGGATCATAACTGTATATGTCAGTATCAGTGAATCATAGCTAAAAGTATATGTCAGTATCAGTGAATCATAACTAAAAGCACATGTCAGTATCCATCAATCATAACTAAAAGCATATGTCAGTATCAGTGAATCATAACTAAAAGCATATGTCAGTATCAGTGAATCATAACTAAAAGCACATGTCAGTATCAGTGAATCATAACTAAAAGCACATGTCAGTATCAGTGAATCATAACTAAAAGCACATGTCAGTATCCATGAATCATAACTAAAAGCACATGTCAGTATCCATGAATCATAACTAAAAGCATATGTCAGTATCAGTGAATCATAACTAAAAGTATATGTCAGTATCCATGAATCATAACTAAAAGTATATGTCAGTATCCATGAATCATAACTAAAAGTATATGTCAGTATCAGTGAATCATAACTAAAAGTATATGTCAGTATCCATGAATCATAACTAAAAGCATATGTCAGTATCCATGAATCATAACTAAAAGTAAATGTCAGTATCAGTGAATCATAACTAAAAGCAAATGTCAGTATCAGTGAATCATAACTAAAAGCATATGTCAGTATCCATGAATCATAACTAAATGCATATGTCAGTATCCATGAATCATAACTAAAAGTATATGTCAGTATCCATGAATCATAACTAAAAGTATATGTCAGTATCAGTGAATCATAACTAAAAGTATATGTCAGTATCCATGAATCATAACTAAAAGCATATGTCAGTATCCATGAATCATAACTAAAAGTAAATGTCAGTATCAGTGAATCATAACTAAAAGCAAATGTCAGTATCAGTGAATCATAACTAAAAGCATATGTCAGTATCCATGAATCATAACTAAATGCATATGTCAGTATCCATGAATCATAACTAAATGCATATGTCAGTATCCATGAATCATAACTAAAAGTATATGTCAGTATCCATGAATCATAACTAAAAGTATATGTCAGTATCCATGAATCATAACTAAAAGTATATGTCAGTATCCATGAATCATAACTAAAAGTATATGTCAGTATCAGTGAATCATAACTAAAAGTATATGTCAGTATCCATGAATCATAACTAAAAGCATATGTCAGTATCCATGAATCATAACTAAAAGGAAATGTCAGTATCAGTGAATCATAACTAAAAGCAAATGTCAGTATCAGTGAATCATAACTAAAAGCATATGTCAGTATCCATGAATCATAACTAAATGCATATGTCAGTATCCATGAATCATAACTAAAAGTATATGTCAGTATCCATGAATCATAACTAAAAGTATATGTCAGTATCCATGAATCATAACTAAAAGTATATGTCAGTATCAGTGAATCATAACTAAAAGTATATGTCAGTATCAGTGAATCATAACTAAAAGCATATGTCAGTATCAGTGAATCATAACTAAATGCATATGTTAGTATCAGTGAATCATAACTAAATGCATATGTTAGTATACATAGAAAAATAATACTCATATCCCACAAGTGGATATTAAAGTTGAAGGCATTAAAATTGAAGGAATAAACCTGGAGAAAGTTCAGAACTACAACTACCATGGACATACATGCTATAACCAGTGATGGAAAATGTAAAATTGAAATAAACAAAAGAATAGGAATGGCAAAATACCATTTTTATGTCATGAAAAATATACTAACATCAAAACAAATAACACCAGGGCTGAAACTAGGAATAGCAAAATGTTATATCTACTCAACATTCCTGTATGGTGCTGAGACGTGGACATTAGACAAGAAAACAGACCAGAAAATTGAAGCCTTTGAAATGTGAATTTATAGAAGAATAGGAAGAATTGGATGGAAAGAAAAGAAAACGAAGTTTTAAAACAACTAAAAATGGAAAGAGCACTCATCATCATTGAGTGCCTTCTCCGCAACGAAGGTTGGCTACCATGGATCGTCATTCTACTCTGTTTCTTGCTTTGATGGTGCAGGTTGTCATAGGCTGGTTTGTCCATCTTTTGATGTTACTCGTCCATGTTAGTCTTGGTCTGCCTCTGCCTCTTTTACCTTGTATTTTCTCTTCCAATATTACTTTTAGTAGGCTGTTGTGTCTTAACATGGTCCAAAAATCGCATTTGTCTTGTTTGAATTGTGCTTAGTAGTTCTCTTTTCATTTTTAGTTGTTTTAAGACTTCATCGTTTGTTTTCTTTTCCTTCCATCCAATTCTACCTATTCTTCTATATATCCACATTTCAAAGGCTTCAATTCTGTGTTCTGTTTTCTTGTCTAATGTCTATGTTTCTGCACCATATAGGAATATTGAGAAGATGTAACATTTTGCTATTCTTAGTTTTAGTCCTCAAATGATCTAAAAACATCAACTTTCATTGCTTTGCCTAAAAAGAATGGTGCAGTTGAATGCAGTGACTTCAGAACAATAAGCCTAATGAGCCAGGTAACAAAAATTTTACTAGAAGTTATACAGGGAAGGATTCAGAATAAAATCAATACTGAATTAGAGGAGCAACAATTTGGATTCAAGAAAAACAGTGGGACAAAAGAAGCCATATTCAGCATGAGAACATTGATTGAAAAGTACACAGAAGTAAACAAACCAATATATGCCTGATTTATAGACTACACCAAAGCTTTCGATAGAATACACCATAACCAACACATAGACCGCCTAAAGGATTTAAATCTAGACGACACAGACATACGACTAATATGTAATTTGTACTGGGAGCAAACAGCAATAATAAGATATAACAAGGAGAACTCTACACCCGTGGACATAAAAAGAGGAGTAAGACAAGGATGCATCCTATCACCAAGCTTGTTCAATCTATACACTGAGCAAATCTTTAAAAACATCTCAGAGATACCAGGCCTAAACATTAATGGAAAGATAATCAATAACCTAAGATATGCTGATGATACTGTTCTACTAGCAGAAAATCCTAAAGACCTACAACAATTACTTAATGTGATAAACACAACAAGCAAAAAATATGGACTAGAAATGAATATCAAAAAGACTAAAACTATGATCATAAACAAAGAAAATTCTCAAGACCTACAATTAAATATCACAGTTGAGGGAATACATCTGGAGACAGTCCAGAGTTACAACTACCTAGGACATACTATAACCAATGATGGAAAATGCAAAACTGAAATAAACAAAAGAATAGTAATGGCAAAAAGTAATTTTAATGCCATGAAAAATATACTAACAACAAAACAAATATCAGCAGGGCTGAAACTAAGAATGGCAAAATGTTACATCTTCTCAATATTCCTGTATGGTGCAGAAACATGGACATTAGACAAGAAAACAGAACAGAAAATTAAAGCCTTTGAAATGTGGATTTATAGAAGAATAGGCAGAATTGGATGGAAACAAAAGATAACAAACGATGAAGTTTTAAAACAACTGAAAATAAAAAGAGAACTGCAGAACACACAATTAAGACAAGACAAATTAAATTTTTGGGGCATGTTAAAAAACATTTTTGGGGCGTGTTGTCCTAAAACTGTAAGTAACAACATGAAAACACAGCTACAACATGATAAACATCTTTTTTTAAGACTAGAAGAGGCTGAGAAGTAACTGATGATATAAATTCAGCAGCAGTAACAGAAAAGTAACTTGTTCCTGGAGACAATCTCTCTCTCATCATTACATAAACTTGGCAGCTATTGGAGCACTGACAGACTTCATCAACCTTTTTAATGTATCACTTTCTTATATCACTCTTTGAGATTTTGCAAAGTCCAGGCTTGTCCACTCCTTGATGTTATCTTCCCATCTCTTTCTTTGTCTACCTCTCCTTTTCCTCCACTAAGAGTTCCTTGCACAATGATCATAGCCAGATCAGATGACCAAGATACATGGCCAAACCATTTCATTTGTTTGCGTTCACCCTATGACTAAAGGACCTCTTCGTCATCAGCCCTTAAAAAAAACATTAAATGGGCATGTCTGCGTCATGTTTGGTTTGCAATAAAACTGTGATGTTTGTGCCTTTCTGCCCAATACATTAGACTTCAGCACATAACCATTTCATTTTGAGCTTTCTTCACAATAGTCAAAAGATCATCATGTACTCTGATTGATTGTTACAGTGGAATTAGGGTAGCTAATCTGAGGTAATTGTTGGTGGAGACAAAGTACCTGGGCTTGAAGTATATAAAGATTGGGATGGAGTAAGTAGAAATGTTAAGTTCTAGGATTTTTATGGAGCATTGTCCATTAAAATATCTTGAATAAATTTACCAACATACTAAATGATATGGAAGAATACACATAGAAAGTGAGAAAGGTAGCAGAATAATTGATGTGTCTGTAGCTTTGTGTGCTTACTTTAAAAAAAACGGCACAATCAAGGAATAGATGATGCTAAAGTTAGAAAACAAGGAGAGCAGGAGAAGGAAAATGAGACCAGGCACCACAAATACATCTTGTTTATTCTGCAGTCAAATCTGTCTATCCAATGTTGGCAGATTCAGGCAAGAGAGAAGTTGCTCATTAAATCAGATTCCAACATAAGACAGATATTACCAACAAATCATGATTACTTGCAACCAGCCAGGACTCCAAAGCCATTATCCACACAAGTATTTTCAACGCATTCAAAGAGAACTTCTGCTATTGCAATGATCACTCAAATACCAACCTTGAGTTCGAAGATGAGGAGCCATTTTCCCACCAGGAAGCAACCCACTTGCAAACGCTCCACTGCTGCCTTCAGATGAACCTGCATCATCCTCTTTAGATTGCTCTGATGCCCCACCAGAAAGCTGAAATTATTTCACACACTGGACAGTGAATTCCACAAAATATAAGTAGGTATGCTTAAACAATGGCATTATTTGAGAAATTAACACTACCATCAAATTTATTTGAGAATTTAACACTACTGTCAAATATATCTGATAAATTAACACTACCATCAGAAATATCTGAGAAGTTAACACTACCATCAAATATATCTGATAAATTAACACTATCTATCTATCTATTGGCCTTTCGAGCCATAACCGGCCCATAGGGCGTAGACCAAGATACACCTTCTCCTATATGAATTTTTGTTCTAGCAGTTTTCTTTTAAAGATATTTTATCAAATCTCGCCATCTGTCTCTGTTCTGTGCAAGCAGTTCTATCTCATTGAGGGAGCCGATTCCTGCTGCTCTTGCCTCTCTCATCAATGTTCTTCTCAGTGTCTCCCTGGGTCTTCCTCTTTTTCTTTTAAATTTTAATTAACACTACCATTGGACATATCTGAGAATTTAACACTACCATAAGGCATATCTGAGAAATTAACACCAATATCAAATATATCTGAGAATTTAACATGACTATCAAATATATCTGAGAATTTAACATGACTATCAAATATATCTAAGAGATTAACACTACCATCAGAAATATCTGAGAATTTAACACCACCATAAGGCATATCTTAGAAATCAACACTACCATCAGAAATATCTGAGAATTTAACACCACCATAAGGCAATTCTGAGAAATTAACACTACCATCAGACATGTCTGAGAATTTAACACCACCTTAGAAATCAACACTACTTTCAAATATATTTTACTAATAAATTACTTGTGTACTTGTAAACTTTTGTTATTACCTACCTATATTTTTGTTTTTATCTGTGTGTATTTACCTACAACTATATATATATATATATATCTAAGTAATTTATGCATGTGATGATAACCCTTGCAGGTCTTTGTGTTTGGCCCTAGGATCATATTGTTATAACAAAATGTATTAACCCTTAATTACAGTACGTACCTGTGGCACACTTTGTTACATTTCATAGTACAAAATACTACCACTTAATTGCAACATTAGGAACACTAAAAATAGTATTTTCTTTGAACTTTTGACACACAACTGTGTGTTTACCAATTTCACAGAGAAGGAACTCGGATTTACCGTCCAGGTTGATTAATGACCCGAAATTGACCACTTGGACCGGACGTGTTATTTTGTCTATTCAGACAGACGCTGTAAATTCAGCAGTATGTTCGGCTACCTCAAAGCATTATCTGTTGAGTTTCCCAAGTCACTAAAAGTGGTTTGATGTTGCTGACCGGTCACATGAAAAAAATGATGAAAAATGACTAATTCGTTGAAACTTGGCGATTTTTTTGTATTATAGGATTGTATTTCACAAAATGTAAAATAAAACACTACATCATGTGCCATACCAGTTGGCGTAGCTGATCATGTCCTTCCATAATCTTCTATCTACAGTGCATCGTATCAATTCAGTTGTTGACCATTTTCCATGCCATGACACCAAGCTATCCAGTATTAGTATTTTCTCTCTTTGTTGTCCACGATCTCTCTTTCCCTGTATTTTGCCAGTTGTAACCAAGTATTCTAACTTTCCTCTTCTCATGATGTGCCCAAAAAATGTTTGTTTCTTTCTGATGTTTTTTTTTTAGGAGCTCCCTTTTTGTGTTGGCCTCTTTGAGAATATCCTCATTGGTCTTTTTAGCTGTCCAGGGAACTTTCAACATTCTTCTGAGAAATCCCATCTCTGTGGCCTCTAATCGTCTTTTCATTTGTTTGTCTACTGTCCATGATTTGCTTCCATAGATCAGAATTGGTTCTATATAGCACCGATGAACTCTCTTTCTCACTTCTATTGACATAGATTTGTTGCATAAGATTTTCATTTTCTGAAATGTTACTCTGGCCTACATCATTAGAAATAAATTAAACACACAGGGGTCACCAGAAGTAGTAATAAGGAAGGTACACGGAGAGGGGTCATGTTTGAACACTGCAAACTATCAAATTTGGAAGAATTTGTGTTTTGATGCAGTAGTTTTTACTACGGTATCGTAATCTAGGGTTAATGTATCAATCTACAAAAATGTTACAATATAATCTGTACTCCTGCCCTGGGTTTTATTTCACCTTAACAAGTCATTCATTCATGGCCAATTTTGAAATGTGAGATATCATATCCCTCCATAACCTCAAACTTGTACTCCATACAACAATTTTTGTGTTGTGCCAAAGGGTGTTGGATATCATGCCCCTCCATAACCTCAAACTTGTACTCCATACAACAATTTTTGTGTTGTGCCAAAGGGTGTTGGATATCATGCCCCTCCATAACCTCAAACTTGTACTCCATACAACAATGCTTGTGTTGTGCCAAAGGGTGTTGGATATCATGCCCCTCTATAACCTTGAACTTGTACAACAGTTCTTGTGTTGTGCTGTCAAACCACCCAACATCATTTCCTATTATCTTTATTTCTAAGTCCCTCTTGTTTGTTTTTTTTAAGTATTCCGACCAGCCTCTTCTCCATATATGCCATACAAACTACCTATTCTTGATTTGCATATTAATCTTCATCTCAGAAAGCTGCATTAAAACAAGTTTTTTTTTTAACTGTGATAGCAAGTTTGAAGCATAAATTAATGTGAGATCTATAGTCAACAGCATACCAGATTTGCTGGAACTTCATCATTGCTGATTTGACCACTCCTAACCAAGTACTGGATAAAGTCCCTAGCAGCATTTGACTGGGCATCCTTCTTGGTGGTGGAGTTACCCACACCAACATAATCAAATTTTTCTATCCGTACCTGGATGAGTACAAATATTCAGAATAAAAAGCAGCATTAATGAAGGGAAAAAATAATTTTTTTTTTAAATGTAAACAATTTTTAATGTACTCATGTGTTAAAAGATTATAGCCATTAGTGAAGAAGAGGAGGAGGAGGAAGAAGGTATACCTTAAATGGATATGGGATTTTCCTGGGTGGCGTGATACTGACCACATCACTATAAAATGAGCTGTTGGTCACTGAACAAATGTGGACACTAACTCAATTTTCCCCACACATGTCATGGAAGGGAACCTTTCATTGTGTAAAGTACTGTCATGCCAATATCAACTCAATGATAGAAAGTAAGTAAGAAAACTAATGGTCTTGGATTAAAATCAAAGCTATATCAGACTTTCAATTGATGCATGTCACAACTTTACACCTCCTAGTTTCTCCAGGTAAGGTAACTCATGCCAGAGATAATTTCTCCTTTGTTCATGTTGGATTTTACCAGAGCTGCCAATTTTTGTGACTGTGATACAAAACAGAGACAATGATAATCAAATGTTGCTACTGACTGAATTTACAGCTCCAAACAACAAAGTGTTATTAGTCAAGTTCTACATAGAACTAATATTGATATATGTATTCAGCTGTCTAATGTTGATATGTGTTATACACAATTTCATAGGAAAATATCAGCATGTTTATATTGGAAGAATATTAGAGATTCCATGGATAGCAAAAATTACAAACCAAGAATGTTTAAAACAAATGGGAGAAACCAGAAATATGAAAATCATAAAGAATAGACAATCTACATTTATCGGACGTGCAAAAAGAAGACATTGAGAATACTATAACAACAGGCAAAATTAATGGAACAAAGAGCAGAGGAAAACCAAGAGAAAATATATTGAATAGCTTATCCAAATGGCATAGCAAAACCGACTGAAATCATGACATGTATGAAGGACCAAGTGATGTGATGCCAACCGGCATGGCACGTGATGATGATGATGATTATACACGTTTGCCTAAAAGAAGCTGTTATTTTTTACTTGCAATTTTTTGTTAATGGACATATTAATGTGTATCTAATATATGTATTTGTAATATGTCATCTTTATTTTACTTCACAGATTATATAAGACCCATTAAGATAAGCTATATTAATGTAAACAGGCACCATAGAAGTTATCCTTTCTGCTTGAGTATCAGGAGTATAATTATAGGAAAACTGCCTTAAGCATAAAGCATTAATGGCTACAGTAAACAATCAAATATCACAATTAAATGTAGAATGTGCCAAACTATAAATAATGTACAAACAAATGACATTTCCCAAAGCAGACAAAACCACATGATGCGACAGTTAATGGTTAACATCTTGTGGACGAACATCTAAGGTTCCATTTGCAGTGTGTGGATGCCCTCTGTGGCCTTGGTTTCACCCACATAATTCATCTTTACTTCCATTGTTCTCCATCTCATTCTTCATGGTGTGTATGGCATATCTTGTGACTATTTATGGAGCTATCCAGCCCCATTGCCTGCTTCCTATCATTATTTACATCACCTATTTTATTGAGCATGGAAAACAAACCAGTGGAAGAGATCGATCACTTTATCTATCTTGGAAATTGATCGAGAAGGGGATACAAGCAAAGAAATTAGAATCAGAATAGCTAGAGCAGCAATGTCTTTCAGAAGCCTTGAAAAGTTGTGGAAATCAAAACTTATCAGCACAAACACAAAACTTACGACTATTAAAATCAAATGTACTATCAACCCTTACATATGCGTATGAAAGCTGGAAAACAACAAGAGATATAGAAACAAATTTAAACACATCCAAAAATAAATGTCTAAGGAAAATACTTGGTATAGCGTGGAACGAATTCAAAACAAACGAGGAAATTAGAGAAATCGCCAATCAACCACTAATATCTTCAGTAATAAAGAAAAGACGATGGTCATATGTTGGACATGTGATGAGAAGAGATAATAACCGAATAGCAAAGCAAGCCCTCATGTGGGAAACAACAGGTAAGAGAAAAAGAGGAAGACCCAGAGAGACACTGAGAAGAACATTGCTGAGAGAGGCAAAAGCAGCAGGAATCAGCTCCCTCAATGAGATAGAGCTGCTTGCACAGAACAGAGACAAATGGCGAGATTTGATAAAATATCTTTAAAAGAAGTGAAAACTGCTAGAACAAAAATTCAGATAAGAGAGGGAGTATCTTGGTCTACGCCCTATGGGCCGGCTACGGCTCGAAAGGTCAATAGACAGATAGATAGATTTTATTGAGCACTTCTTGGTACCTATTTTATATGGTTACAATATTCAGATAACCGTCTACAGCCACATAAATGAGGAGTCTTTATATTTTGGTTACTTTTATTATGGCATGTTGGAGTTAACATCATCATCATCAAGTACCAGGCCTGCTGGCGTAGGTGATCATGTCTCTCCACAACTTTCGATCACGACAGTTATTTATCATTTCTGTCGTTGACCTACTGCCAAGCCATTCTCTTAAGCTGTCTGGTATTTTTTCTCTTTGCTTCCTTCTATCTCTTCGTCCCTCAATCTTCCCAGTTGTTAGGAGTTAACATATTCAATTATTATACTTGAAGCAAAATCTAAATGAAAAGTTTGTACAACTCTAGAGCCTATTCTACATTAACTCTTTCTGTACAGAAGCTTTTTATCAATGCAACGGAAGAGATTACAGGGACAAAATTTGTCATGGTTTTAAGAATCAATCTACATTTTTATATTTATCTAACATATAACATATTAAATATGAATTTTTAGATAATTGAACAGGGTATTAGATTTCACCAAAACCAAGATGATACAAGTCATGTAAAAAGAATTTGGTTTGATGACGTTGACACTAATCAAATTGAGAGTGGCGCGCAATGCAGTGAAATGTAAGGAAAGAGTTATGTACAAATGTCTAATGATCAGTCAAGACAAGAACACAAATACTTCAGCTAAACATTGAACTGAATAAGCAGCCTGTGAAGACAAGGACCCTGAGAGAATGCCCGTTAGCCTCCTGGAATGGCATGCTCACAGTGGATGATGCAGAAAAGAGTAAATGTGAATGCAATTCTACAAATATGGAGCAAATTGTTCAACATCTATACACTTCTATGGACATAATGCAACAGTTAATTTTCAGTAGTTTTCTTCTTCTTTCTTTCCTCATTTGTCTTTCAATGCTGGGGGGAGATATAGTTTGCGATCTTTTGCTCTTCTGTTAGCCTCTCCTGCTGTTATGCTTCATACTGTTCCTAATATTCCATCAGTCTATCCTTTTAGTGGTTGGCCCTTGAGTCTGGTATCTCACAAAGTTTACTGAAGGTTCCTTATGTTGTATTTTTATCTTTCTGTCTTACTATGTGGGCAAACCATTTTATTTGTTGTTTCTTTATGTATTCAATGGCTGCTATTATTCGTAGATTGTTTCTTCATTCAGATCTTTTCCCCACAGTCCTGTTTTCGATCATACATCTCAAACACTTCATGCCTGTAGTGGTTATTTTTCTTATTGCTCTTGAGTCTAGCATCCAGGTCTGGATACTAGCCTGCTACTGTTTTAACTGTGCAACTGTTGTTGAAGTTGAGACCTTTACATAGGTTGGTTAGATGTAGACTTAATCCATGAAATAGCATCTCTCATAATTTTTCTCTATTAACTCAGCCAAATGCTTTTACTTGTTCTATGAAAGCTCTGTACAGGTTTTAATTATGTTCTGTTGTCTTTTCTGCTAGCTGTTTCAGAGTAAATAGTGCGTCAGCACATCTATTTTTCATTAAGCCCACTTGTAAGTCATTTGATCTATAGCTCTATAACTAATCTTAGTCTTTTCTCTATAATTTTGGAGTACAACTTTCCTGTGTGGCTGAGTAGGGAAATAGATTGCCATCATTCATTCCCATTTTGATTGGTACATTGAAGAATTATCTTCAGTCTCCTGTTAAACCTAGCTGTTTGGGGAATCATAAGACAGGATGCTCGTAATGTTGACATGCTTGAGATAAGTTGTACCAAATGAGAACTTGACCTCTGGATGAGATGTCTTGTATTGTTTATGCAATCAAGAAAGAATATACAAAATATACAAAGTTTTCAATAATAATAAAAGCTAGCTCAAAGATAAAAGTTACCTCACACTTGAACCGTATTCTGTGTTTTGGACCACCGGAACTGAACTCATAGGTTGGGTTTCCAACTTTGTTTTTGCCACACCAACTGTAGAGAATCTGTTTGGCATCCATGCCGAGCAGGTCTGGACAATACAACTTGTTGCACTCAAAACAAAACAGTGACTAGGTGTAGACGTCCGCTTGAAACACAGTAATGAAACACTACATTAATATTAACATATTAAAATTATGTTATATATTAAGAAACAAGAACATAATCATATTTATTCAACAATCTGTTTGTGTATATTAAAATAATACTTTCTTTTTTCACTTCCTCATGTACCCGTTAGGGTTTCCAGGAAGATACAAAATACCACCTTTGGAACTCCAAATGTAACATTTAGTATACATCATTTTTCAAACGTGTCGTGTCGTGAAATGTGGGTCGCATATAGGTGTCATATCAAGGGTTACAATTTCTGGGAAGAAGAAAGGTTACCAGAAGACTAGAAAGAAACACATCAAATTTTCAAATTTAGAATAATGACCTATCTCAATGCAAGAACTATTGGGGTACTCACTGCTTTCTATGCCTAGCAGATCTTCAGACTCAGTAGAAGCATGACAGTGCTAAACTAAATAATAACAGTAGATAATCATAACAAATTTTAAGAGCAGGTGGGATTTTTTTTTAAATGCAGATCATGTCCTACTATGTAAAGTAAAGGTTCCCTCCGATACTTGGCATATTTGGACTATAGTGATCATATTTTTCCTTAACCATAGCACAATTTCTATGATGTAGTCGGCATAATGTTAAACCACCTTCACTTACCAGAAAATTCTCTGGTACTTATTTTTAGAGGCTTGGTGAACTCCACTGAACCCAGACTCTTCAGATCAGGAAGCATACAAACCACAGAGGCTCCTGGCTGTGTTGCCACACGGAGAATCATAGGAATTGTTGTTTGTTTGTGCTCACCAGTTTCATATCTTTAGCAAAGCCCCATGGGACAGAATTTTGTCTGGATATCACTTCTTCCTATATGTCACACTAGCAGCCATGTGCTTGGGTGTCCCCTGCCAAGTAGGCAGATATTCTCAGACTTCAGAGGTGCTCTCATATTTTTATAGAAAGTTTTAATTGTTTTTGTGTAGATTTTTCTTATTAACTCTTTCCATCCAGCTCATCTGATAACAGATGAAAATTGCATACCCGTTAATTCCGGCTCATCTAATGTTATTTAAGTCTAAATGTTATTTTTTCTTTATTAGGAGGACATTATCACCTACGCCAACTGGTATGGCACATGATGATGTATAAATAATCATTCATTCATAATAATGTATATAAATATATAAAGTGGGAGTAAGATATATATCGCCCGTGCGCTGCCGGGGCCCGAAAGGGGAGTAAAGAATAGCGGCGCTGTACCCTACCAGGCATGTTCGTAAGAGGCAAGAAAGGAGGGTTAGGCATGGGACTGGCTATCCCATACTATAAAAAAACAAGCCGAAAAAACTTCACAAACATGAACAAGTCAAAGAAAGATAAAGTTAATCCATCAACCAGGAAAGAGAAGGGCTCTCTGTCTAAGAGACGTATGACGCAATCCGGAGAAAGCCATAAGGAGTCCGGGTTGCCGACTCACCCTTTGTCTACCAGGAAATCATCCAGAATTGGCACCTGGAATGTTCGTACCCTTAACGAACAGGGAAAAGCGGCACAAGTGGCAGCAGAAATATTACACAACAGGCCCTTTTTTGGAATCCCCAGGGGACAAGACAAAGAGGAAGACCAAGGAATTCTTGGAGAAGACAGATCGAAGCAGAGATGAAGATGATGGGGAAGACATGGAATGATCTTAAAAGAATTGCAAAAAGCAGAACGACTTGGAAAGTGTTTGTTGAAGACCTATGCTCCACTGGGAGCTAAAAGGTAGAAGAAGAAGATATATATGATTATAAGTTAAGCTGGTTATGCTGAAACCCGCAAATGTCAGTTGTGTTATCCACAACACAAACACGCTCACTTTTAACGTCCCTTTTCGGTTAAATGACTAATAGTTGTGTTACTTTAGCCTTAGCAATTGGGCGTGTACAAGCCATAAAATATGCATATCTAAGTCAATGTAACATATGTGGCTCATTTACATCAATATGTTTGCTAACCAGAAATTAATTAGAGATTAAAGATAGCCCTTGAAATTACCAACTCAATCATACTCAATGATACTATAATCACCTCCAGATAGCCCTTGAAATTACCAACTCAATCAACTCAATGATACCATAATCACCTCTGTAGTACAAGTAAAAGTATTTTAAAAATATTTTGATGTAGAAATTATTTTTGGCTGATTATATAATATTGCTATTATGTTAAGTATCCGCCATTTTGAATATTAATTAGTTCCAGGCACGGTTTCAATGATGTAATTGTAATTTGTTGTATTTTGTCACCCTGAAAGATAAAAGCAGTTACATATATGTGCTTCACATTAAAACTGGAAAAAATACAGCAGAAATTCCACACACCTGACTGTGTGTGTACTCTGGAGAAAAAAAGCCAACTTGGAAAATTGATTTTTTTTCTCTATATTATCTTTGTAAATGAATTCGAATTTATTTATGCACAAATTAATACAGTTAAAAAGTCATACTTTTTTTTCTAATTGTCATAGAAGCATAAATAAGGTATCATTGTTTAGCTTGCATCAAGGGCTATCTAGCTACCTTGTTTTAAATCATAACAGACTATTTTGAAATTGTTATAAAAGTACCTAGACAAGACTTACACTGACTACACATCCCGACTCGACGACGACATCACATTGGAATGACGTTGAAGAGAATGTTCGGAGTGCAACAATGATAATGATCTACTTATTATAATGTTAAATATAATTATTACCTTCGATCAATATCGTTAGAGAAATAATGCAAAATGTGTAAACCACGCTTCAACGACAACATTAACAGCCGACAAAACAGCGTGCATTTTGATTCGGAAGTGTTTAGTGTAGAGGCCGCTAACGCGTTGTCGTCTGCATCTGCAGGAAGTAGTTATTTGTTTTTACAAAATATGGATTCGGGTTTGAGGTACGAGAATATTTGATTTGGTTGGTTATGAAAGGCCCCGGTATCACTACAAACGAATTGAAATCCATAATTGCTCAACCACCCATGCCAGCATAATCATCCGAATTAATATCTCATCTCCTAAACAAAGAAAGGTAACTCTAGTCCCCATCCTAGCAGTCTCAGCACACGCCAAAAGACATAAGGCAAGGCGAAACCGCGTAGAAAGTGAACACAGCCAACTGTTCCCTGTCTTACGATATCACCATTCATCGTAAACAATTGGAATATCGAAACATGATCAAAACGGATGAGACACACAGCTCACAGTGTGCACAGAGCACTTAACTCAGTAGCTCCTGCAAAAAGCCGGACTTGAAATATGAGGAAACTGCAACAAGGAACACTTTTCATGCATAGCCTTCAATTATTCCTGCCGCCTATCCACCATATACCGGAAGTTCCGTAAGAGAATATCTGGCTTGTGGATGGAGAGAAAAGAAAACAAGTGAACTTTTAAAACAACTAAAAAACACAATTCTCTCTCTCTATCTCTCTCTCTCTCTCTCTCTCTCTCTCTCTCTCTCTCTCTCTCTCTCTCTCTCTCTCTCGCTGTGATCAACACTCAATCAGAGTAGAATTCCAGACTCTCTCATGAAGTCAGCTGTCTGTTTAAGCGAATCAATTGCCCCATACAGTTTTTCTTCCAGGGAGGTGGGCGTGGACCACATTGGTCTTCTCAGGTCTGTGTACTGGGGGCAATCCTGTAGAACATGTTTTGTAGTCATATTGTCCAGTGTACAGTGGCATAGGCTGGTTGTACCTATTTTTAATTTGGTGAACATGTGATTTCTCATTCTATTTTGGCCAGTGCGTAGGCGAAGTATGATGACTTGATCCCTCCTTGATAGTTGCTGGCATCCGTCACTCTCGTTATGCTTTGGGTGATCTCGTTTCCATTTATCATGGATCTGACCTTTGAGGATGGAATTGGCTTCATCATAACTGAGCGGATGGTTCTCTTGTGGTAATCTCCCTCCCTCTTTAACTAATTTGTCTGCTTTCCCGTGTATATTACAGTGTGATGGTATCCACTGAATGACTACTCTCTGGAAGTTATTGCATAGCTGGTCCAGGGTTGTTCTCAAGTCATCTAGTTCATTGCTCTTGGAGCTCTTTAGAGCTGATAATACTGACAGTGCATCAGTCAGAATCACCAACCTATTGTGCATGCTATTTTTGTGTTGAGTAGTCAGTGTTGCAGCATCTCTGAGGGCCTCAGTTTCTGCTTTAAAGTTGTTTGAGAATTTCCCAGTAGCTATTGACTTGGTGATCTCGTCCTGATTATTCAGCGTCAAGAACACACCTCTCCCTCCATTTCTGGTGGCATTTGTAGCAGAGCCATCTGTATATATGTGGGACCAAGAGTCCCGTGGGTAGGTATCGTGTATGTGTTTTTCTGCTACGTGTTTTCTTTCTGTGTCTGATTGGGTGCCTTTTTTCATGATTCCTGTTATATTTTCCTTAAGTTCTGGTATTTTATGTTTTCCATGAGGAGACATATCAGATGGGCCCAAGGGTTTCGATATTGTTTGGGAAAGTACTGGGGCTCCAGTAGTTAGTTCATTGGCAACCGCAGCGAAGTTGCTCCTCTTTAGTCGTACAATTCCGGAACCAGTTACTCTTTGGTGCATGGGGCGGCCAAGGAGCCTTCTATATTTCTCCGCTTGTTGCAACATTTTAGTGACCCGTCTGTCATCTAAGGGTTGTAAACGTGGTACTGTTTCTAGAGTCTTGATAGGTGTAGATTTCATAACACCAGTGATGATACGGGCAGCTTGGTTCTGTGTTCTGTTAATTTTGCTAAGGTGTGATTTGGAAGCCATAGCCCAGGCTGTGACTCATACTCTAGAACTGGTCCGACTCTTCCTATGTATAGTCTTTTCAAAATATTGCTGTCTGCCCCCCAGTCCGTTCCTGCCAATTTCTTCCTAATATTTGTTCGTTTTCTGGCTTTCTTCCTTGCTCTGTCTATCTGATTTTTCCAAGTCATTCTGCGATTCATGGTGACGCCAAGATATTTTGGGTTTTGGCCAATATGGAGTGTATGGTCCCTTATCTTCAAGCTTGCAGAGAGTGTGTTTCTTGATAGGCTGAAAATTGTATAAGTAGTTTTTTTTTTTCGTTGATTGGTAAGAACCAGGTGTTTGTCTATTTTTACAAAGTTCACCTAGGGCATCTTGCATCCTGGGTCCAGCCACCGACATACTTTCCTCGCGAGCCCATAACTCCAGATTATGTGCGTATATTGTTGAATGTATTCTGGGTGGAATGTCCATTACGATGTCATTTATGAAAATTAAAAAGAGTGTTGGGGACAAGACTCTGCCTTGTGGGACACCTTGTTCGATAGAGACCTTCTTACTTAGTTGACCTTGAACTTGTACTCTGGCCATTCTATCCTGAAGGTATTGAGAGACCCAATTGAATAAACGACCCTGGATGCCAAGTCTAAAAAAAGCTTGTTCTTTAAACCCTCTCGCCAAACCCTATCAAAAGCCTTCTCCATGTCGACCCACACTGCCAATGTGTGTTTCTTTTCTTGTAGAGCATCCTCTATCTCCTGTGAAATGTAGGTGACCAGGTCTTCAGTTGATCTGTGCTGACGGAAGCCACTTTGTTGTGGTACGATTTGTTGTTTTGTCTCCAAATATCTTTACTCAGGCAGCTCAGTAGGCTAATTGGTCTATAGCTACTTGGGTCTAGTAGGTCTTTTCCACGCTTGAGGATGGGCACCATAATAGCTTCTTTCCAGATTGCCGGCACATGACCTCTCTTTCATCTAGCATTTATTATTCTTAGAAGCTGGCTCTTGGCTTTCTGTCCCAGATTTAGGAGCATTTCGTTGGAGATTCCATCTTTACCAGGGGAACTTTCGAGCTTCAATCCTTTGAGGGCAACATCTAATTCAGTTGGGGTAAAGATGGTCGTCTGATGTTCTTCTGGTGCTAAAGGCATGTGTTTTGCATCTTGGTTTTCCCGCCTTGCAGCTTTCTGTTTGTCTATTGGAATGTTTATTCTGCTAATGTTTTTGTAAGTCTCTATCAGTAGATTTGCTGCCCCTTTGCCTGTGAGGATAATCTGATTGTGTGATAATAATATTGGAGGCCGGCAGTTGTTTTCGTCGCTCAGAGCTTTCGCAAGTTTCCATAGTTTATGACCATTTTTGTCTAGATTAAGGCTCTCTGTTTTGTCTATCCAGCTCTGTCTTGCCGATATCATGACCTCACGTCTGTATTTGGCCGAGGCTGCTTTGTAGGCAATGTTGCTCTCTGTGCTGTGTGATGTTTCAGCTAGTTCTCTGGCAGAGTCCAGCTCCTCTTCTAGTCTTTGTATTTCCTTGCTCCAGTATGGCTTGTAGTTTCTTCTTGCTCCTCTAGGAATGGAATCTTTAGCAGCTCTCAGGATTCCATTTGTTAACCGCTCTATCATATTATTGACCTTCTTTTCGTGGGTGTTAATAGGCGCAGTATATGAATCAGTGAGACTTGCAAACTTTGCCCAATCTGCTCTCTTATAGTTCCAGCGGGGAAGTGGTATTTGCAACTTCTGTTTGTGAGCAAGAGCCACTGAAAGTTTGACTGGTCTATGGTCACTATCTCCAAGTTGGTTCAGCACTTTTCTGGTTATTTTGATTGATATGTCTCCAATTGCAAATGCTAGTTCGGGAGTGGAAGTTGTTTTCCATCTTCTTGGGTAGAAGGTTGGGGGTCCTCCCTAGAGTTTATGAGGAATAGGTTTTTGTCTATTTCCCATTCTTCCACTTCTTCACCTCGAACATTGGACTCCTTACATCCCCATCTTTGAGAGTGGCTGTTAAAGTCTCCTACTACCAAACACTTTGATGGTGTTATTTCCATTGACTCCAGCTTCAGTAATTTGTCATTTGGACATCATCATCAAGTACTGGGCCTAGTGGCGTAGGTGACCATGTCTCTCCACAACATTCGATCTCGGCAGCTATTTATCATTTCTGTTGTTGACCTTCTGCCAAGCCATTCTCTTAAGCTGTCTGGTATTTTTTCTCTTTGCTTCCCTCTATCTCTTCGTCCCTCAATTGTTCCAGTTGTTACAATATATTCAAGTTGTTCTCTTCTCATTACATGGCCAAAAAATGATGATTGTTTCTTCCTAACATTGGAAATTAGCTCTATTTTTGATTTGACCTTTCTCAGAACCTCTTCATTACTCTTCTTAGCTGTCCATGGTATTCTCAACATTCATTTGGACAGTATATATTAAATATCCTTATACTAGCGGAGTTAATGTATAGGTCTGTACCAATGATCTCTGCCTCTCCGTTTGTGACTACATCTATCAGTTTTGCTGGGATGGAATTTTTAATAAGTATAAGAATTCCACCCTTGTGACCTTCCCTGTCTTGTCTATATGTTTGGTAGCCCCTCATCATAACACAATTCAAACAAGGCAAATTAGATTTTGGAGTATGTTAAAAAGATACAGCAACCTACTAAAAGTTATCTTGGAAATGATAATGCAAGGTAATAGAGGCAGACCGAGACTAACATGGGTGAGTAACATCAAAGATGGATAAGTCAGCCTGCCTGTGACAACCTGCACCATCATAGCAAGAGTCAGAGCGGAATGGCACTTCGTGGTAGCCAACTACGGTGACAGGACTCAGTGATGATTGTGAAAGAAATGTTAGCATAGAGATAAAAGAAATGTTAGCATAGAGATAAAAGAAATGTTAGCATAGAGATAAAAGAAATGTTAGCATAGAGATAAAAGAAATGTTAGCATAGAGATAAAAGAAATGTTAGCATAGAGATAAAAGAAATGTTAGCATGGCGATAAAAGAAATGTTAGCATAGAGATAAAATAAATGTTAGCATAGATATAAAAGAAATGTTAGCATAGAGATAAAAGAAAATGACCATACGATTTCATCTACCATTAGGAAGAGAAGAGGGACATATGTCGGACATGTGTTGAGAAGAAACAACATGAGAATTTCAAAACAGGCTCTTCTATGGGAAACATCAGGATATAGAAAAAGAGGAAGTCCTGGAAGGACACTAAAAAGAACACGTATAAGAGAAGCAAAGTTGGTAGGCATAGACTCACAAGATTAGATAAGATGGAACATCTTCCTAGAATAAAGATGGATGGCGAATGTAAAACACTACGAGCTCTAAGCGACGTCTAGGACACGGAAGGATCAAGGTCAAGAAAGAAAGTTCAGAGGTCACCACTAGTCAAGATTAATAAAGAACATTAGGAAAATATAGCAGCAGCTCGTAACAAGTTGACAATAAAGTTAGAAATGGGACAGCAGCGTTAAGTTTGAAATATAAGTAGAAGATAAAAATGCGCAGGAGAAAAGATGAGAATCTTTGCGGCATTCTTCTTTCTTGAGTGTCGTCTCCGCATCGAAGGTTGACTACCATGGAGCACCATTCCGCTCTGTCATAAATGCCCCCTATTCAGAATATGCCAGAGCTAACCATGAAGGTGCTACAAAATAATGTCTATCACAACAACATGCTTCTTCCAACTACATGTGACAGCAAAAACGACCAAATATTAAAAAAGAACATTAAAACAGGCTAAGTGTCAGCAATCTAACTTCTTGCAACGAAAACATGGAAGAAGACATTTATGTTTAGCGTTTTCTTCGATAAGTAAGGAAATAGGTTATATGTAAATCAATAAAAGAATAGGTAAGAGAAAAAGTTATTTCAATGCCATAACAAATATACTAACATCAAAACATATATCACCAGGGCTAAAACTATGAATAGCAAAATGTTACATCTTCTCAATATTCCTGTATGGTGCAGAAACATGGACATTAGACCAGAAAACAGAACAGAAAATTGAAGCCTTTGAAATGTGGATTTATAGAAGAATAGGTAGAATTGGATGGAAAGAAAAGAAAACAAACGATGAAGTTTCAAAACACCTAAAAATGAAAAGAGAACTACTAAACACAATTAGAGCAAGACAAATTACATTTTTGGGTCATATTAAAAGACACAACAGCCTATTAAAAGTAATATTGGAAGGGAAAATACAAGGTAGCAGAGGCAGACCAAGACTAACATGGACAAGTAACATCAAAAGATGGACAGTTCAGCCTATGACAATCTGCACCATCAAAGCAAGAGACAGAGTGGAATGGCGCTCCATGGTAGCCAACCTTCGATTCGGAGACGGCACTCGATAATGATGAATCAGGTCAACCGATTTCTTGGGTCGTATCTTATGACGACCTACTTTTTTCATTGGGTACATTCTCAACCAATCACAGATCGACTTTGGCCGTTTTTGGAATATTTGTTTATTTTCCTCTCATTGAGTCAACACTGTCATGTAAAAAAAGGTGTGTTCTGTTTATTTCTCTTAAATGTTTCTGGTTTATAAACAATCTTGCCAGGGTTTATTTATGTGTGCTGCGTAGTTTAAGTGCTGTCCCATTTATCTGCAGAATTTGTCATTCCTTGGGCTGGATTCTATAAATACTATATGGGCAGGTGTCCTTGCAACTTCCCACCCCCGATATTGCACTAGTTTAATTCACTATCTGGTAAACAGCGACCTTAGGTTGTGGTATGCCAGATTTAGACTGCACGGGTCACTAAGGCGTGAAGGAAGGTCACGGACCTGATGTATCACTCATAAATATACCGACGGAAAACATTGCGTTTATTCGCGTGATCATTGCCTAGATTGAGAAGCACGATAGAACAATTATAGGTCTCGCTTCAGTAGTGAATATGGAATCAAAGGTAGTTATAAAACTAAGAGGACAGAAGCTCCACACATTCTACAAACTTCACAAACTCTAGAACATTCAGTCTCCACAAACTTCATATTCTAACACTTTTATAAACTTACAAACTCAGCATATTTCACAAACTCTAGAACATTCAGTCTCCACAAACTTCATATTCTAATACTTTTATAGACTTACAAACTCAGCATATTTCACAAACTCTAGAACATTCAGTCTCCACAAACTTCATATTCTAATACTTTTATAGACTTACAAACTCAGCATATTTCACAAACTCTAGAACATTCAGTCTCCACAAACTTCATATTCTAACACTTTTATAGACTTACAAACTCAGCATATTTCACAAACTCTAGAACATTCAGTCTCCACAAACTTCATATTCTAATACTTTTATAGACTTACAAACTCAGCATATTTCACAAACTCTAGAACATTCAGTCTCCACAAACTTCATATTCTAATACTTTTATAGACTTACAAACTCAGCATATTTCACAAACTCTAGAACATTCAGTCTCCACAAACTTCATATTCTAATACTTTTATAGACTTACAAACTCAGCATATTTCACAAACTCTATGGACTGCATACGTTACCTGGTTATATTACTCTAGACATCATGAAGAGGATTCTATATCGACACCATCTAGGTTCACCCAGCCTTAAATGGGTACCGGAATTTTCCTGGAAAGTAGGGCAGCTTGGCGTGATAACCACACCCATCAAATATATCAATTATTCATGATGGGCACTAGCACGATAATTCCCACACCCACTATGTAGCGGAGTGAGGCCCATAAATTAATTTACAGCATAACAAGAATCTAGTTTGTTTCCCCGGCGTGCTGCACTATCAGCCTGTAACCTATTGAGTTCTTTGTTTATGAGGGGCCCCCGTATTCTAATGTGCCCTTCTTTCAGTGCGTTAACTTCAACAAGTCCAATGGTCCTTACGTTCCATGTGCCAAGTTTACACATTGGTACTTTCTTCCTCATTTCACTGCGCCTACTCTGCCTGGGCACAGAATATGTGTGGGGCATGTCCAGCGAATGGAAGAGAATCGTATTCCTAAGCAAATACTATATTGTGAACTATACACGGAAAACGATAAATCGGCAGACCAAAACTGCGATACAGAGATATTTTAAAATCGTCTCTGAATGATTACTCCACATGTGAAAATGACGGGAACATTTGGCAAGAGATCGCACATCATGGGAAGCCTGTATAAAAAATGTTATAATATTATTTGAGGCTGTACTATGGCAAAACATGGAAGAGAAAATACATTAAAAAAAGAATCAAAACGATGTGGATCAGTGGGCCTAACTTGTTCATTCTGTAGCCGAATGTGTTTGTCAAGCATTGGTAGAATTAGCCACTAGAGAAGCAGTTCCACAAAAATAAAACCTAAAAAAATACACAAAATCCTCCACTAAACCTTCTGACAAGACGAAAACGGTCATATAAATAAAGTGAATGCGATGAAAATAATAACAGGAACTGCCTGTAGGACCTCGGTAACCTAAGTGGGGAAAACAACCCAATTAAGCTACCGACGTTCGAACAACTCATGTTCGATTCCCGCTGAAAGCAGTGAGAATTGTACTTGTGGTTGGGAAAAAAAATACCCCTGCCGACAGAAATAGGTACCAAGGTAGTACTCTGGGAAGGTGAGGAATGAGGAAACTCTAATGTGTAGAAGGCCCCAACTGTGGAGAGGGCTTTGACTTTGGCGATTTACTCTCACCGTGGCCGCTCGCCCTCTGTTCTTCAATGACTGTGCTCACTCGTTGGTGTAGACTCACATTTACGTACTTCGCGTTTTCAGATTCGTTCGTTGGATTGGAATACATCACACTTTGTAAACTGGTCACTTGTCATCACTCGTATCATCGTATCATAGTAAACGGGTGGCCAATAGTTCATTTGATAAACTGGTATTGATAACAGTCTGATCACCGTTCTGTATAACGGTTCGGTGTAACTCGATGATAACTGGATTCGCTTTCACTGGCATTCTTAGAAGACTGTCGTTGCGAATGGGGATGTGCCTCGCTCACACGCCCTCCCAGTAGTCAACCTCGATGTCACAATGTCTGTGACTGTGTTGCTGTCATGTGCTAAATGTACCCCCCGATCGTACTTTGTCTTTTGAACTGGATCGACCTGCATTTGATTCTGGATACTTCGGCCTTCTGTGCCCGCGACAACTCTCAACTTCAAGTAACCACCATGACATATAGATACGACTTGCAAGAATAAAGGCATTACTGTACACTGAAGTCTTTCTTTGAAATGTCACATCAACCTTATTAATCAACTTCAACAATTTCAGAATATTTACACTATATACACAACCAGCGCGTATACATTGCCTCTCGGCTATTCACACATCTGGATACGGAAATTCACCACTTCTACTTGACGATATCGTATCATGTCATCACTCGCTTTGAGCCTAATTATTAGTGCACCTAACCACATTCACACTTGGCTTCTAGCCTCCTGACTAACTATCTCTAGTATGGTTTCACTACTTCTTAAGTACAAGAGAGATTCTCTTCTAGATAGCTTCTAACTATCTATCCATAACTATGCGGTGCTTGAGCTCACTGTGACGATAGGCTAACACTAACGGCGTAACCGACCATACTCCTCACCTACATGTGAATGTTCTCTTGGAGAACTCCCGTCTCCTTCCGTGCAAGCGATTTTATCCCTCGCCCTCTAACCAATCAAAACTCAATTCCTTAGTCTCCCCTCCAATAGATTTCTACTACATCATCCACTCACCTACATGTTTATCACTATTTTTAGCCACCAGATTCCTGCTCTTCCTCTGAACACAGTTCTACTCAGATTTCTCGTGACTGTCCCCCCTACGATGTTTCCTCATTCTTGCTCGGTCCTACTAACTTAGCTCAACTGTGTCTTCCTAATTGCGTCGTTTCCATGTCTTTCTTCACTTGTTTTGAAACTTCATCCTACCCACTCCTAACTAACAAAGGGCGTATCTCGGTTACTGCTATAAGGGCCTAACGCCCTAGTGGCGCGGCCAGTCTCCTATTTCCTTAGCTTACATGTGATTTCTCTCTCTGGAAACCCTCTGCCCAGCCTTAAGTATCTCGTACCTCAGCTAATCAAAATCTACCTAATTAATTTCCCAGCCAATGAGATCGTTTCACGTCATAGCCTCTATCTCACCTAACACATCCCTTAAGTCTATTCACTCCTACGTGCTTCTCACCAGTCCCCATACTCACGAGACCTTTCCATCTCTACTCATCCAAACAAACAGTTCACTAATCATCCCGTGAATGTCACTTTCCCCACACACACGATGGTTCTCTCAATTCTCATGACACTGTCCCTAACTCCATTATTTCCCTACATCATTACATCCCCGGCTATTCAGCAGTCTCCGAACACTTCTGAATAGGCGGGCAAGTACATACGGATGAAAACTCGCGTGCTAAGACGCCGGTTCAAGTCTCGTACTTTACTTTACTTTACTTTACTTTCCTGGTATATGAAAGCTGAATAAAGATTTGGTTGTACCTTGGCGCATTTTCTTTCAGTTATTTTGATATAAAAAGTACGTCTGTAAAACTGTGCAGATCAGGGAGATGTGAGGGGTCGTTTCCCAGGGTGTAACATATTTAGGGGTGCAAACTCTGAATATAAACAAAGGAAAGTAGTAGTAAGTAAAGTCAAATGTCCGTCACGCCGAATATAGGGAATATGGTGTTAGTGACCATCATTTTTACGGACCTTCGGTACATGATTGTTGGGTAATGTCTTCAGTATTACGCCCGAGTTGATTTACTTTCCCAGAAAAAAAATCCGATAGCCATTTTAAGGCTGGGTGAACCCGGAAGCCTAAAATTCAGGATCGAACCCAAGCTCTTGTCCTTTGTAGATGAAGTGACTAATGAGTGAGCTACCGTGGCTCACTGAAAGTAGTTGTAAAGCATAGAAATAGCAGCTCCGGCCGCTGACAGTAAACGTTAACGTTAGTTCGGTCCCTTCAGTTTGTGAACTCATCTGTTATACAATAACAACGTTACAACCAGCCACGATATTTTCACATTTAGGCAGGACATATCTGACTTTATCATTGCAGTTTTGTAGAACAAATTTGCATTTCTTCTATGACTTTAGTATCGGGTTAGTCTGGGCCCAACTTGACCTAAAAATGGAGACCAGTGACTCTAGTATTAGGTTAGTCAGTGTCCGACTTCACCTAAAGATGAAGACCTGTGACTCTAATATTGGGTCAGTCTGGACCCAACTTGACCTAAAGATGAAGACCTGTGACTCTAATATTGGGTCAGTCTAGGCACAACTTGACCTAAAGATGAAGACCTGTGACTCTAATATTGGGTCAGTCTGGGCCCAACTTGACATAAAGATGAAGACCTGTGACTCTAATATTGGGTCAGTCTGGGCCCAACTTGACATAAAGATGAAGACCTGTGACTCTAATATTGGGTCAGTCTGGGCCCAACTTGACATAAAGATGAAGACCTGTGACTCTAATATTGGGTCAGTCTGGGCCCAACTTGACATAAAGATGAAGACCTGTGACTCTAATATTGGGCCAGTCTGAGTCCGACCTAACCGCAAGATGAAAATAGAGAAGGGTTTTAGGTCTTGTCTACTGCTTCTGTCTTGACTAATCAGCCATGAGTCACTGATGGACATCCTTGCATTCGCCGCGCAACAAACAGTGACGTTAAATACTTAGAAAAGTCACACATTCCAGATACAAACAAACTGAGCCTTCTCACTGGCTCACATTAAATCTCTGGCCGACCTATGCCCTCCGACTGACTCACCGGACAATAGCCCTTCAAATGGAGGCAGACAAACTACACAAAACAAACATGTTCCTGCGTTCGGGTATAAACTATACGGAAAACGATTCACTGTTTGCGCGCGCAAACTTCTTCATCATCATCATCATCATCATCATCATCATCATCATCATCATCATCATCATCATCATCATCATCATCGAGTGCCATCTCCGCAACGAAGGTTGGGTACCATGGAACGCCATTCTGCTCTGTCTCTTGCTTTAATGGTGCAGGTTGTCATAGGCTGGTTTGTCCATCTTTTGATGTTACTCGTCCATGTTTGTCTTGGTCTGCCTCTGCCTCTTTTACTTTGTATTTCCCCTCCAAAATTACTTTTATTAGGCTGTTGTGTCTTTTAACATGACCAAAACATTTCATTTGTCTTGCTCTAATTGTGTTTAGTAGTTCTCTTTTCATTTTTAGTTGTTTTAAAACTTTCTCGTTTGTTTTATTTTCCTTCCATCCAATTCTACCTATTCTTCTATAAATCCACACTTCAAAAGCTTAAATTTTCTGTTCTGTTTTCTTGTCTAATGTCCTTGTTTCTGCACCATACAGGAATATTGAGAAGATGTAACATTTTGCATTTTAGTTTTAGCCTGGTGTTATTTGTTTTGATGTTAGTATGTTCTTCATGACATTTCGAGCAAACTTAAGTAAGGAAAAATAAGCTGGTGTGTGAAAGTAGTGCAGATCAACACTGATAAGGTATTCATACACATTGTATTTGAGTCTTTAGGTAATACTATTTTCTGCAAATGTACTCGCGACTAAGAATGGCTTTTAGTGTATTATATGCTTGATGATCGGGAGCCGCGATAGCTCAGTGGTTAGTGAACTGGACTACAAAGGTCAAGGGGTCGGGTTCGATCCTGAACGACGGCTTCTGGTTTCACCCAGCCTTAAATGTGTACCTGATTATTTCTGGGAAAGTAAAGCGGCACGGGCGTAAGACCGACCACATTACCTCAAAAAGCACGTGCTTTCAGTGTGTAAAAATGATGGTCTCTAGCGCCACATTCCCTACACGCCACTTGGCGTGACGGGTGGGGGAGGGGGGGGGTGGTAGACATCTGTTTGTTGACATTTGTGCGTAGACATTTGTGCATAGACATTTGTGTGTAGACATTTGTGTGTAGATATGTGTTTGTAGACATTTGTGTGTAGACATTTGTGTGTAAACATTTGTACATAGGCATTTGTGTGTAGACATTTGTGTATAGATATGTGTTTGTAGACATTTGTGTGTAGACATTTGTATGTAAACATGTATGTAGATAGTCATATGTGTGTAGACATTTGTGTGTAGACATTTGTATGTAGACATTTGTGTGTAGACATTTGTGCAGATATGTGTGTATACATTTGTGTGTAGACATGTGTGTGTAGCAGTCAATTACAACTTTCTGACTATTCTGACAATGACGATATTCAACTTACTGGCATGATCTCATACTTCTGGTTGAACGATGTCGGTTCTCTTTGGAGAACCGCCCCATAGTTTACTTTGGTTCTTTAAATCCAAATGGGATTAACTCTATTCTTTTATTGAATTATACTTTTGGTTTTCTTTCGTTACATTTTATTTGCACGTTTTAGGAGTCTTTTCTATACTCATTTTATGTCGTTTTTTTATGTTTGCTGCTCAATGACGTCTCATTTTGTGTTTACTAACATGATTGCTCTAGATGACTCTAGCTATTGTTTAGATTTCTTCTAAAATCTAAATTAATTGCACTGTTTTGTTTATTTTAGTTCCCGATGAAGACCCTTTGGTTGAAACGCTTGTTCGTTGTTTCGTTTTTTCTTGTTCGCGAAACCCTCTAGTTGTTGTCTCTCGATGCGAGAAACATCAGTATAGGTTCATCAGCTTTACATTTTTTAAAAATACTTTTTTTCCATTTTCAGCAATACAACGAGCGTCCAATAAAATATAGAATTACGAAGCTTTCTTTGGCAGCCTTTCCCTGACGAAACAGTTGCTACTTCCTGTGGTGACATCACCGGCAACACTAACGCGCCTGTGGAGCAACACCACCCCCTCCCCCCCCCCCTTTTCCACCAATGGTTTGGCTAACACTGTTCGTCGTCCTTGTTACTATTGGTCGCTCCTTATCCTGGTCGTTTTCTCTCATCTCTTCTATTCGAAGTACAGCTCTACAATTCTTGTGTTTCTGGAAGGAGCGACGTATCCTACTCGACCTCCATCCTATTATCACTGTGCACATCTTCACCAGGTTGTATCTCTTCATCAGCGCGTGGTTATTCTTTTAAAAACAAAAAACAAATATGGAACATTTAAAAATATAATTTAAAATGTTGTGTGCACAGTTATTTTATGCTGCGGAGGTTTGTGTACAGAACAACCAAACGAAAGAAATGTAAACATTCAGAGCTATTAAGTACGTCACGTTCAGGACAGACAGCAAACATTGAAAACTGTTCTAATGGGTACATCTCGGTTAGAGCAAATACTGAAAAATGAGAATTTCTTGGAAAAACCAAGAATAAGTTTGAAAATGAGAAAAGAGTTGGAGACGAGGCTAGAGATATAAGTTAGGGGTATCAAGTGGAGGGTATCAAGTGGAGGGGTATCAAGTGGAGGGGTATCAAGTGGAGGGGTATCAAGTGGGGGGTATCAAGTGGAGGGGTATCAAGTGGAGGGGTATCAAGTGGAGGGGTATCAAGTGGAGGGGTATCAAGTGGGGGGGTATCAAGTGGAGGGGTATCAAGTGGGGGGGTATCAAGTGGGGGGTATCAAGTGGAGGGGTATCAAGTGGGGGGGGGGGGTATCACGTGGGGGGGTATCAAGTGGAGGGGTATCAAGTGGGGGGGGGGTATCAAGTGGGGGGGTATCAAGTGGAGGGGTATCAAGTGGAGGGGTATCAAGTGGGGGGGTTATCAAGTGGAGGAGTATCAA
This sequence comes from Megaustenia siamemsis, assembly GCA_032433765.1. Classification (NCBI taxonomy): domain Eukaryota; kingdom Metazoa; phylum Mollusca; class Gastropoda; order Stylommatophora; family Ariophantidae; genus Megaustenia; species Megaustenia siamemsis. The sequence continues at coordinate 4,320,340 of JAVIAB010000059.1, read as the reverse complement.
GTGGAGGGGTATCAATTGGAGGGGTATCAAGTGGAGGGGTATCAAGTGGAGGGGTATCAAGTGGGGGGGGGGTTATCAAGTGGAGGGGTATCAAGTGGAGGGGTATCAAGTGGGGGGGTTATCAAGTGGAGGGGTAGCAAGTGGAGGGGTATCAAGTGGGGGGGTTATCAAGTGGAGGGGTATCAAGTGGAGGGGTATCAAGTGGGGGGGGGGTTATCAAGTGGAGGGGTATCAAGTGGAGGGGTATCAAGTGGGGGGGTTTATCAAGTGGAGGGGTATCAAGTGGAGGGGTATCAAATGGAGGGGTATCAAGTAGAGGGGTATCAAGTGGAGGGATAAGGGGTATCAAAGAGGGGTATCAAGTGGAGGGGTATCAAGTGGAGGGGTATCAAGTGGAGGGGTATCAAGTGGAGGGGTATCAAGTGGAGGGGTATCAAGTGGAGGGGTATCAAGTGGGGGGTTATCAAGTGGAGGGGTATCAAGTGGGGGGGAGTTATCAAGTGGAGGGGTATCAAGTGGAGGGGTATCAAGTGGGGTGGGGTTATCAAGTGGAGGGGTATCAAGTGGGGGGGTTATCAAGTGGAGGGGTATCAAGTGGGGGGTTATCAAGTGGAGGGGTATCAAGTGGAGGGGGGGTTATCAAGTGGAGGGTTATCAAGTGGAGGGGTATCAAGGGGGGGGGGTTATCAAGTGGAGGGGTATCAAGTGGAGGGGTATCAAGTTGAGGGGGGGGTTATCAAGTGGAGTGGGGGGGGGGGTTTATCAAGTGGAGGGTTATCAAGTGGAGGGTATCAAGTGGGGGGGTTATCAAGTGGAGGGGTATCAAGTGGAGGGGTATCAAGTGGAGGGGTATCAAGTGGAGGGGTATCAAGTGGAGGGGTATCAAGTGGAACGACACTGAATTGTAGGTTACAGATGCAAGCTTGTTGTTACAATAAATAAAAGAAGGAAACATTCGGGCAAGTGAGGTTTATAACATTGGCAGCGTAGATAGCTCGCTACAGCTGACGTTTCACGCGATACAGCCCATGATCGTTTGTATCTGGGGAATAGTTTATTTTCTTCGTAAGCCTTTATTTAGACGTCAATATTAAAAATAGTTTGAGGAATGCATTCGTCAGCTCAAGGACGGAGATATCTATGTACAGCTTGTTTTGTATGGAACCGCTGATGGCCAAAAGACATCTTCATTGTGAGAATTTACATTGTAATGTTATGTAAGTAAGTGCCCAGTGAATCAGATATCAATTTGTTTGTATCTTGTTTTCCCTGGTTCTATTTTTTTTTACTCCTTGTATGATCCATTGGTAGCATTGGTAACACTAGAACAGCTCTTGGGGATATGGGCACTCTGGCTTCTCTACCACTAGAACAGCTCTTGGGGATATGGGCACACAGGCTCCTCTACCACTAGAACAGCTCTGGGGATATGGGCACACAGACTCCTCTACCACTAGAACAGCTCTTGGGGATATGGGCACTCAGGCTTCTCTACCACTAAAACAGCTCTTGGGGATATGGGCACTCTGGCTTCTCTACCACTAGAACAGCTCTTGGGGATATGGGCACTCAGGCTCCTCTACCACTAGAACAGCTCTTGGGGATATGGGCACTCTGGCTCCTCTACCACTAGAACAGCTCTTGGGGATATGGGCACTCAGGCTCCTCTACCACTAGAACAGCTCTTGGGGATATGGGCACACAGGCTCCTCTACCACTAGAACAGCTCTTGGGGATATGGGCACACAGACTCCTCTACCACTAGAACAGCTCTGGGGATATGGGCACTCAGGCTTCTCTACCACTAAAACAGCTCTTGGGGATATGGGCACTCTGGCTTCTCTACCACTAAAACAGCTCTGGGGATATGGGCACTCATGCTTCTCTACCACTAAAACAGCTCTTGGGGATATGGGCACTCTGGCTTCTCTACCACTAAAACAGCTCTTGGGGATATGGGCACTCATGCTCCTCTACCACTTTGTGGTGAAGACACGTCAGAGAAACGTCCAATTTTTTACAGAAACTCTGCTGGTAAAGTTTTAATGCACAAAACCTCATTTGGTAGTAGAATATCTGTTAGGTTATCACGTTGCAAGGTGTCAGGTCTGATCAGTCATGGCTTAGATTGTCAGAAATGGTTCATGCCAAGAGTGATACTATAATGTTGAAAGGAACAATCAAGCCAATATCGTTAGATTGTAAACCAGGTAATGGAAATAATTTTACGACATAAGCAAGTAATAAATGAACAACGACATTTTACGACATAAGCAAGTAATAAATGAACAACGACATTTGTCCATAGAGGAAGGACGCACAAACAGTCAGAATTTTCCCCCAGAGAACTGTGGGTTCCACGAGAGCAGCAGAGTAAATAAACTGATCTGCTCTGACCCACAACAGAACTAAACCGTTTTTCTGTCTTCTTCTACTTAATTTTCTTTTCCTTTTTCACTTTTGTTTTGTCTTATCTCCCACTTCCTCTATCATTTTCTTCTACATATTCTCCTTGACTTTCTTGTGCCATCTCCCACTTCCTCTATCATTTTCTTCTACATATTCTCCTTGACTTTCTTGCGCTATCTCCCACTTCCTCTATCATTTTCTTCTACATATTCTCCTTCCTGATCTACTTTTTCTCCCCAATCCTCGTTATCTTCTCCCCATCATCGACCAAAGGGCGACCTCATCGCCGACACTCCTTAAGACTTCTCATAAACGGTGAATAACAAAGTCGTACGGAGTTCGTGCACATGGGTCAGGGTCCTTCCCGCAGTTATTTATTTTCGTGGAGAAGATGGTGCACCTATGAGTGTGTCCGGAGTGCAGTGGTGAATTAAATTTAATTTATCAAACATATTATAAATGGCTGACGTAGATGAAACACTTGTTCTATATTCGCGTAACTGATAAAAGCGTAGTAAGACACCTTTAGCTATAATCGCGTGAAAGATAAAAATGTTGTAAGACACTAGAAGCTATAGCCGTGTAAATGTAAACATATAAAAGCATTGTAAGACACTAGCAGCTATAGCCGTGTAAATGTAAACATATAAAAGCGTTGTAAGACAATGGCAGCTATAACCGTGTAAATGTAAACAGATAAAAGCGTTGTAAGACACTGGCAGCTATAACCGTGTAAATGTAAACAGATAAAAGCGTTGTAAGGCACTGGCAGCTATAACTGTGTAAATGTAAACAGATAAAAGCGTTGTAAGACACTGGCAGCTATAACCGTGTAAATGTAAACAGATAAAAGCGTTGTAAGGCACTGGCAGCTATAACTGTGTAAATGTAAACAATTAAAAGCGTTGTAAGACACTGGCAGCTATAACCGTGTAAATGTAAACAATTAAAAGCGTTGTAAGACACTGGCAGCTTTAGCCGTGTAAATGTAAACAATTAAAAGCGTTGTAAGGCACTGGCAGCTATAGCCGTGTAAATGTAAACATATAAAAGCGGTGTAAGGCACTGGCAGCTATAGCCGTGTAAATGTAAACATATAAAAGCGTTGTAAGACACTGGCAGCTATAGCCGTGTAAATGTAAACAGACGGTTTCAAGTAATTCAAGCAGTTACAATTAGACAAGCTTCAATGTCTACGGAGATTATTTCACTGCAACGACAACTATCGACCTTGCAATGTGTATGGTAATTAGGGAGCTATTTCAAAAATGAGCTTCTTGTTGCTATGATAACGATGGGTCAGCCATAAGATGGCGTTCTCGATCTAGTGTAATGTATAATAAGTTTATGGTCTACGAAAGCAGAAAAAGTTGTCCCCTACTCTATGTCAATGAGTTACGTGTTCATATTAAACAAACAAAACTATAAAGATGTTAATCAACAATAAAACTATATATTTTTTCTAACTGACAATGTAAATAACTAAGACATTTTGATGTAATTATAACCATGATAATTTAGATCAATAAATGAAGAAAAATTTTACATATTGTTTATTACCGTAACCTTTATATGCAAATTATAAGGTCAACCTAAAAGCTTGAGTGCAAACAGTGAGATATGAATTTTGATAATAAAACGGTGTTGTCTCATTATTGGATATTTCCTTTTTTAATAAAGAAATGGCGTTGAGAGAGATTTATCTTGCAGCAAGATAGACCCACTCTAAAATGTTTACTAATTCAAACGGAAAAATGTAGGAACAAAATATTTAAATTTACGTGATTACTAAACACAATTAGAACAAGATAAATGACATTTTTGAGGCATGTTAAAATACACGACTTCCGTCTCCAAGATGGCGGATCTAGTCCACGTCCTCTCGATCGCTGCAGAACATGCACCCAGGTCTGATTAATTCGGATCTTCTTTGCACTTTTCTGCGTTAAAGTCAAAATGATGATATGCTTGATACATCTGTGTAGATAAAGCGAGGTCGTAGGCCGACAACAGTCTGTTTTTGACGAATCAAGTGTTGTGAGTGAGACCTTCCACCGTCTAGACTTGAGCTGCGCTTTACGTTACATTGGTGCTGTTCATGACCGTTGTTGAAATTCTTTGACGCAAGTTATTTCCATGTTACACATTAATGTAAACTACGTCGTCAGCCGCAGATTTGTCTCTCTGGGGAATTTGCTTCGTGTTTTATTCATCGTAGGCTGCTTATAATTGAGTAATCAGACATAAATCTAAAGGGATCGAGATTATTTGTTCGGCGACATTGGTGTGTGCTACGTCATCGTAATAGTTCCCTAAACCAGCCGTGCGCAAATCTTACGGTCTGCTGTTTGATGTGCGACGGGGAAAATTTGACGTCTGACTGTCTAAGGCCGACCATCTAAGGGCAGAATCCCCCTACAGAAAAGATCATCTACTGCCTTACAGAAAAATTGGGGACAATCAAAGGCTAAGGAAAGCAAACCTGAACAAAATGCTGGCTGAAATCGGATGCACTGGGCCACTGGCGCAGAACACAGTGCAACGTTTTTTACAGGTATTCAATCGGAGTGGATCTAACAGGCTTAAACAGACAGCTGTCTTCGTGCGAGAGTCTGTAGTCCTACTCTGATTGAGTCCTGATCGCAGAGAGCGAGAGAGAGAGAGAGAGAGAGAGAGGAGAGAGAGAGAAAGACACAACAGCTAACTAAAAGTAATATTGGAAGGAAAAATACAAGGCATAAAAGGTAGAGGCAGATCAAGACTAACATGGACGAGTAAAATAAAAAAATGGACAGGTCAGCCTATAACAATCTGCACCATCAAAGAAAGAGACAGAGTGGAATGGCGCTCCATGGTAGCCAACCTTCGATGTGGAGACGCACTCAATGATGATGATGATACAATCAACGCTTGGCTTTCTATGGACTAGTACGTGATGAGGCTCCAATCTCTTTCATGGTGGTGAGCCATATTCGTCATTCGATGCTTGAATATGCCTCTTGTGTACCACACACTTTGCTCTTTTGACTTTCTGGGCCGTTGTTCATTCTGATTCTTCCGCCCCATCTACCGTCACAGACTTTGTACATTCGGGTTGGACATTCCCAGCAGACAAGAAGGACCCTACACCCGACCCAGCAGACAGGAAGGACCCTACACCAAACTCACTACGTTCAGAAAGTAAACACAGCGGTGCCCAAATGCCGTTGCTGCCTTGAGAGACTGTCATTCTCCTAAGACGATATATAGATCACTGTTTGCTTTTATCTCAAAGTGAGATTTTTGTTCTAAGTTGTGAAGTGTTGCAGCATTCATGGATGGACTTGACCCTTGTATATTGTTCTCGGTATGAACAAGTGATCATGTTATTAAAGTCATTTCAATTTGTGACGCAATACACAAAAAAACGTAACATTTTTGGGTAAAATAAATATTTATCTATGAATAATATTTTAGTTGTTAATGCTCGAAATAGAAACAAGAAAAAGAGTTCTTAAATGTTATGTAGAGCCAGACTTAACACATCGATGTGAATCATGGACAATAGGACAACAGACAAGAAAATCACTGGAGTCTGTAGAAATGTGGTTTAAAGAAGAATGTTGAGAATACCATGGACAGCTAAGAAGAGTAATGAAAATGTTCTGAAAGAGGTCAAATCAAAAAGAGAGCTAATTTCCAATATTATGAAGAAACAATCATCATTTTTTGGCATGTAATGAAAAGAGAACAACTGGAATATATTGTAACAGCTGGGAAAATTGAGGGACGAAGAGATATAGGGAAGCAAAGAGAAAAGATACCAGACAGCTTAAGAGAATGGCTTGGCAGAAGGTCAACAACAGAAATGATCAATAACTGTTGTGATCGAAAGTTGTGGAAAGATATGATCACCTACGCCAGCAGGGCCGGTACTTGATGATGATGACGATGAATGCTCGTAGAACAGGATAACAGTTCGGTAAACTGAGAGTTTCGGGGAATGCAATATTCAGTTTTTAAACACAAAAGTGTGTTCATTTATGACACACTTGTCTGACACCAATTCTTCTCATCAATTTGGTTGTACAATAGAAGATGCATCAATTTGATTGTACAATAGAAGGTGCATCGATTTGATTGTACAATAGAAGGTGCATCAATTTGATTGTACAATAGAAGGTGCATCAATTTGACTGTACAATAGAAGGTGCATCAATTTGATTGTACAATAGAAGATGCAACAATTTAGTTGTACAATAGAAGATGCAACAATTTGATTATACAATAGAAGATGCAACAATTCGATTGTACAATAGAAGATGCATCAATTTGATTGTACAATAGAAGGTGCATCAACTTGATTGTACAATAGAAGATGCATCAATTTGATTGTTCAATAGAAGGTGCATCAATTTGATTGTACAACAGAAGATGCATCAATTTGGTTGTACAATAGAAGATGCAACAATTTGGTTGTACAATAGAAGATGCAACAATTTGATTGTACAATAGAAGATGCAACAATTTGATTGTACAATAGAAGATGCATCAATTTGGTTGTACAATAGAAGATGCAACAATTTGATTGTACAATAGAAGGAGCATCAATTTGATTGTACAATAGAAGGTGCATCAATTTGATTGTACAATAGAAGGTGCATCAATTTGATTGTACAATAGAAGGTGCATCAATTTGGTTGTGCAATAGAAGGTGCATCAATTTGATTGTACAATAGAAGATGCAACAATTTGATTGTACAATAGAAGATGCAACAATTTGATTGTACAATAGAAGATGCAACAATCTGGTTGTACAATAGAAGATGCAACAATTTGATTGTACAATAGAAGGTGCATCAATTTGATTGTACAATAGAAGGTGCATCAATTTGATTGTACAATAGAAGATGCATCAATTTGGTTGTACAATAGAAGATGCAAAAATTTGATTGTACATAGAAGTGCATCAATTTGGTTGTACAATAGAAGATGCAACAATTGATTGTACAATAGAAGATGCAACAATTTGATTGTACAATAGAAGATGCATCAATTTGATTGTACAATAGAAGATGCATCAATTTGATTGTACAATAGAAGATGCAACAATTTGATTGTACAATAGAAGATGCATCAATTTGGTTGTACAATAAAAGATGCAACAATTTGATTGTACAATAAAAGATGCAACAATTTGATAGTACAATAAAAGATGCAACAATTTGATTGCACAATAGAAGATGCATCAATTTCGTTGTACAATAGAAGATGCATCAATTTGATTTTACAATAGAAGATGCAACAATTTGATTGTACAATAAAAGATGCAACAATTTGATTGTACAATAAAAGATGCAACAATTTGATTGTACAATAAAAGATGCAACAATTTGATTGTACAATAAAAGATGCAACAATTTGATTGTACAATAAAAGATGCAACAATTTGATTGTACAATAAAAGATGCAACAATTTGATTGTACAATAAAAGATGCAACAATTTGATTGTACAATAAAAGATGCATCAATTTGGTTGTACAATAGAAGATGCATCAATTTGATTGTACAATAGAAGATGCATCAATTTGGTTGTACAATAGAAGATGCAACAATTTGATTGTACAATAGAAGATGCAACAATGTGATTGTACAATAGAAGATGCAACAATTTGATTGTACAATAGAATGTGCAACAATTTGATTGTACAATAGAAGATGCATCAATTTGATTGTACAATAAAAGATGCAACAATTTGATTGTACAATAGAAGATGCATCAATTTGGTTGTACAATAGAAGATGCATCAATTTGATTGTACAATAGAAGATGCAACAATTTGATTGTACAATAGAAGATGCAACAATTTGATTGTACAATAAAAGATGCAGCAATTTGATTGTACAATAAAAGATGCAACAATTTGATTGTACAATAAAAGATGCAACAATTTAATTGTACAATAGAAGATGCAACAATTTGATTGTACAATAGAAGATGCATCAATTTGATTGTACAATAAAAGATGCAACAATTTGATTGTACAATAAAAGATGCAACAATTTTTTGTACAATAAAAGATGCAACAATTTGATTGTACAATAAAAGATGCAACAATTGATTGTACAATAAAAGATGCAACAATTTGATTGTACAATAAAAGATGCAACAATTTGATTGTACAATAAAAGATGCAACAATTTGTTTGTACAATAAAAGATGCAACAATTTGATTGTACAATAGAAGATGCAACAATTTGTTTGTACAATAAAAGATGCAACAATTTGATTGTACAATAAAAGATGCAACAATTTGTTTGTACAATAAAAGATGCAAGTTTGATCCTGATGGAAATAAAGAGGCGAACAAGTGTACTAAAGTCTCAGTGACAAACAAGTGTACTAAAGTCTCAGTGACAAACAAGTGTACTAAAGTCTCAGTAACAAACAGGTGTACTAAAGTCTCAGTGACAAACAAGTGTACTAAAGTCTCAGTGACAAACAAGTGTACTAAAGTCTCAATGACAAACAAGTGTACTAAAGTCTCAGTGACAAACAAGTGTACTAACGTCTCAGTGACAAACAAGTGTACTAAAGTCTCAGTGACAAACAAGTGTACTAAAGTCTCAGTGACAAACAAGTGTACTAAAGTCTCAGTGACAAACAAGTGTACTAACGTCTCAGTGACAAACAAGTCAACTAAAGTCTCAGTGACAAACAAGTGTACTAACGTCTCAGTGACAAACAAGTTTACTAAAGTCTCAGTGACAAACAAGTGTACTAACGTCTCAGTGACAACAAGTCTACTAAAGTCTCAGTGACAAACAAGTGTACTAACGTCTCAGTGACAAACAAGTGTACTAAAGTCTCAGTGACAAACAAGTGTACTAAAGTCTCAGTGACAAACAAGTGTACTAAAGTCTCAGTGACAAACAAGTGTACTAAAGTCTCAGTGACAAACAAGTCTACTAAAGTCTCAGTGACAAACAAGTGTACTAAAGTCTCAGTGACAAACAAGTCTACTAAAGTCTCAGTGACAAACAAGTCTACTAAAGTCTCAGTGACAAACAAGTGTACTAAAGTCTCAGTGACAAACAAGTGTACTAAAGTCTCAGTGACAAACAAGTCTACTAAAGTCTCAGTGACAAACAAGTGTACTAAAGTCTCAGTGACAAACAAGTCTACTAAAGTCTCAGTGACAAACAAGTGTACTAAAGTCTCAGTGACAAACAAGTGTACTAAAGTCTCAGTGACAAACAAGTGTACTAAAGTCTCAGTGACAAACAAGTGTACTAAAGTCTCAGTGACAAACAAGTGTACTAAAGTCTCGGTGACAAACAAGTGTAATAAAGTCTCAGTGACAAACAAGTGTACTAAAGTCTCAGTGACAAACAAGTGTACTAAAGTCTCAGTGACAAACAAGTGTACTAAAGTCTCAGTGACAAACAAGTGTACTAAAGTCTCAGTGACAAACAAGTGTACTAAAGTCTCAGTGACAAACAAGTGTACTAAAGTCTCAGTGACAAACAAGTCTACTAAAGTCTCAGTGACAAACAAGTGTACTAAAGTCTCAGTGACAAACAAGTCTACTAAAGTCTCAGTGGCAAACAAGTCTACTAAAGTCTCAGTGACAAACAAGTCTACTAAAGTCTCAGTGACAAACAAGTGTACTAAAGTCTCAGTGACAAACAAGTGTACTAAAGTCTCAGTGACAAACAAGTGTACTAAAGTCTCAGTGACAAACAAGTGTACTAAAGTCTCGGTGACAAACAAGTGTACTAAAGTCTCGGTGACAAACAAGTGTACTAAAGTCTCGGTGACAAACAAGTGTACTAAAGTCTCAGTGACAAACAAGTGTACTAAAGTCTCGGTGACAAACAAGTCTACTAAAGTCTCAGTGACAAACAAGTGTACTAAAGTCTCAGTGACAAACAAGTGTACTAAAGTCTCGGTGACAAACAAGTCTACTAAAGTCTCAGTGACAAACAAGTGTACTAAAGTCTCAGTGACAAACAAGTGTACTAAAGTCTCAGTGACAAACAAGTGTACTAAAGTCTCAGTGACAAACAAGTGTACTAAAGTCTCAGTGACAAACAAGTGTACTAAAGTCTCGGTGACAAACAAGTCTACTAAAGTCTCAGTGACAAACAAGTGTACTAAAGTCTCAGTGACAAACAAGTGTACTAAAGTCTCGGTGACAAACAAGTCTACTAAAGTCTCAGTGACAAACAAGTGTACTAAAGTCTCAGTGACAAACAAGTGTACTAAAGTCTCAGTGACAAACAAGTGTACTAAAGTCTCAGTGACAAACAAGTGTACTAAAGTCTCGGTGACAAACAAGTCTACTAAAGTCTCAGTGACAAACAAGTGTACTAAAGTCTCAGTGACAAACAAGTGTACTAAAGTCTCAGTGACAAACAAGTCTACTAAAGTCTCAGTGACAAACAAGTGTACTAAAGTCTCAGTGACAAACAAGTGTACTAAAGTCTCAGTGACAAACAAGTGTACTAAAGTCTCAGTGACAAACAAGTGTACTAAAGTCTCAGTGACAAACAAGTGTACTAAAGTCTCAGTGACAAACAAGTGTACTAAAGTCTCGGTGACAAACAAGTGTACTAAAGTCTCGGTGACAAACAAGTGTACTAAAGTCTCGGTGACAAACAAGTGTACTAAAGTCTCAGTGACAAACAAGTGTACTAAAGTCTCGGTGACAAACAAGTCTACTAAGTCTCAGTGACAAACAAGTGTACTAAAGTCTCAGTGACAAACAAGTGTACTAAAGTCTCAGTGACAAACAAGTGTACTAACGTCTCAGTGACAAACAAGTGTACTAACGTCTCAGTGACAAACAAGTGTACTAACGTCTCAGTGACAAACAAGTGTACTAAAGTCTCAGTGACAAACAAGTCTACTAAAGTCTCAGTGACAAACAAGTGTACTAAAGTCTCAGTAACAAACAGGTGTACTAAAGTCTCAGTGACAAACAAGTGTACTAAAGTCTCAGTGACAAACAAGTGTACTAAAGTCTCAATGACAAACAAGTGTACTAAAGTCTCAGTGACAAACAAGTGTACTAACGTCTCAGTGACAAACAAGTGTACTAAAGTCTCAGTGACAAACAAGTGTACTAAAGTCTCAGTGACAAACAAGTGTACTAAAGTCTCAGTGACAAACAAGTGTACTAACGTCTCAGTGACAAACAAGTCAACTAAAGTCTCAGTGACAAACAAGTGTACTAACGTCTCAGTGACAAACAAGTTTACTAAAGTCTCAGTGACAAACAAGTGTACTAACGTCTCAGTGACAAACAAGTCTACTAAAGTCTCAGTGACAAACAAGTGTACTAACGTCTCAGTGACAAACAAGTGTACTAAAGTCTCAGTGACAAACAAGTGTACTAAAGTCTCAGTGACAAACAAGTGTACTAAAGTCTCAGTGACAAACAAGTGTACTAAAGTCTCAGTGACAAACAAGTGTACTAAAGTCTCAGTGACAAACAAGTGTACTAAAGTCTCAGTGACAAACAAGTCTACTAAAGTCTCAGTGACAAACAAGTGTACTAAAGTCTCAGTGACAAACAAGTGTACTAAAGTCTCAGTGACAAACAAGTGTACTAAAGTCTCAGTGACAAACAAGTCTACTAAAGTCTCAGTGACAAACAAGTGTACTAAAGTCTCAGTGACAAACAAGTCTACTAAAGTCTCAGTGACAAACAAGTGTACTAAAGTCTCAGTGACAAACAAGTGTACTAAAGTCTCAGTGACAAACAAGTGTACTAAAGTCTCAGTGACAAACAAGTGTACTAAAGTCTCAGTGACAAACAAGTGTACTAAAGTCTCGGTGACAAACAAGTGTAATAAAGTCTCAGTGACAAACAAGTGTACTAAAGTCTCAGTGACAAACAAGTGTACTAAAGTCTCAGTGACAAACAAGTGTACTAAAGTCTCAGTGACAAACAAGTGTACTAAAGTCTCAGTGACAAACAAGTGTACTAAAGTCTCAGTGACAAACAAGTGTACTAAAGTCTCAGTGACAAACAAGTCTACTAAAGTCTCAGTGACAAACAAGTGTACTAAAGTCTCAGTGACAAACAAGTCTACTAAAGTCTCAGTGGCAAACAAGTCTACTAAAGTCTCAGTGACAAACAAGTCTACTAAAGTCTCAGTGACAAACAAGTGTACTAAAGTCTCAGTGACAAACAAGTGTACTAAAGTCTCAGTGACAAACAAGTGTACTAAAGTCTCAGTGACAAACAAGTGTACTAAAGTCTCGGTGACAAACAAGTGTACTAAAGTCTCGGTGACAAACAAGTGTACTAAAGTCTCGGTGACAAACAAGTGTACTAAAGTCTCAATGACAAACAAGTGTACTAAAGTCTCGGTGACAAACAAGTCTACTAAAGTCTCAGTGACAAACAAGTGTACTAAAGTCTCAGTGACAAACAAGTGTACTAAAGTCTCGGTGACAAACAAGTCTACTAAAGTCTCAGTGACAAACAAGTGTACTAAAGTCTCAGTGACAAACAAGTGTACTAAAGTCTCAGTGACAAACAAGTGTACTAAAGTCTCAGTGACAAACAAGTGTACTAAAGTCTCAGTGACAAACAAGTGTACTAAAGTCTCGGTGACAAACAAGTCTACTAAAGTCTCAGTGACAAACAAGTGTACTAAAGTCTCAGTGACAAACAAGTGTACTAAAGTCTCGGTGACAAACAAGTCTACTAAAGTCTCAGTGACAAACAAGTGTACTAAAGTCTCAGTGACAAACAAGTGTACTAAAGTCTCAGTGACAAACAAGTGTACTAAAGTCTCAGTGACAAACAAGTGTACTAAAGTCTCGGTGACAAACAAGTCTACTAAAGTCTCAGTGACAAACAAGTGTACTAAAGTCTCAGTGACAAACAAGTGTACTAAAGTCTCAGTGACAAACAAGTCTACTAAAGTCTCAGTGACAAACAAGTGTACTAAAGTCTCAGTGACAAACAAGTGTACTAAAGTCTCAGTGACAAACAAGTGTACTAAAGTCTCAGTGACAAACAAGTGTACTAAAGTCTCAGTGACAAACAAGTGTACTAAAGTCTCAGTGACAAACAAGTGTACTAAAGTCTCGGTGACAAACAAGTGTACTAAAGTCTCGGTGACAAATAAGTGTACTAAAGTCTCGGTGACAAACAAGTGTACTAAAGTCTCAGTGACAAACAAGTGTACTAAAGTCTCGGTGACAAACAAGTCTACTAAAGTCTCAGTGACAAACAAGTGTACTAAAGTCTCAGTGACAAACAAGTGTACTAAAGTCTCAGTGACAAACAAGTGTACTAACGTCTCAGTGACAAACAAGTGTACTAACGTCTCAGTGACAAACAAGTGTACTAACGTCTCAGTGACAAACAAGTGTACTAAAGTCTCAGTGACAAACAAGTCTACTAAAGTCTCAGTGACAAACAAGTGTACTAAAGTCTCGGTGACAAACAAGTGTACTAAAGTCTCAGTGACAAAACAAGTGTACTAAAGTCTCGGTGACAAACAAGTGTACTAAAGTCTCGGTGACAAACAAGTGTACTAAAGTCTCGGTGACAAACAAGTGTACTAAAGTCTCAGTGAAAACAAGTGTACTAAAGTCTCGGTGACAAACAAGTCTACTAAAGTCTCAGTGACAAACAAGTGTACTAAAGTCTCAGTGACAAACAAGTGTACTAAAGTATCGGTGACAAACAAGTCTACTAAAGTCTCAGTGACAAACAAGTGTACTAAAGTCTCAGTGACAAACAAGTGTACTAAAGTCTCAGTGACAAACAAGTGTACTAAAGTCTCAGTGACAAACAAGTGTACTAAAGTCTCAGTGACAAACAAGTGTACTAAAGTCTCGGTGACAAACAAGTGTACTAAAGTCTCGGTGACAAACAAGTCTACTAAAGTCTCAGTGACAAACAAGTGTACTAAAGTCTCAGTGACAAACAAGTGTACTAAAGTCTCGGTGACAAACAAGTCTACTAAAGTCTCAGTGACAAACAAGTGTACTAAAGTCTCAGTGACAAACAAGTGTACTAAAGTCTCAGTGACAAACAAGTGTACTAAAGTCTCAGTGACAAACAAGTGTACTAAAGTCTCAGTGACAAACAAGTGTACTAAAGTCTCAGTGACAAACAAGTCTACTAAAGTCTCAGTGACAAACAAGTGTACTAAAGTCTCAGTGACAAACAAGTGTACTAAAGTCTCAGTGACAAACAAGTGTACTAAAGTCTCAGTGACAAACAAGTGTACTAAAGTCTCAGTGACAAACAAGTGTACTAAAGTCTCAGTGACAAACAAGTCTACTAAAGTCTCAGTGACAAACAAGTGTACTAAAGTCTCAGTGACAAACAAGTGTACTAAAGTCTCGGTGACAAACAAGTGTACTAAAGTCTCAGTGACAAACAAGTGTACTAAAGTCTCAGTGACAAACAAGTCTACTAAAGTCTCAGTGACAAACAAGTGTACTAAAGTCTCAGTGACAAACAAGTGTACTAAAGTCTCAGTGACAAACAAGTCTACTAAAGTCTCGGTGACAAACAAGTGTACTAAAGTCTCGGTGACAAACAAGTGTACTAAAGTCTCGGTGACAAACAAGTGTACTAAAGTCTCGGTGACAAACAAGTGTACTAAAGTCTCAGTGACAAACAAGTGTACTAAAGTCTCGGTGACAAACAAGTCTACTAAAGTCTCAGTGACAAACAAGTGTACTAAAGTCTCAGTGACAAACAAGTGTACTAAAGTCTCAGTGACAAACAAGTGTACTAACGTCTCAGTGACAAACAAGTGTACTAACGTCTCAGTGACAAACAAGTGTACTAACGTCTCAGTGACAAACAAGTGTACTAAAGTCTCAGTGACAAACAAGTGTACTAAAGTCTCAGTGACAAACAAGTGTACTAAAGTCTCAGTGACAAACAAGTGTACTAAAGTCTCAGTGACAAACAAGTGTACTAAAGTCTCAGTGACAAACAAGTGTACTAAAGTCTCAGTGACAAACAAGTGTACTAAAGTCTCAGTGACAAACAAGTGTACTAAAAGTCTCAGTGACAAACAAGTGTACTAAAGTCTCAGTGACAAACAAGTGTACTAAAGTCTCAGTGACAAACAAGTGTACTAAAGTCTCAGTGACAAACAAGTGTACTAAAGTCTCAGTGACAAACAAGTGTACTAAAGTCTCGGTGACAAACAAGTGTACTAAAGTCTCAGTGACAAACAAGTCTACTAAAGTCTCAGTGACAAACAAGTCTACTAAAGTCTCGGTGACAAACAAGTGTACTAAAGTCTCAGTGACAAACAAGTGTACTAAAGTCTCAGTGACAAACAAGTGTACTAAAGTCTCAGTGACAAACAAGTGTACTAAAGTCTCAGTGACAAACAAGTGTACTAAAGTCTCGGTGACAAACAAGTGTACTAAAGTCTCGGTGACAAACAAGTGTACTAAAGTCTCAGTGACAAACAAGTGTACTAAAGTCTCAGTGACAAACAAGTGTACTAAAGTCTCAGTGACAAACAAGTCTACTAAAGTCTCAGTGACAAACAAGTCTACTAAAGTCTCAGTGACAAACAAGTGTACTAAAGTCTCAGTGACAAACAAGTGTACTAAAGTCTCAGTGACAAACAAGTGTACTAAAGTCTCAGTGACAAACAAGTGTACTAAAGTCTCAGTGACAAACAAGTGTACTAAAGTCTCAGTGACAAACAAGTGTACTAAAGTCTCAGTGACAAACAAGTGTACTAAAGTCTCAGTGACAAACAAGTGTACTAAAGTCTCAGTAACAAACAAGTGTACTAAAGTCTCAGTAACAAACAAGTGTACTAAAGTCTCAGTAACAAACAAGTGTACTAAAGTCTCAGTGACAAACAAGTCTACTAAAGTCTCAGTGACAAACAAGTGTACTAAAGTCTCAGTGACAAACAAGTCTACTAAAGTCTCAGTGACAAACAAGTCTACTAAAGTCTCAGTGACAAACAAGTGTACTAAAGTCTCAGTGACAAACAAGTGTACTAAAGTCTCAGTGACAAACAAGTCTACTAAAGTCTCAGTGACAAACAAGTCTACTAAAGTCTCAGTGACAAACAAGTCTACTAAAGTCTCAGTGACAAACAAGTGTACTAAAGTCTCAGTGACAAACAAGTGTACTAAAGTCTCAGTGACAAACAAGTGTACTAAAGTCTCAGTGACAAACAAGTGTACTAAAGTCTCAGTGACAAACAAGTGTACTAAAGTCTCAGTGACAAACAAGTGTACTAAAGTCTCAGTGACAAACAAGTCTACTAAAGTCTCAGTGACAAACAAGTCTACTAAAGTCTCAGTGACAAACAAGTCTACTAAAGTCTCAGTGACAAACAAGTGTACTAAAGTCTCAGTGACAAACAAGTGTACTAAAGTCTCAGTGACAAACAAGTGTACTAAAGTCTCAGTGACAAACAAGTGTACTAAAGTCTCAGTGACAAACAAGTGTACTAAAGTCTCAGTGACAAACAAGTCTACTAAAGTCTCAGTGACAAACAAGTCTACTAAAGTCTCAGTGACAAACAAGTCTACTAAAGTCTCAGTGACAAACAAGTGTACTAAAGTCTCAGTGACAAACAAGTGTACTAAAGTCTCAGTGACAAACAAGTGTACTAAAGTCTCAGTGACAAACAAGTCTACTAAAGTCTCAGTGACAAACAAGTGTACTAAAGTCTCAGTGACAAACAAGTGTACTAAAGTCTCAGTGACAAACAAGTGTACTAAAGTCTCGGTGACAAACAAGTGTACTAAAGTCTCGGTGACAAACAAGTCTACTAAAGTCTCGGTGACAAACAAGTCTACTAAAGTCTCAGTGACAAACAAGTGTACTAAAGTCTCAGTGACAAACAAGTGTACTAAAGTCTCGGTGACAAACAAGTGTACTAAAGTCTCGGTGACAAACAAGTCTACTAAAGTCTCGGTGACAAACAGCGTTGCTAGAGAACATAAGTCGTGGGTCAAGTCAATTTTGAGAGGATCAAGTTGTGTTGTTGTAGAAACTTTGTGAAGACCTTCATAACTTGAGTCTATAAGTTTATAGATTGTATTCTTTATTTCAACTGTTTCAATCTGTTTCCATAAAGAGAGAGAGAGAGAGAGAGAGAGAGAGAGAGAGTGAGAGAGAGAGAGAGTATAGAGAAAGGTTACGAAAGATAAAAGAATAAACTGTGGAGAAATAAATGTGCAGTCTCTAATTCAATGTTTTGTGAGCCAATATCTTAGCTGACCCGTCACATATGACGTTATGGACAACAATTACGTTCGATGATAATATATCTGTGCTTATCTCTTATTTTGAAGAAGAAGAAGAGAGGGAGAGATAAAATAGAGAGAGAGAGAAAGAGAGAGTAAGAAGGATAGAGAAAGATAGAAAAAGAGTGAGAGACATAGAAAGTGAGAGAGAAAGAAGCAGAGAGAATGAGAGAGAGAGAGAAAAATAGAAAGAGAGAGAGAAAACAAAATGGAGAGAGCAAAAGAGAGAAAAAAGATAAAAAAAAAGCGAGAGAGAAAGATAGAAAGAGAAAGAGAAAGTAAATGAGAGGGTAAGAAAGAGAATAAAGAGAGTAATATAGAATGAGAGAGTGACTACGATTGAGAGAGTAAGAGAGAAAGAGTAAGAGAATGAGAAAGATAGATAGAGAGAGAAAGAGAAATACAAAGATAAAGTTAGATAGAAAGAGAGAGAAAAAGAGAGAGGCCTCATGTTCGTAATTTACAAGTGATTTGTAATATAAAATTGAAATTACATTTCTGCAACTTTGTGACGTTTACAGTAAACATCCCGAAATCGGGTCAATCTGGTCGTGGAAGCCGCGCCTTGCTGACAGAGAGACCTGCACGTTATCACGCAGCATCTAACAGAGAATATCAAATATTGATTTGTGTTTTTCAAATCGATGCAATTTCTCTAAGCAAATGTGGAATGTGACTTTTTCTTTGTAATAAACCAATAATCATTATCAAGTGTCATACCGGTTGGTATAGGTGATCACGTCCTTCCACAATTCTCAATACACAGTGCCTTGAATCAGTTCTGTTGTTGACTGTTTTCCATGACATGACACCTAGCTATCTAGTATCTTCTATCTTTGTCGTCCACGCTCTATTTTTCGCCTGTATTTTGCCAGTTGTAAGCAAGTACACCAATTTTCCTATTCTCATGATGTGCCCGATAAATTTTGATTGTTTCTTTCCGATATTTTTAAAAAAATAAATAAACAATATAATTACACATCATATCTCTCTCTCTCTCTCTCTCTCTCTCTCTCTCTCTGCGATCAGGATTCAATCAGAGGGTGATTCCAGACTCCCACATGAAGTCAGCTGTCAGGTTAAGTGTGTTGATCGCCCCCACAGACAGAACATCACAACTAGAGTCTGCCAGATCCACTCTGATTAAACACCCGTTAAAACGTTGCACTGTGTTCTGCGCCAGTGGCCCAGTGCATCCGATTTCATCCAGCATTTTATTCAGGTTTGCTTTCCTTAGCCTTTGATTGTCTCCAATCTTCCTGCAAGGCAGCAGATGATCTTTTCTGTAGGGGGATTCTGCCCTTAGATGGTCTGCCCTCCAAGGTTTACAAGCATCATCTGCCCGAGTCACTAAAGGTGACTAACACAGACATGCACACACAAAGATATGAGATGTGAATAACACAGACATGCACACACAAAGATATGAGATGTGAATAACACAGACATGCACACACAAAGATATGAGATGTGACTAACACAGACATGGACACACAAAGATATGAGATGTGAATAACACAGACATGCACACAGCGATACGAGGCATGTAATTACTTGCATGATAAATATATAAGAAAGATACACATACAAACAACATGCATTAGCCACATGTGTTCCCACAGCTACAGACGATTGTTACATACACTAACAGTTATGACATTCTCACTTGTGAGTGACAGATTAAATGTGCTGACTTTTTGTTGTCTTTGACTGGTAATACGCGATGTCTTACTGTAGGTGTATTACCATGTAATACGCGATGTCTAACTGTAGGTGTATTGCCATGTAATACGCGATGTCTTACTGTAGGTGTATTGCCATGTAATACGCGATGTCTTACTGTAGGCGTATTGCCATGTAATACGCGATGTCTTACTGTAGGCGTATTGCCAGGTAATTGTTGAAAGGTTTGGCCAAGAGGCTTGTAAGAGAAACCAGAATCGTGATCAAGCTTAAAGGCGATCTTTGACGAAAAAATATGAGTTCTGGCAGTATAACACTGAGCTCAGGATCTTCAAATCAAATATATTATCCTCACTTAGTTATGGATGCGATAGCTGGAAAACAACTAAAGAAATAGAAAATAAGGTGAATGCATTTGAATTGATTGAAACAAATGCCTCAGAAAAAAATACTTCATTTACTATGGAACAAGTTCAAGACTAGTGTAGAAATAAGAGGAATAACAAAAATATTTGAAAAAATATGTACGAATATCAATCAACTATAATCAAGAGAAGGTGGTCATATGTTGGCCGTGTGATGAGAAAGACAAGAGAATCTCAAAGCAGGCCCTCAAATAGGAACCAGAGGGTAAAAGAAAAAGAGGTCACCTAGAGAAACGTTAAAAGAACATTATAGCGAGAGACAACAAGAACAACAGGCACCAGCTCCCTCGCTGAGATTGAACTGCTCGCCCAGAACAGAGCCGTGTGGCGAGACACAATGCAGATTCTGTGCAAGGTCTGTCAGATGAAAGATCGTCGGACACCAAGAGTCTAGAATTTATGCCCTATGTGCTTTCTTCGGTAAGAAAGGACAATATTTAGATAGACAGACAAACAGATAGATAGACAGATAGACAGTTAGACAGATAGATAGACAGACAAACAGATAGATAGACAGATAGACAGATAGATAGACATATAGATAGACAGACAAACAGATAGATAGACAGACACACAGATAGATAGACTGACAAACAGATAGATAGACAGACACACAGATAGATAGACTGACAAACAGATAGATAGACAGACAAACAGATAGATAGACAGACAAACAAACAGAAGACAGATAGATAGATAGCTAGATAGATAGCTAGATAGATAGATAGATAGATAGATAGATAGATAGATAGATAGATAGATAGATAGATAGATAGATAGATAGATAGATAGATAGATAGATAGATAGATAGATAGATAGATAGATAGATAGATAGATAGATAGATATATAGACAGATAAACAAACAGATAAACAGATAGATAGACAGATAGACAGATAGACAGATAGACAGATAGATAGACAGACAGACAGATAGACAGATAGATAGACAGATAGATAGATAGATAGATAGATAGATAGATAGATAGATAGATAGATAGATAGATAGATAGATAGATAGATAGATAGATAGATAGATAGATAGATAGATAGATAGATAGATAGATAGATAGATAGATAGATAGATAGATAGATAGATAGATAGATAGATAGATAGATAGATAGATAGATAGATAGATAGATAGATAGATAGATAGATAGATAGATAGATAGATAGATAGATAGATAGATAGATAGATAGATAGATAGATAGATAGATAGATAGATAGATAGATAGATAGACAGATAGATAGATAGATAGACAGACAGATAGATAGACAGACATATAGATAGACAGACAAACAAACAGATAGTCAGACAGATAGATAGACAGACAGATAGATAGACAGACAAACAAACAGATATATAGACAAATAGACAGATAGACAGATAGACACACAAACAGACGGATAGTACAACTCTTAGCCCCTTTGTTTATTTATCGTATCAGCTAATATCACTTCATTGATAAATTGATTTACGATATCTATCTCCGAGAGCTCTCAAAGAAGTAAAAGTAAAGTACCCCCGTCACGCCAAGTGGTGTATAGGGAATATGGTGTTAGTGACCATACATTTTACAGACCTTCAGCACATGATTTTTGGGGTAATATGGTCGGTATTACGTCCGTGCCGCTTTACTTTCCCAGAAAAAAATCCGGTACCCATTTAAGGCTGGGTGAACCCAGAAGCCGTCAGTTGGGATCGAATCCTACCTCTTGTCCTTTGTAGCCCAGTTCACAAACAACTGAGCCATTGCGGCTCCCTGAGAGTTCTCAGTTCTTGTAAAAATTTAGATTGCTGACCTCAACTTGCAAGCACGATTCTTCAGTCTTATCGCTGATAAATCTATTTTTAGAAGAATTAATGAGATTTTAAAAAAAGCATTTCAGTATAATAAAATCTGGTATTTTACGAATTTAACGACATATATTAAAGTGATGTCCCCTAATTTTAGAGAAAAGTGAAACAAGGCCAGGGTAAATTCCTACGTTTTATATATATATATTATAATACCAATAAAACCAACAATAAAATAAAATGAGTTAGCGAAGATCACAGAGATCATCATCATCAAGTGCCATCTCCGCAACGAAAGTAGGCTACCGTGGAGCGCCATTCTGCTCTGCCACTTGCTTTGGTGGTGCAAGGTTGTTATAGTCTGATTTGTCCATCTTTTGATGTTACTCGTCCATGTTAGTCTTGGCCTACCTCTGCATCTTTTACCTTGTATTTTCCCCTCCAGGATTACTTTTAGTAGGCTGTGTTTTTTAACATGGCCCAAAAAAATCGCATTTCTCTTGTTTGATTTGTGTTTAGCATTTCTCTTTTCATTTCTAGTTGTGTTAAGACTTCATCGTTTGTTTTCTTTTCTTTCCACCCAATTCTACCTATTCTTCTATATATCCACATTTCAAAGGCTTTAATATCACAGAGATAATTGTTAGTATTTGAGATACACTCTAGTTTTATTGTGATGCCAACTTTAATTTATGCCGCTAAACTCGTAAATAACCTAACATCAGTATAATTATATTACATGAGCTCAGTGTGATTCCAATTTTAATATTTAAATTTCAAGCAAACTTTTATGTCAAAATACTAATTGATGTTGTGACACACGAAGCAAAAAGTAAGTGTCAGATGCGGTCAAGTGTTTTGGGTGAATGAAGCTTTATGTTTGTACAGAATTTGAATCTGTTCACACACAAAAAGATATGAGACAAACAAAACTTCTCAAAGGAGTTGAAGGTTGAAAGCGTCACAGAAAGCAACAAATGTATTTTTTAAAATGTAACAAATGTAATACAGATATCTTGAAAATGCGGAACGTGTCTTAAAGAGAAACAAGTTGACAGTTGAATGTATCTTCAAGCAAAATTATCTTTAAAGTTGCAAATGCTTTCAGAAGAATGAGATGAAAGAAATGAGATAAAAACTGAACGTAATTGCTAAACACGAATTCAAACGAAAGTGTTTCTAAAGAAAAATCATATAAGAGAGTGTTTTTAGGGGAAGGAAAATGAGAGTTTTGTAGAGAACTTTCAGCGCTTACTGTAAGATTGAGTCACTGAACACGGCAGATATCTCTACCTGTGGTCCCCCGTCCCCCGCCCGCCGCTGACAAAAACAACTATAAATCAGGCACGTCGTGTTGATATCGCTGCCTGCACTCATAAACCACTTTCCACAATTACAACCAGATATTGATACATGAGCACAGTAGCCTTCGTTTTGTGAGAGGTCAGGAAATTGTCTCTCTCTCTCTCTCTCTCTCTCTCTCTCTCTCTCTCTCTCTCTCTCTCTCTCTCTCTCTCTCTTTCTTTCTCTCTCTCTCTATCTCTCTCTCTTTCTTTCTCTCTCCAACTCTCTCTCTGTGTTTCTTTATCTCTCTCTCTCTCTGTTTCTTCCTCTCTCTAACTCTATCTCTCTGTTTCTTTCTTTCTCTATCTCTCACCTTTCTGAATTCATATCCCACTCTTTTTTAATACACACACACTCACACATACACACATGCGCACAAACACAGTCCCATAGACACAGATATATGCGCACTGACACATTGAATATCCACTCAGATTGAGAAAATTGTGTACGTTACCCCGTGTTCTGTGCCAGTGGTCCAGTGCATCCTATTTCCGTCAACATTTTATATGGGTTTGCTTTCCTTAGCCTTTGATTGTCCCTTATCTTCCTGCAAGGAAACAGATTGTTTTTTTTTCTGTAGGGGGATTCTGTCCTTAGATGAACCTCTAGGTTTTACGTGGTCCATCTGCCCGAGAATTGTGTAGAATTTTCTCTCTTATAGGTGGTGCACCTGCCTATTTGATAGAAGACAGAAAGAAGAGAAAAGACAGAGAAGCATTTAACCCATGAAGTGGGGATGGATTAGTTCCATGTATCACTCGCTGTTGGGTTCTGCGTCTTCACTCAAAGGGTTCCATCTACTCCTGGCTCCTTTGTCTGGCCCCTCACCAAAGATCTGTCCAGCTTGGATGAGCCCGCCAGGATCCAGGCTCCTGCTGGCATGGCTCCTTTGTCTGGCCCCTCACCAAAGATCTGTCCAGCTTGGATGAGCCCGCCAGGATCCAGGCTCCTGCTGGCATGGCTCCTTTGTCTGGCCCCTCACCAAAGATCTGTCCAGCTTGGATGAGACCGCCAGGATCCAGGCTCCTGCTGGCATGGCTCCTTGGATCCCGACGTCGCACAAGCTCTCCAACCCCGACGAGGTGAGACCAACGTGAAGGGACATTGCATATAATAAACCCTCGGTCACAACGTAACGATGGACGGTAGACACCTGAAGCAAGTGGAGGGATTTAAATAACTAGAAAGTCTAATGACGACCGACAATTCACAAACAGCAGAGACAGACTCAAGATACAACAAAGCTTGTCAAATCATCGGATAGCTATCACCACTATTGCACAACAAGGAAATAACTCTACAGTCAAAACGGACACTCTACAATACAATCTTCATCCCAAAGTTGTGCTACCAATGCCAGTCTTAGACACAAGTCTCAAGAATAATAAGAAAAATAACCACCACCGAGATGAAATGTGTTAGGCGAATGGCAGGAAACAGTCTGAGAGAAAAGATCAGAAATGAAGTGAGAGAAAAAAAAAACTTTGCCATATAAAACATTAAGAAACAACTGATAAAATAGTTTGGTCACATGATAAGGCAGGAAGATGAACGAGCTACACAACGAGGCATAAATAAACGTTGCTAAAATTCTTGACACAATGGCCGACTACGAAAATATGGATTTGTATAATGTTAGAAGTACTCGAAAATATGGATTTGTATAATGTTAGAAGTACTCGAAAATATGGATTTGTATAATGTTAGAAGTACTCGAAAATATGGATTTGTATAATGTTAGAAGTACTCGAAAATATGGATTTGTATAATGTTAGAAGTACTCGAAAATATGGATTTGTATAATGTTAGAAGTACTCGAAAATATGGATTTGTATAATGTTAGAAGTACTAGAAAATATGGATTGGTATAATGTTAGAAGTACTCGAAAATATGGATTTGTATAATGTTAGAAGTACTCGAAAATATGGATTTGTATAATGTTAGAAGTACTAGAAAATATGGATTGGTATAATGTTAGAAGTACTAGAAAATATGGATTTGTATAATGTTAGAAGTACTCGAAAATATGGATTTGTATAATGTTAGAAGTACTAGAAAATATGGATTGGTATAATGTTAGAAGTACTCGAAAATATTACAGCAGGAGAGGTCAATAGAAGAGAAAATGTTCGCAAATTATACATTCCCTCGACGCTGGAAGAAATATGAGGATGGACAGAAGAACCCTGAGTTTAACTCTACAAGAACGAAGGTGGCAAGGTGTCGGCGAGCATGGGTTCGTGTGCAGCTTCGTGTTCTCCTGTCGATCCAGCCTTAACAAAAATATGGATTCCTGGATCGCCGAGCTAGGGTCAAGTAATGACAACCAAAAAATGCACTATGTGATGAGCGTTTTGTTGCTGCTTTATGCAGCCTGTCCAGGTCTTAAACCGCATTGAAAGACAAATTGAACTGTACTAGATTTAGGGTTTTAGAGGGTTAAAGCGTATACTAGAAGAGTGGGAGCACTAGAGTTAATAAAGCGAATTGTTCGAGAAGCAATGACGTCACTCAGCTACACAGGGTACTGTTTAATTAGAAGATCGTCCCGCGACTGGTATGGTCGTTGTCACATGACCAAGCTAGGCAGACGAGAGAATTGATTCAGTTCTCAGTGATGCGGCGAGCAAGTAACATAGACTAGACCAGGCGAGCAAGTAACATAGACTAGACCAGGCGAGCAAGTAACATAGACTAGACCAGGCGAGCAAGTAACATAGACTAGACCAGGCGAGCAAGTAACATAAACTAGACCAGGCGAGCAAGTAACATAGACTAGACCAGGCGAGCAAGTAACATAGACTAGACCAGGCGAGCAAGTAACATAGATTAGACCAGGCGAGCAAGTAACATAGACTAGACCAGGCGAGCAAGTAACATAGACTAGACCAGGCGAGCAAGTAACATAGACTAGACCAGGCGAGCAAGTAACATAAACTAGACCAGGCGAGCAAGTAACATAGACTAGACCAGGCGAGCAAGTAACATAGACTAGACCAGGCGAGCAAGTAACATAGACTAGACCAGGCGAGCAAGTAACATAGACTAGACCAGGCGAGCAAGTAACATAGACTAGACCAGGCGAGCAAGTAACATAGACTAGACCAGGCGAGCAAGTAACATAGACTAGACCAGGCGAGCAAGTAACATAGACTAGACCAGGCGAGCAAGTAACATAGACTAGACCAGGCGAGCAAGTAACATAGACTAGACCAGGCGAGCAAGTAACATAGACTAGACCAGGCGAGCAAGTAACATAGACTAGACCAGGCGAGCAAGTAACATAGACTAGAC
Organism: Megaustenia siamemsis; assembly: GCA_032433765.1. Taxonomy (NCBI): domain Eukaryota; kingdom Metazoa; phylum Mollusca; class Gastropoda; order Stylommatophora; family Ariophantidae; genus Megaustenia; species Megaustenia siamemsis. The sequence continues at coordinate 4,294,125 of JAVIAB010000059.1, read as the reverse complement.
CAGGCGAGCAAGTAACATAGACTAGACCAGGCGAGCAAGTAACATAGACTAGACCAGGCGAGCAAGTAACATAGACTAGACCAGGCGAGCAAGTAACATAGACTAGACCAGGCGAGCAAGTAACATAGACTAGACCAGGCGAGCAAGTAACATAGACTAGACCAGGCGAGCAAGTAACATAGACTAGACCAGGCGAGCAAGTAACATAGACTAGACCAGGCGAGCAAGTAACATAGACTAGACCAGGCGAGCAAGTAACATAGACTAGACCAGGCGAGCAAGTAACATAGACTAGACCAGGCGAGCAAGTAACATAGACTAGACCAGGCGAGCAAGTAACATAGACTAGACCAGGCGAGCAAGTAACATAGACTAGACCAGGCGAGCAAGTAACATAGACTAGACCAGGCGAGCAAGTAACATAGACTAGACCAGGCGAGCAAGTAACATAGACTAGACTAGGGAAGACGTCAATGAGACGGGATACCATCTGCAAAGATTTTGATCTTCATATGAATTAGTGAGAAATATATAGTTATGAATGAAATAGAGAGAAATATATAGTTATGAATGAAATAGAGAGAAATATGTAGTTATGAATGAAATAGAGAGAAATATATAGTTATGAATGAAATAGAGAGAAATATGTAGTTATGAATGAAATAGAGAGAAATATATCGTTATGAATGAAATAGAGAGAAATATATAGTTATGAATGAAATAGAGAGAAATATATAGTTATGAATGAAATAGAGAGAAATATATAGTTATGAATGAAATAGAGAGAAATATATAGTTATGAATGAAATAGAGAGAAATATATAGTTATGAATGAAATAGAGAGAATATATAGTTATGAATGAAATAGAGAGAAATATATAGTTATGAATGAAATAGAGAGAAATATATAGTTATGAATGAAATAGAGAGAAATATATAGTTATGAATGAAATAGAGAGAAATATATAGTTATGAATGAAATAGAGAGAAATATATAGTTATGAATGAAATAGAGAGAAATATATAGTTATGAATGAAATAGAGAGAAATATATAGTTATGAATGAAATAGAGAGAAATATATAGTTATGAATGAAATAGAGAGAAAATATAGTTATGAATGAAATAGAGAGAAATATATAGTTATGGATGAAATAGAGAGAAATATATAGTTATGAATGAAATAGAGAGAAATATATAGTTATGGATGAAATAGAGAGAAATATATAGTTATGAATGAAATAGAGAGAAATATATAGTTATGAATGAAATAGAGAGAAATATATAGTTATGGATGAAATAGAGAGAAATATATAGTTATGAATGAAATAGAGAGAAATATATAGTTATGGATGAAATAGAGAGAAATATATAGTTATGAATGAAATAGAGAGAAATATATCGTTATGAATGAAATAGAGAGAAATATATAGTTATGAATGAAATAGAGAGAAATATATAGTTATGAATGAAATAGAGAGAAATATATAGTTATGAATGAAATAGAGAGAAATATATAGTTATGAATGAAATAGAGAGAAATATATAGTTATGAATGAAATAGAGAGAAATATATAGTTATGATTAAATAGAGAGAAATATATAGTTATGAATGAAATAGAGAGAAATATATAGTTATGAATGAAATAGAGAGAAATATATAGTTATGAATGAAATAGAGAGAAATATATAGTTATGAATGAAATAGAGAGAAATATATAGAAATTATAGATGAATGAAATAGAGAGAAATATATAGTTATGAATGAAATAGAGAGAAATATATAGTTATGAATGAAATAGAGAGAAATATATAGTTATGAATGAAATAGAGAGAAATATATAGTTATGAATGAAATAGAGAGAAATATATAGTTATGAATGAAATAGAGAGAAATATATAGTTATGAATGAAATAGAGAGAAATATATAGTTATGAATGAAATAGAGAGAAATATATAGTTATGAATGAAATAGAGAGAAATATATAGTTATGAATGAAATAGAGAGAAATATATAGTTATGAATGAAATAGAGAGAAATATATAGTTATGAATGAAATAGAGAGAAATATATAGTTATGAATGAAATAGAGAGAAATATATAGTTATGAATGAAATAGAGAGAAATATATAGTTATGAATGAAATAGAGAGAAATATGTAGTTATGAATGAAATAGAGAGAAATATATAGTTATGAATGAAATAGAGAGAAATATATAGTTATGAATGAAATAGAGAGAAATATATAGTTATGAATGAAATAGAGAGATCTGCCAATTAATTAACCATGAAATTAACCAGCATCTTGAGTCTTTCTCAGAGATACCAGGTCTAAACATGAATGGAAAGATAATCAATAACCTGAGATATGCTGATGATACTGTTCTACTAGCAGAAAATCCTAAAGACCTACAATTAAATATCACAGTTGAGGGAATACATCTGGAGACAGTCCAGAGTTACAACTACCTGGGACATACTATAACCAATGATGGAAAATGTACAATTGAAATAAACAAAATAATAGGTATGACAAAAAGTAATTTTAATGCCATGAAAAATATACTAACAACAAAACAAATATCAGCAGGGCTGAAACTAAGAATGGCAAAATGTTACATCTTCTCAATATTCCTATATTGTGCAGAAACATGGACACTAGACAAGAAAACAGAACAGAAAATTGAAGCCTTTGAAATGTGGATTTATAGAAGAATAGGTAGAATTGGATGGAAACAAAAGATAACAAACGATAAAGTTTTAAAACAACTGAAAATAAAAAGAGAACTACTAAACACAATTAAGACAAGACAAATGAAATTTTTGGGACATGTTAAAAGACACAACAGCCTAAGTAATATTGGAAGGAAAAACACAAGGTAAAAGAGGCAGAGGCAGACCAAGATTAACATGGACAAGTAACATCAAAAGATGGACAAGTCAATCTATGACAGCCTGCAACATCAACGCAAGAAACAGAGTAGAATGGCGATCCATGGTAGCCAACCTTCGTTGCAGAAAAGGCACTCGATGATGATGATGATGAAATTAACCAGAGATAGATTGACATCAAATCAGTCTATGACACCATCAAGGCAAGAGACAGGGCTGAATGGCGCTCCATGGTAGCCAACCTACGATGCGGAGACGGCACTCAATGATGATGATGAGATTGACGTAGAAGGATGGGTCCATGCTGAACAGTTTTACAAGAACGTTCTGATCGCAATAACTAGTTAACTGGTTACCAGTTGTAGATGAACATTTCCAATGGGGGTGTGCGGGTTTACTGACTATGGTGATGTCACGTTCCTGAAGTAGAAATGATGTTTTCTTATATCAATAAACCTATTAGACCCGTCCAGGTGTTTTAGCTTCCCTGGACTAGAACGTCGACACGAAGCCACACAGTCTTCTCAGCATCGAAGTGATGACGATGACTGGTGTCGGATTTAGACTTGAGGAGGCCTTCAGCCGCACTAGGCTCACTGAAACTTTGAGGCTCCCTGCTAATAAATTAACAAAAGAAGGTCCTATTATAGATTACAATATAGACAAATATGAGGCTCCCTGCTAATAAATTAACAAAAGAAGGTCCTATTATAGATTACAATATAGACAAATATGAGGCTCCCTGCTAATAAATTAACAAAAGAAGGTCCTATTATAGATTACAATATAGACAAATATGAGGCTCCCTGCTAATAAATTAACAAAAGAAGGTCCTATTATAGATTACAATATAGACAAATATGAGGCTCCCTGCTAATAAATTAACAAAATAAGGTCCTATTATAGATTACAATATAGACAAATATGAGGCTCCCTGCTAATAAATTAACAAAAGAAGGTCCTATTATAGATTACAATATAGACAAATATGAGGCTCCCTGCTAATAAATTAACAAAAGAAGGTCCTATTATAGATTACAATATAGACAAATATGAGGCTCCCTGCTAATAAATTAACAAAAGAAGGTCCTATTATAGATTACAATATAGACAAATATGAGGCTCCCTGCTAATAAATTAACAAAAGAAGGTCCTATTATAGATTACAATATAGACAAATATGAGGCTCCCTGCTAATAAATTAACAAAAGAAGGTCCTATTATAGATTACAATATAGACAAATATGAGGCTCCCTGCTAATAAATTAACAAAAGAAGGTCCTATTATAGATTACAATATAGACAAATATGAGGCTCCCTGCTAATAAATTAACAAAAGAAGGTCCTATTATAGATTACAATATAGACAAATATGAGGCTCCCTGCTAATAAATTAACAAAAGAAGGTCCTATTATAGATTACAATATAGACAAATATGAGGCTCCCTGCTAATAAATTAACAAAAGAAGGTCCTATTATAGATTACAATGTAGACAAATATGAGGCTCCCTGCTAATAAATTAACAAAATAATGTCCTATTATAGATTACAATATAGACAAATATGAGGCTCCCTGCTAATAAATTAACAAAAGAAGGTCCTATTATAGATTACAATATAGACAAATATGAGGCTCCCTGCTAATAAATTAACAAAAGAAGGTCCTATTATAGATTACAATGTAGACAAATATGAGGCTCCCTGCTAATAAATTAACAAAATAATGTCCTATTATAGATTACAATATAGACAAATATGAGGCTCCCTGCTAATAAATTAACAAAAGAAGGTCCTATTATAGATTACAATATAGACAAATATGAGGCTCCCTGCTAATAAATTAACAAAAGAAGGTCCTATTATAGATTACAATATAGACAAATATGAGGCTCCCTGCTAATAAATTAACAAAAGAAGGTCCTATTATAGATTACAATATAGACAAATATGAGGCTCCCTGCTAATAAATTAACAAAAGAAGGTCCTATTATAGATTACAATATAGACAAATATGAGGCTCCCTGCTAATAAATTAACAAAATAAGGTCCTATTATAGATTACAATATAGACAAATATGAAGCTCCCTGCTAATAAATTAACAAAATAAGGTCCTATTATAGATTACAATATAGACAAATATGAGGCTCCCTACTAATAAATTAACAAAAGAAGGTCCTATTATAGATTACAATATAGACAAATATGAGGCTCCCTCGTATTGTAAGGCCCTAAGTTGCAACTTATTTAGCCTCTCTCCTTGAGAAAGTCTTTATTTGTCTGTTTTAGCTGTCCAGGGAACTTTCAACATTCTTCTAAGACATTACATCTCTGTGACCTCTGTTCTACATTGCAGCCATAAACTCTCTTTTTCACTTCAATTGAGATAGATTTACTGCATGAAACGTTTTTTCACTTTCTGAATGATATTTTTGGTTGAGCTATTCTGCTTTTTATTTCTGTGCTGCGTCTTCCATCTGATGTTATTTTTTGTCCAAGTATTTGACACGTTACACTTTTTTCAGATTTGTCCCTTTTATTATTATGTTGCATCCGCATGTCGGAAATTGTTTATGTTGAGACCGTTCACTTCAATTACTTTATTTGTCTACCACTGATCTCATAATATTTTCGCTGTAAAATCTGAGTATAAGACACGTACAGCCACGTGTCTATGTTTAAGAAAGAGGTCAACACAAAAAGGGAGCTGCTAAAAAACATCAGAAAGAAACATTTTTCGGGCAAATCATGAGATCTTTCCTTTCACGAGGAAAGTTGGAATATTTGGTTACAACAGGCAAAATACAGGGAAGTAGAGATCGTGGACGAGAAAGAGAGAAGATACTAGATAGCTTGGTGTCATGACATAGAAAACAGTTAACAACAGAACTGATACGATGCACTGTGGATAGAGAATTGTGGAAGGACATTATAGCCTACGCCAACCGGTATGGCACATGATGATGCTACTCAGATAATATTTATGTACACATATACACTTGCACCTGTTCGTTATATGAGCAAGCGTAAGAAGATGAAAGGAAGAGTTAGCTCTCTCTCTCTCTCTCTCTCTCTCTCTCTCCTCTTGTTCACTCCTTCCGCTCTCTTTCTTCGATTTCACTCTCTCCTTCCACGAATCCAATCATAGCCACACACTGTTCACGTGACTGCACATTTGGTAGTGCCCCCCCCACCTCCCCCCCGATCCTTATCACTAGCCACTTCATCCTCCCTTATCCACCTTGTCAACATCGTCCATAATCCATCCACATCTTCTACAGTAGTTGTACACGCCCTGGTCTTTGCTAATTGTACTCCGAGTATTCCTAAATTCAGCCGATAACTTCCTTAATCGATTATTACCAATCTGCCAAACGCGCACGTCCAGATTAATACTTTGATGATAACACACGTCAATGGAAGGCCAAATGCACACAGACATGTAGTTTGACTGCTGGAGTCACATATATGAAATTACACACATGCAGACAGATGGTAGAACACAGGCGATCGAATAAGCGGACGAGATAACCTCACAGGGGACGGTCTAAATCACAAATAAATGCTGACGATAGCATGCGCAGGCCACAACCAACTATAGATTTACTTAGGACTGTGGGGTAAGAGGGAGGTCCTGGGAATCGCCCTACTAGCATGACGTGTTCAGCTTTGCGAACAGGGGTGGTTGTGAGTAGAGTGAAGTCAAACGTCTCTATCTCTTATATGTGAACACGTCACGCTGGTTGATGGGTGTTTCTGTTTCCTTCTCTGCCTATAGACCTTAATAAATCTATTATCTTGGCTCTGCACAGGCGTGCAGAGAAATTGTTATATCTATAACCTCCGAGTGTGGGTGGGAATAATGCCCGTTTCTGTTCAAGGTGACAGGTGAGGACACGGGCAACTATTTTCTCCAGCAGCTTGCCCGCAGTGTTCTGCATTGTGATGATTCTGTAGGCACTGATCTGATAATGGTCCTTGTTTGGCTTCGGTAGCGGTAGTAAGTAGCTGTGTAGCCACTCCTCCTTAATCTGGCCACTCCGAATACTGGCATTAAACTCATTGGCCAGTGTTGTCAAGTCGTCGTCAACTAAATCGCCTATGTCATCATACCGAACACCATCTGGACCAGGAGCAGTGTTGTGTGACCTTTTAAGTGTCATGCGAATGGTATCGGTTGTGATTGTGAGATCTTCTTCCAGCATTACATCCTTACACAAATTTGACAAAGATCCCCGTATCCTCATTCTTACAGCCTCATTTCATTGGTCCGTCTGCTCAATGTAGCGGGCAAGCAGGGCCTTCCCTTTGCTCTCATCAGATTTGTGCTATATCCGGTCTGTACTCTGAAAGTCTGGTATGCCTCTGTGTCGTGTTGTGCCATTCATGCTCTGATGAAGGCGCCAGAATATGGCTAGCGATTTTTCTGAGCACACTTTTTTTTTTTACAAAAGTCATCCCATTTAGCATCCTTAGCCTGCTTAGCACATAGCGTAAAGTGCATCATTTTTTGGTCGACCTCTACTTTCAGACGCTTCAAGAGCTCAGGTTGTGTTCTTCCATTCTTTCTGGCTTTCTGCCATGTATATAATTACAATATAATTGCTTCCTTGAATAGACATGGCTCGACGCAGTTCATGAATTTCACAAGGGTACCGATTCATGAGTAAATTAATTGGTAAACTTCACAAAACGGATGTCGATTCTTATGTAAATTAGATGGTAAACTTCACAAAACGGATGTCGATTCTTATGTAAATTAGATGGTAAACTTCACAAAACGGATGTCGATTCTTATGTAAATTAGATGGTAAACTTCACAAAACGGATGTCGATTCTTATGTAAATTAGATGGTAAACTTCACAAAACGGATGTCGATTCTTATGTAAATTAGATGGTAAACTTCACAAAACGGATGTCGATTCTTATGTAAATTAGATGGTAAACTTCACAAAACGGATGTCGATTCTTATGTAAATTAGATGGTAAACTTCACAAAACGGATGTCGATTCTTATGTAAATTAGATGGTAAACTTCACAAAACGGATGTCGATTCCTGAGTAAATTAATTGGTAAACTTTACAAAACGGATGTCGATTCCTGAGTAAATTAATTGGTAAACTTTACAAAACGGATGTCGATTCCTGAGTAAATTAATTGGTAAACTTTACAAAACGGATGTCGATTCCTGAGTAAATTAATTGGTAAACTTTACAAAACGGATGTCGATTCCTGAGTAAATTAATTGGTAAACTTTACAAAACGGATGTCGATTCCTGAGTAAATTAAATGGCAAACTTCACAAAACGAATGTCGATTCTTATGTAAATTAGATAGTACACTTCACAGAACGGGTCTCTTTTCTTTAGTAAATTAGATGATGAAGTTCACCAAAAATGGAGGGAGGGGGAGGGAATTTTTCCAGTAAATTTCACAAAATGATTTAATATCATTTGCATGTTGACGTGAATGTTGCTAGAGATAGATCCCAGGCTGCAACATTCTGTTCCACGCTACAAGGTTTGTGTTTTCAATGACGTGCTCAGATTGAAATTTGTGTCCGCGTGTCTCCGTCTCTGTGTTGAACAAGCTGCTTGAAGTCAATGTCATTGAGATCAGAGGTTAGAAGCGGTCTTTCCAGGAAAACCTTTCGAATCCAGTATCTTCATGCACTATAGCGAACTCTCGAACCACAAGGACACATGTATTTCCCCTCCATCTGTAAATGTGTAAAATTGAGTAACCAATACTCCCTCCTGTAAATGTAAAGTAATTTACCAGTATAAAAAGAGTAAAGTAAAGTACCCCCCGTCACGCCAAGTGGCGTATAGGGAAATATGGTGTTAGTGACCCTATATTTTACAGACCTTCAGCACATGATTTTTGGGGTAATGTGGTCGGTATTACGCCCGTGCTGCTTTACTTTCCCAGAAAAAATCCGGTACCCATTTAAGGCTGGGTGAACCCGGAGCCGTCGGTTGGGATCGAACCCTACCCCTTGTCCGTAGTAGTCCAGTTCACTAACCACTGAGCTATCGCGGCTCCCACTAATTTTTAGGGAATTAGTAAAACCCAGGTGTCCTCGCCAGGGAACGAACCCCGGCTGTTGCCGTGGTAAGCCAACCGCCTATCGATTGCGCTAACCGGACATTTACCAGTATCTCCTCTGTAAATTAAAAAAAAAGTAATACATACATCAGTCTGTGTAAATGAATTATTAAGCGATTCTTTCCCCCTTCTGTAAATGGATCATCAAAATTATCCAGTACAACTTCTGTAAATATAGCATCACAATTACCCGGTGTACTTTCTGCAAATGGGACATCAAAATTGTTCTGTGTACGTCTTGTAAAGGAAGCATCAAAAAGTGTCCTCCCTGTAAGTGTCAGAATCAGTCACTCGCAACAATCCCGCCTTCTGTTTGCTCAACCTCCATTTTGACAACGCACAAATAAATGACATGTGCTGAACGTGCACTCCACATGTCATCTACTACGTTGACAACGTACAAATAATTGACATGTGCTGAACTAACACCCCACACGTCATCTACTACGTTAACAACGTCCACACGTCATCTAATACGCTGACAACGTACAAATAATTGACATGTGCTGAACTAACACCCCACACGTCATCTACTACGTTAACAACGTCCACACGTCATCTAATACGCTGACAACGTACAAATAATTGACATGTGCTGAACTAACACCCCACACGTCATCTACTACGTTAACAACGTCCACACGTCATCTACTACGTTAACAACATCCACACGTCTTCTACTACGTTAACAACGTCCACACGTCATCTACTACGTTGACAACGACAACCCTCAGTTGTTGTGAAAGGTTCTTGTTTTCTCAGCGAGTGGATGTAGTCAAAGTGCGGTCATTTACAAGAGAGATCTGTCATGGGCACGAGGAGGTGGAGGTGTTAGGAACCTCAATTATGACGTATTCCGTGCAAGTCTAAGCTGTGACGTGCTCGCCGAAATCACGAAAACAATTATTGGAGCTGTGACTGTTTGTTGTTTTGTAGCAACAGCGAAGTATTGTAATCTCTCTCTCTCTCTCTCTCTCTCTCTCTCTCTCTCTCTCTCTCTCTCTCTCTCTCTGTGTGTGTGTGTAGCCTACACTTGGTAATATGAAATGTCAGAACAACGATTGCGTCTATAAATAGAATTCCTGGACTGACTCGTTTCTCCCAGCTATATGGGCCATGAGTACATGACGTAACCAAACAATACTTTGTTTCTTTTGTGAAGAGAAGGGAAGAAGATGGAGAGTCTATGATATGGCATTTCGCAGTAATCCCTAAAAAGCGAGGAATAGCCCTCGCCATATAATATATAAGGAAACAACAGATAAAATGGTTTGGCCACGTGACAAGGCAGAAAGAACAAAATACAACACAACGAGCCTTCAACAAACGTTGTGAGAACACCAGACCCAAGGGTCGACCACGAAAAAAGATGGGTCAATGGAATATTAGAAGCACTAAGAAACATAACAGCAGCAGAGACGAACAGAAAAGCAAAAGACTGCAAATTATATCTCCCCTCGACGCTGAAAGGCAGATGAGGAAGGAAAGAAGAAGAATAAGAAGTAATCCCTAGTGGCAAGGCTCTGTGTCAAAGTGCCCTGGATCGAATCCTGGTTTGGGCTGCTCCCAGTTTCCTGCTGGTAGTGAATTGTCCGAGTGCAACCAACAACAGGCAGCGCTTGTGCGTCAGTTGTGTTTGACACACTTGAAAGTGAACTCATTGCATGAGATTAAGGGAACTCCTTGTTAATTTTTTCTGACCTGATTTTTTTATTCCTTGATTGAGATTTCCTCGTCCTTCTTCCCAAATGAATCATCGGCTGTATTCGGTCATGAGTAGCATAATCCTCTCCTTGTGTGTCCAGTGGGCCCATATATATTTTTGTAGATCTCTTTTCATTAGTAATCCGGCACCACTTTGATATTCTATTTTGTTGCCTGAATATGTCAATACATATTTATCGGCCTGCATACACACACGTTCTTCCCATCTCCTCTCTGATATGCCTAAAATATCTATGTTTAATCGTTCTGCTTCTACAATAAGATTTTACAGCTATCCTTCTTGGTAAAGAGTCTTAACATTCCAAGTATATATTTGTAGATCTTTATTATGACATCATTTAGAATTTCTCTCCATGACTTTCTTTGCAATAGTACGTGATGAGGCCCCAATCTCTTTCACGGTGGTCTGGCATATTCGACTTTCATGCCCTGAAAATGGCTGTTGTGTACCACACACTTTACTGTTTTAACTTTCTGAGTCGGTGATCTTTTCTGATTCTTCCGCCCCATCTACCGTCACAGACTTTGTACATTCGGGATTGATATTCCCGGTAGGCGTTTGTTGTTGTCAAAATAGAAGTTTGCATGTCAAACCGCGAGCACACGTTGGCCTATCGATGATAGGTTAAACACGTTGACACAGGAAGAATAAGTCATATTCGACTGAAATATCGATAAAGTTCACAGTCAACCCGCTTGTCAGAAGTAAGCAAAACTTGTGGAACATACATAGAGACTCATTGTGGTACATACATAGAGACTCATTGTGGAACATACATAGAGACTCATTGTGGAACATACATAGAGACTCATTGTGGAACATACATAGAGACTCATTGTGGAACATATATAGAGACTCATTGTGGAACATACATAGAGACTCATTGTGGAACATATATAGAAACTCATTGTGGGGCATAGACAATATAGAATACCACAACAGAACCAACGACAGCAAAGACCTGCATGACAATTTCTCATGTGCAGTTCCCACAGAGGCAGGACTACATCAATGGTCTCATTTGATACCGAAGTGAAAAACAACTCGTATCTCCCTTATTATTTGGCAATGCTGTAGACTCCATAATTCAGAAATGCTCTACAGGTAACAAAGGCATGGATACTTGGATCTCATTTAGAAGATCTTGAGTTTGAATACGGCATTGTTATTATCAGTAACAAGGTGAATATGATATCAGAAAATGCAAAGGCCCCGTCGTCAATGGCTTGTAAAATAGGACATGAGACTTCCAGATGATTTTAGGTTATACACAAACTAGGTGGCTTGCACTCTTGCCTGCTGTTGAAAGGGTTCTTTACATGTTCCTGCCTCTAAAAATCATATTTTCAATCTCAAGACAGATGCCCAGTTTTTATACAGGAATTCTTTGAAAAACCACTGTCTGAGGCATGGCTTATTTTGGTTCACAGTCAGGCATCCTCTTTCCACGAAGCAGTGCAGAAAGTAGAGGGACAGATGGTCACTGTATTTGAAGTCATTGACAACATCAATAGGTTGAAAGCTATCTTGGAGTCCAAGCTGGAAGACGGCTTCTTGCCATCAAGAGTTCAGATAATCCTTAAAAAGCTGGAAATGGAAGGATTTCCACGTGATGATGTGAAAAAGTTTAACGCCAGTGTTTCTTCATTTTATGAAACAGCTTTAAGTTATTTCAAGAAATGGGCTGCAAATAATTTTCAAAACCTAGAGTCTTACAGCTGGGTAATGCTGAACAGAACACCAAATTGGGAAGATATTGAGAAGTCTTCATCATTAGTGAGTCAAACAGTGCCTTCAGTCGACTTTCCAGAAAATGAAATGTATGACGAATATGTCTACATGAAACAGTTCGTTACTTCACAAAAAATTAGTGAGTGGAGTCTTAATAAAACATTACCAGGGCAGCGTTGGGTTGAACTAGCTTCCCACTTCAGAAACAATCATGTGCCCGTTTCACATATTCTGAAGTTGGCAGAGTTCTTTTTGTGTCTACCTGGAATAAATGCTGCAACAGAACGAGTGTTTTCTCTGATGAACAGTTTGTGGACAAATGATAAAACACAACTAGGTGTTGAAACTTTAAAAGCCATGTTGATCACCAAAGTGAACTATGAGGGAACATGTGTCGAATTTTATAAGATGTTGCATACAAAGAAGGACATTTTACAGAAAATTCACTCATCTGAAAAGTACAGCATCTCTGTTTCACCTTCAATTTAAGTGAGTATCACTGTTTTTTTTTTTATCTCCTGATTATCCTGATAGCGTATTGTAGGTCTATATTATTAGATGTTTTAAAATGTATGTATTATTCACTTGAAAATGACAGCAAGAAGAAATGTAATTTTATTGGTGGAAAATTGAAGTAAAATTATTCCGTCCCGGAATGGGATTTCAAAAATATGGTCACCTTAATATATAGTCCATGTATGTAATAAACAATAGGATGGATAGTACGCACCCCTGTCTTATACTGATCTAACTTTGAAGGGGTCTGTGTAGCCTGCTGCTGTTCTGACCCTGCAGTTGCTGTTGATGTAAAGACTGTTAACTAGGTTGGTTAGATGTTGGCTTACTTCGTATGTTGTTAGTATCCCCATAGTTGTTCTCTGTTGACTCGGTCGAAATCCTTTTCCTGGTCAATAAAAGCTATGTACACATCTTGATTGTGTTCTGTCGTCTTTTCTGCTAGCTTTTAAGGTGGAACGAAATCTAGGAATGTCAAAGGGGAATTTACAAGACAAGATCATGGTGGGAAGTCACGATAAACAAACAAATGTGGAAACAGGGAGCTTTGCACGATTGATCGTCTACACTAGCAGGCGTGGATGGTACTTGCTGCCGATGAGGACAGTTATGGTATCTTGTTAGAGAGAATGGGAGAGAGATGGAAGTCTGGGAGACATGCATACAGACTAATCTGTTACTTTTCTTTCTTTTTTTCGTTCGTTCTTTCTTTCTTTCATGCGATATGATCACGACAACCCCCTCCCACCATAAATCTGTTTCAGGCTTACCTCGTTCCCGTACAGCTTATTTTGAAGTCATACACTTATATGTATGTGTGTGTGTGTGTGTGTGTGTGCCTGTCTGCTCCAGGTACGTTTTATTTATAAATAAATATTGAGAGACGGGGAAAAACACAAATAATAACCATAAATAATAACCACAAATAATAAACACAATACTAAACACGGATACAGCTCCCTTTAACAACGATGGCATGCTACAGGTTCGAGTGTAATCCAGCTTTGTTTATTGTTTTTTTTTAAATATTGTTTAACTTAACCATGTTGTTTAACTTAACCATGTTGTTTAACTTAACCATGTTGTTTAACTTAACCATATTGTTTAACTTAACCATATTGTTTAACTTAACCATGTTGTTTAACTTAACCATGTTGTTTAACTTAACCATATTGTTTAACTTAGCCATATTGTTTAACTTAACCATGTTGTTTAACTTAACCATGTTGTTTAACTTATGTTATCCATCCTGACGTCATGACAGCAGACCGGTCCATGTTTATGAAGTGACAGTCGAGGGGAAAGGGGATGAGATAGTTACAACAGCTCGTGCGTGACTAATTCTCTATGCTAAAGTAAACAACAAAATCTGTTGTCACATTCAGACTTCTCCGTCTACAACCATTGGCTGCTTCTACACTTTTGTAGCCAATGAACATCCAGATTATCAAAATTGACACGAAGTTCAGTGGGCGGTTCCAGGAAACGTTCCTTGTCTGATAGATCCGCGAACTGGTCCAGGAAACAATACGGGGCCACGTCAGCGGTGGTTTTTACACCTGACCCTCCCTCAACTCCACTCACACGGGGCCACACGTTCTTTAATACACATCTTTCCACTTCTTTGCAAACGTTTCATTTGAAAATAAATCTATTGAACATCAGAGAAAGTCGACAACTGCCGTTGTTTGATCAAAAAGTGGTCTTTTAAATGTCATAGAAATACAACAGGCTGGGATATGAGCTCTGTTCAACACAACACATCTCGCTGTCATTTTCTGAGTACCGAACTTGCCTTCCTTCATCACTTCATACTTTCATACTTGCTTTTTTGACTACATTGCGCTTTATATATAATATAAATGTATAAAGGACATGCCAGAATTGAAGGTCATAATATAAATAATCGCAGACATGCTGGTGACAGTCTTAGTCGCTACGAGCTACAAGAAACGTTAGACTTTATAGTGAAGGAAAGCAAAAATAAAGGACTCGGACTCAATAGCAAAAAAGACAGAAGTAATGGTAACAACAAAACAAGACATCGCCGCAATGCAAAATAAAGACAAGTGGAACAATATTAAAACAGGTAAATGAATTTAAATATTTGGGAACTTTGTTAACCTCAGACGGAAGATGTACAACAGAAGTGAGATGCAGAATGGCTCAGGCAAAAGCAGCTTTCCCAAAAATGAGGAAGATACTACGCAATCCATTTTTGACAATAGAAACAAGAAGAAGATTTCTTAAATGTTATGTAGAACCAGTCTTAACATATGGTTGTGAATAATGGACAATAAGACAACAGACAAGAAAATCACTGGAGGCTGTAGAAATGTGGTTTTACAGAAGAATGTTGAGAATACCATGGTCAGCTAAGTAGAGTAATGAAAACTTTTCTGTTTTCGTGTCTAATGTCCATGTTTCTGCACTAAACAGGAATGTTGAGAAGATATAACATTTTGTTATTCTCAGTTTTAGCCCTGGTGTTATTTGTTTTGGTGTTAGTATATTTTTCATGACATTAAAATTACTTTTTCCCATTCCTATTCTTTGGTTTATTTCAGTTTAATATTTTCCATCATTGGTTATATGTCCAAGGTAGTTGTAGCTATGAACTGTTTCCAGGTCTATTCCTTCATCTTTGATATCCACTTGTAGGTTTTGAGTATTATCTTTGTTTATGATCGTAGTTTGTCGTTTTGACATGTCTAATCCACATTTTTTGCTTGTCATGTTTATTTCATTAAGTAATTGTTGTAGATCTGTAGGACTTTATGGGAGCCGCGATGGCTCAGTGTTTAGTGAACTGGACTACAAAGGACAAGGGGTAGGGTTCGATCCCAACCGACGGCTTCCGGGTTTACCCAGCCTTAAATGGGTACCGGATTTTTTTTCTGGGAACGTGAAGCGGCACGGGCGTAATACCGACCACATTACCCCAAAAATCATGTGCTGAAGGTCTGTAAAATGTATTGTCACTAACACCATATTCCCTATACGCCACTTGGCGTGACGGGGGTACTTTACTTTTTTTTTTTTTTTTGGTAGGACTTTCTGCTAGTAGTACAGTATCATCAGCATATCTTAGGTTATTGATTATCTTTCCATTAATATTGAAAGGCCTGGTATCTCTGTGATGTTTTTAAAGATTTGCTCAGTGTATAGATTGAACAAGCTTGGTGATAGGACGCATCCTTGTCTTGCTCCTCTTTTTAAATCAATGGGTGTAGAGTTCTCCTTGTTATATTTGATTACTGCTGTTTGCTCCCAGTATAGATTACATATTAGTTGTATTTCTGTTTCATCTAAATGTATTTCTTTCAGTCAGTCTATAAGTTGTTTATGGCGTATTCTATCAAAAGTTAAAATTTTTTAAAAATAACTAAAATGTTAAAATATCTTTATTTGTAATTTATATCAGAGTTACATATTTTGTTTACGGTTACGATAGCCTGTTTGTTAAGATCATTTGTTATAGTAAACTGTTTGTTACAACCATCTGTTTGTTAAAATCGTCCGTTTGTTACAGTCGTCCGTTTGTTACAATCGTCTGTTACGATCCTCTGTTATTATGATTATATGTTGATTATAGTCGTCGATTTGTTATAATCATCTGTTTATTATAGTCATCGGTTTGTTGCAGTCATCATTTTGTTAAAATCATCTATTTGTTACAATCATCATTTTGTTACAATCATCTATTTGTTACAACCATCATTTTGTTAAAATCATCTATTTGTTACAATCATCATTTTGTTAAGATCATCTATTTGTTACAATCATCATTTTGTTAAGATCATCTATTTTTTTACAATCATTTGTTTTCTTATCTGAATGTTTTACAGTCTGAACTGAAAGCATTTAATGATTCAGAGCTGCCTACTTGCGTCATGAACAAAAGCTGATCAAAACCCTAGATCTCGACATATTGAACGTAGATACAGACCAGACACTCTGACCAACAGATTAGGGATCGCAGAGCAAGGTAATCTGTCGCCATAACTACCATGTTGAGTTAGAATATACTCGTTCAAAAGGCGCAGATTTCACACATTGCGTTATACTACAACACAGCGCATCAGTAGTAGTATAGATGGCGGTTAATGCCCCACTTTCTGCCTGTATACTTTATATAGAAAAAAACGCAGCTGCGTGTATACTTTTTATATAGAAAAATCGCAGCGGTTAATGCCCCCTAACCTTTTCTGCGTGTATACTTTCTATACAGAAAAAAACGAAAAAAAACGCAGCAAGACGGATCGACCAAGACAGCGAGACCTTGGTGAGCATAGGTGACCTCGTGATGCGCACTGCCTCACGATATGTGTGTGCTTGTAAATAAATAGTGTTGTGATGAGTTGAAAAGGGAGGAAAGAAGGTGCTAGCTCTAGCTTGCTCATCAGTAATACTGGTTCGCTATCTCTCTCTCTCTCTATCTCTCTCTCTCCCTCTCCATCGCTATCTCTTTCACTCTCGATCATTCTCTCTCCAATTCCGTCTCTGTCTCTCGCGTTATCTCTCTCTCCCTCTCCGTCTCTGTCTCTCTCGTTATCTCTCCCCCTCTCCATCGCTCTCTCCCTCTCTCAATCTCTTGTCTCTTTCGTTATCTCTCTCTCTCCGTCTCTGTCTCTCTCGTTATCTCTCCCCCTCTCCATCGCTCTCTCTCTCTCTCGCTCCCTCTCTGTCTCTTTCGCTCTCGCTGTCTCTATCTCTCGCTATCTCTCTCCCTCTCCATCGCTCTCTCTCGCTCCCTCTCCAGCTCTGTCTCTTTCGGTCTCGCTATCTCTCTCCATCTCTGGCTCTCGCGATCTCTCGCCCGCTCCATCGCTCTCGCTCCCTCTCCAGCTCTGTCTCTTTAAACCAGGTGCTAGCTCTCGCTTGCTCATCAGTAATAGTGGTCTCTCTCTCTCTCTCTCTCTCTCTCTCTCTCTCTCTCTGACAAGTGAATTAACCAAGACAGGTACAATAAACAAATATGAAGCCTTCTATATAATTTTCACAATAACAATTTTATTAATTCATGAGTGAACATATATTTTATACTTGTACAGTAAAATTTAACATCTCTCTCTCGCTCTCCCTTCTCCTAACCCCCTCCTAGTCTTTTCTCCCACCATGTCTCCCCCCCATCTCACTTTCCGTTTTGACCACACAAGCTCGAACGCGATGACTAATCACCCGATCGGGAACCCTTGAATGTGGAATAAATAAAAACTAGTGGCGGGAATGCTCTCTACCATCCACTTAGTATCGGGTCTGTTGAGCATGGCAGTGTCTACGGGGTTATGTTCCTTTAGAGAATCAACGAATCTGGTGAAATCCTCACGATTATTGACTAACTTCGGGAACTCGAGACCAGCTGAATTATTAAGGGATGCGTGGAAGAAGCGTAAATCTCCATCCTCTCTGTGACGGAGGATAAGATGGTGACCATAGTTAATTTTAAAACGAGTTGTCTGACTATCAAACACATCTCTTAAAAGAATAGACCAGTCTGTGATGAATGGACGATCAGGTGAGTGGAAGAAAGTGTATGTGGAAACTGTTCTATTGATACTAGCGTGAGTGTTTATGACTGACCAGTTTTGTTGATATACATCCCGCACATCAGATGGTAGTGTTGCTAATGGGTCATCGGGTTTGTGCTTTTTACCATCTGTGGATTGTTCCTCATCTAACTCTCTCTTCTTCGATGATGAGGGGGCCAACTGTAACGAAGTTGAAGGAGCCATTAGTGAAGTGGGTGTTGTAGCAGGTACCGACGGTGTTGTAGAAGCTGTTGTAGAAACTGAATGTTTCAGTCTTCTCATATGTCGGGTTAAAGAACCTCGAGTCGTATACGTACGCTGACATGTGGTGCACACATGACGGATAAGAGAAGCTGATATGGTAGACAGTACCGAGGGTGCAACTAGCGATGTAGACGATAACAATGATGAAGGAGCTGTTGTAGAAACTAAGTGTTTTACTCTCCTATGGCTGGCTAAAGATCTTCGACTCTTATATGAACGTTGACAAATAGGACACGTATGACGGATAAGAGAAACTGTTACGGTAGCCGGTACCGATAGTGAAACTGGTGATGTAGACGGTACCAAGGGTGAAGTTGATTCCTGTGCTGAATGTTTTAGTCTCCTATGGCTGGCTAAAGAACTTCGACTCGAATATGAACGTTGACAAATGTCACAAACATGGTGTATAAGACGATGAGCGGCCCGTATATGCTGAACCATATCTTGGCGCCGTTTAAACTGCTTCGAACATAATGCACACTGATGTTTACCAGAAGATGTTTCGTTATGAGAAAACATCTGTAGAAGATCAAATAGTCCTTTATCAATTATACTTAACATACCTAATTTAAATACATTAATATTTAATACCAAGCACATCAGGACTAAAAATATCCACTTTTAATCAACCAATAAGATAAACACATGAAAAACGAAGGAATAATACACTCAACAAGGCTTAACATACGTACTTTATACACATCACCAGTAATACAATCGAGTAGCCTTTTATTGATAACCTACCACATCGTTATGAGATAAGAGAAAAACAGAAAAAAAAATTATTCAACTTACATCATAAAAATAGATCCACAACACAGACCGGTAGACTGAACAGTACTATGAAAATAAACTTCCGTGAATCAATCGCGCTTATAACAAGAAGTTTCACATGCAACTGGTAAATAAAAGTTGGACGACACTATTTCACTCTCGACTAACATCTAGGCTAACCAATCAGAGAAGAGGATTTCTATCGGACACCCATCAACGAAATGACTAACCTTTAGATTAACCAATCAGAGAAGAGGATTTCTATCGGACACCCATCAACGAAATGACTAACCTTTAGATTAACCAATCAGAGATTGGGATTTCTATCGGACACCCATCAACGAAATGACTGACCTTTAGATTAACTAATCAGAGAAGAGGATTACTGTTATCGTGACAATTGACCTTATTTTCCACTTGAAGTGCTGTCGAGTCTGACGCATGGGTTACTTTAAATCGATTCGACCCCTGATACAATCCACCTGTCGGGTCAATGATGGGGGAAATAATACAGGTATGGGTTACTTGAACGCACTTTGACCCCTGATGCAATACCAGAGGAGTTGTATAAGGCCCAAAAATTACGCCAAATCGCAAAAATTTTACTACCAGAACACAAAAAAATTTAAACTCATAAGCGAAAAAGTCGACCTCAAAACCCTAAAAATCTACTCCCATACTGATACTAGTTAGACACATCGAACAGATAGTTACATCCAAAGTCCCGTCAAATCGCCAATATTTTTCCCACAGAACACAAAAATGTAGGCTCATACTAAAAAAAATCGACCTCAAAACCATAAAAAGCTACTCACATAGTCATACTAGTTAGACACAACGAGCAGGAAGTTATATTCAAGGTCCAAAAAGAGTGGCCAAATCACTAACATTTTACCTCCAGAACACAAAAATTTAGGCACATACTAAAAAAGTCGACCTAAAAAGCCCAAAAAAGCTACTCACATAGTCATAATAGTTAGACACAACGAGCAGGAAGTTATATTCAAGGTCCAAAAAACGTTATTTTAGACATCCCCATTGCAAAGATTTACATAAAAAACCACTTTTGAAATTGTTACCCCCTTACCATTTTTTTAGGGATACGCCCATAAAAGCGGTAAAATCGTAAATTTTCACTCTAGGCATACTCCCAAACTTTATTTTAGACAGCCCCATTGCAAAGATTTACATAAAAAACCACTTTTAGGATTTTACCCCCTTACCATTTTTGAGGGTTACGCCCATGAAATCGGTAAAAATCGTAAATTTTCACGCTAGGCATACCCCAAACTTTATTTTAGACATCCCCACACCAAAAATTAACTTAAAAATCACTTTTGAAATTGTTACCCCCTTACCGTTTTTGAGGGTTACGCCCATGAAATCGATAAAAATCGTAAATTTAGCACGTAGACTTACCTAAAACTTCATTTTAGACATCCCCACACCAAAAATTAACTTAAAAATCACTTTTGAAATTTGATCACTTGTGAACCCAAGGGAAAAGTGCACACACATGCACCGAAAGACAATAGATTTGGCACCGAAACTGTTTCGGTGCCAAAACCGCACGAGAAGTAGTATGTTAGGGTTCACAGCCACCTATACTACTAGCTTTTTGTTGTTTTTTTGTTGGAATTTGATATGTAGGGGTGTCAAATATTATGTGGGAGGTATGCCTTGAGGATATATTTCAATTTTTTATCGATTTCAGGGGCGTAACCCTCAAAAATGGTAAGGGGGTAACAATTTCAAAAGTGATTTTTAAGTTAATTTTTGATGTGGGGATGTCTAAAATAAAGTTTGGGGTATGCCTAGAGTGAAAATTTACGATTTTTATCGATTTCAGGGGCGTAGTCACCAAAAAATGGTAAGGGGTGTTACACTTTCAAAAGTGATTTTTAAGTAAATTTTTGGTATGAGGATGTATAAAATAAAGTTTTAGGTAAGCCTACGTGCTAAATTGACGATTTTTACCGATTTCATGGGCGTAACCCTCAAAAATGCTAAGGGGGTAAAATCCTAAAAGTGGTTTTTTATGTAAATCTTTGCAATGGGGATGTCTAAAATAAAGTTCGGGGTATGCCTAGAGTGAAAATTTACGATTTTTACCGATTTCATGGGCGTAACCCTCAAAAACGGTAAGGGGGTAACAATTTCAAAAGTGATTTTTAAGTTAATTTTTGGTGTGGGGATGTCTAAAATAACGTTTGGGGTATGCCTAGCGTGAAAATTTACGATTTTTACCGATTTCATGGGCGTAACCCTCAAAAATGGTAAGGGGGTAAAATCCTAAAAGTGGTTTTTTATGTAAATCTTTGCAATGGGGCTGTCTAAAATAAAGTTTGGGAGTATTCCTAGAGTGAAAATTTACGATTTTACCGCTTTTATGGGCGTATCCCTAAAAAAATGGTAAGGGGGTAACAATTTCAAAAGTGGTTTTTTATGTAAATCTTTGCAATGGGGATGTCTAAAATAACGTTTTTTGGACCTTGAATATAACTTCCTGCTCGTTGTGTCTAACTATTATGACTATGTGAGTAGCTTTTTTGGGCTTTTTAGGTCGACTTTTTTAGTATGTGCCTAAATTTTTGTGTTCTGGAGGTAAAATGTTAGTGATTTGGCCACTCTTTTTGGACCTTGAATATAACTTCCTGCTCGTTGTGTCTAACTAGTATGACTATGTGAGTAGCTTTTTATGGTTTTGAGGTCGATTTTTTTAGTATGAGCCTACATTTTTGTGTTCTGTGGGAAAAATATTGGCGATTTGACGGGACTTTGGATGTAACTATCTGTTCGATGTGTCTAACTAGTATCAGTATGGGAGTAGATTTTTAGGGTTTTGAGGTCGACTTTTTCGCTTATGAGTTTAAATTTTTGTGTGTTCTGGTAGTAAAATTTTTGCGATTTGGCGTAATTTTTGGGCCTTATACAACTCCTCTGGTATTGCATCAGGGGTCAAAGTGCGTTCAAGTAACCCATACCTGTATTATTTCCCCCATCATTGACCCGACAGGTGGATTGTATCAGGGGTCGAATCGATTTAAAGTAACCCATGCGTCAGACTCGACAGCACTTCAAGTGGAAAATAAGGTCAATTGTCACGATAACAGTAATCCTCTTCTCTGATTAGTTAATCTAAAGGTCAGTCATTTCGTTGATGGGTGTCCGATAGAAATCCCAATCTCTGATTGGTTAATCTAAAGGTTAGTCATTTCGTTGATGGGTGTCCGATAGAAATCCTCTTCTCTGATTGGTTAATCTAAAGGTTAGTCATTTCGTTGATGGGTGTCCGATAGAAATCCTCTTCTCTGATTGGTTAGCCTAGATGTTAGTCGAGAGTGAAATAGTGTCGTCCAACTTTAATTTACCAGTTGCATGTGAAACTTCTTGTTATAAGCGCGATTGATTCACGGAAGTTTATTTTCATAGTACTGTTCAGTCTACCGGTCTGTGTTGTGGATCTATTTTTATGATGTAAGTTGAATATTTTTTTTTCTGTTTTTCTCTTATCTCATAACGATGTGGTAGGTTATCAATAAAAGGCTACTCGATTGTATTACTGGTGATGTGTATAAAGTACGTATGTTAAGCCTTGTTGAGTGTATTATTCCTTCGTTTTTCATGTGTTTATCTTATTGGTTGATTAAAAGTGGATATTTTTAGTCCTGATGTGCTTGGTATTAAATATTAATGTATTTAAATTAGGTATGTTAAGTATAATTGATAAAGGACTATTTGATCTTCTACAGATGTTTTCTCATAACGAAACATCTTCTGGTAAACATCAGTGTGCATTATGTTCGAAGCAGTTTAAACGGCGCCAAGATATGGTTCAGCATATACGGGCCGCTCATCGTCTTATACACCATGTTTGTGACATTTGTCAACGTTCATATTCGAGTCGAAGTTCTTTAGCCAGCCATAGGAGACTAAAACATTCAGCACAGGAATCAACTTCACCCTTGGTACCGTCTACATCACCAGTTTCACTATCGGTACCGGCTACCGTAACAGTTTCTCTTATCCGTCATACGTGTCCTATTTGTCAACGTTCATATAAGAGTCGAAGATCTTTAGCCAGCCATAGGAGAGTAAAACACTTAGTTTCTACAACAGCTCCTTCATCATTGTTATCGTCTACATCGCTAGTTGCACCCTCGGTACTGTCTACCATATCAGCTTCTCTTATCCGTCATGTGTGCACCACATGTCAGCGTACGTATACGACTCGAGGTTCTTTAACCCGACATATGAGAAGACTGAAACATTCAGTTTCTACAACAGCTTCTACAACACCGTCGGTACCTGCTACAACACCCACTTCACTAATGGCTCCTTCAACTTCGTTACAGTTGGCCCCCTCATCATCGAAGAAGAGAGAGTTAGATGAGGAACAATCCACAGATGGTAAAAAGCACAAACCCGATGACCCATTAGCAACACTACCATCTGATGTGCGGGATGTATATCAACAAAACTGGTCAGTCATAAACACTCACGCTAGTATCAATAGAACAGTTTCCACATACACTTTCTTCCACTCACCTGATCGTCCATTCATCACAGACTGGTCTATTCTTTTAAGAGATGTGTTTGATAGTCAGACAACTCGTTTTAAAATTAACTATGGTCACCATCTTATCCTCCGTCACAGAGAGGATGGAGATTTACGCTTCTTCCGCGCATCCCTTAATAATTCAGCTGTTCTCGAGTTCCCGAAGTTAATCAATAATCGTGATGATTTCACCAGATTCGTTGATTCTCTAAAGGAACATAACCCCGTAGACACTGCCATGCTCAACAGACCCGATACTAAGTGGATGGTAGAGAGCATTCCCGCCACTAGTTTTTATTTATTCCACATTCAAGGGTTCCCGATCGGGTGATTAGTCATCGCGTTCGAGCTTGTGTGGTCAAAACGGAAAGTGAGATGGGGGGGGAGACATGGTGGGAGAAAAGACTAGGAGGGGGTTAGGAGAAGGGAGAGCGAGAGAGAGATGTTAAATTTTACTGTACAAGTATAAAATATATGTTCACTCATGAATTAATAAAATTGTTATTGTGAA
Organism: Megaustenia siamemsis; assembly: GCA_032433765.1. Taxonomy (NCBI): domain Eukaryota; kingdom Metazoa; phylum Mollusca; class Gastropoda; order Stylommatophora; family Ariophantidae; genus Megaustenia; species Megaustenia siamemsis. Next base: position 4,269,512 of record JAVIAB010000059.1, on the reverse strand, counting down.
AATTATATAGAAGGCTTCATATTTGTTTATTGTACCTGTCTTGGTTAATTCACTTGTCAGAGAGAGAGAGAGAGAGAGAGAGAGCGAACCACTATTACTGATGAGCAAGCGAGAGCTAGCACCTGGTTTAAAGAGACAGAGCTGGAGAGGGAGCGAGAGCGATGGAGCGGGCGAGAGATCGCGAGAGCCAGAGATGGAGAGAGATAGCGAGACCGAAAGAGACAGAGCTGGAGAGGGAGCGAGAGAGAGCGATGGAGAGGGAGAGAGATAGCGAGAGATAGAGACAGCGAGAGCGAAAGAGACAGAGAGGGAGCGAGAGAGAGAGAGCGATGGAGAGGGGGAGAGATAACGAGAGAGACAGAGACGGAGAGAGAGAGATAACGAAAGAGACAAGAGATTGAGAGAGGGAGAGAGCGATGGAGAGGGGGAGAGATAACGAGAGAGACAGAGACGGAGAGGGAGAGAGAGATAACGCGAGAGACAGAGACGGAATTGGAGAGAGAATGATCGAGAGTGAAAGAGATAGCGATGGAGAGGGAGAGAGAGAGATAGAGAGAGAGATAGCGAACCAGTATTACTGATGAGCAAGCTAGAGCTAGCACCTTCTTTCCTCCCTTTTCAACTCATCACAACACTATTTATTTACAAGCACACACATATCGTGAGGCAGTGCGCATCACGAGGTCACCTATGCTCACCAAGGTCTCGCTGTCTTGGTCGATCCGTCTTGCTGCGTTTTTTTTCGTTTTTTTCTGTATAGAAAGTATACACGCAGAAAAGGTTAGGGGGCATTAACCGCTGCGATTTTTTCTATATAAAAAGTATACACGCAGCTGCGTTTTTTTTCTATATAAAGTATACAGGCAGAAAAGTGGGCATTAACCGCCATCTATACTACTCGCATCTACGCCTTTTGAAATGTTTTCGACAAACAGTAGTGATCAATAGGTGGAAGAGAGAAAAAGAAATAATGAAAGAAAAAAAAAAGAAAGGAAGACACAATGTATTAAATTCAATGATTATTTATTCCTTCAAGTAACTGCTTTCTGCACACACGTTTCTTATGTCGTGTCCCATGTAAGGATATATATCTCTCTCTCTGCGATCAAGTCCCAATCAGAGTAGGATTCCAGACTCTCTTTTGAAGTCAGCTGTCTGTTTAAGAGATTCGATTGCCCCATATATTCTCTCCTCCAGGGAGGTGGGCGTGGACCACATTGCTCTTCTCAGGTCTGTGTACTGGGGGCAATCCTGTAGAGCATGTTTTGTAGTCATATTGTCCAGTGTACAGTGGCATAGGCTGGTTGTACCTATTTTGAATTGGTGAACATGTGATTGCTCATTCTATTGTGGCCGGTGTGTAGGCGAAGTATGATGACTTGATCCCTCCTTGATAGTTGGTGGTATCCGTCACTCTCGTTATGCTGTGGCTGTTCTCGTTTCTATTTTTCATGGAACTGACCTTTGATGATGGATTTGGCTTCATCATAACTGAGCGGATGGTTATCTTGTGGTAATCTCCCTCCCTCTTTAGCTAATTTGTCTGCGTGTTCGTTCCCGTGTATATTACAGTGTCATGGTATCCACTGAATGACTACTTTCTGGAAGTTATTGTATAGTTGGTCCAGGGTTGTTCTCAAGTCATCTAGTTCATTGTTCCTGGGATATTACTGTGCGTCCTAGACTGTCACATGTGAGGACATTACTGTTCGTGTTCTAAAGTAAATCTTTGTTGAAATGAAACTGTCATAGACCCTACCATCCTTCTGTGTACACAATCTATGATCTGCTGCAAAAGAACTTCCTGCCAAGTTTAAAAACCTCGTCGTGTTTGTACTTTAACCCTTAATCACCAGCAACCTCAGATCCTTGAATATCTACCGGACAGGGATAACCATAAAATCAAAAGTTGACTTGGAGTGGTCTCTATGGCAACGGGTCTACCAGTGGCAGTTAGTCATCGTGTATCCCATATTTCAGAGCCTGCTGGGTTTTCAAAGAAAAACGGATTCTGTTCTATTTTTAGATAAATCGGATCATCCGTGTACTCTAGTTGACTACATATGTGTGTACACTCACCACCCATACACTGACTCAGCTCTGGTACACTAATTTATGTGCAATCACTACTGGTACACTAACTTGTGCTCAATCACTGCTGGTACACTAATTTGTGTACAATTACTGCTGGTACACTAACTTGTGCTCAATCACTGCTGGTACACTAATTTGTGTACAATTACTGCTGGTACACTAACTTGTGTACAATTACTGCTGCTACACAAACATGTGTACAATTACTGCTGGTACACAAACTTGTGTACAATTACTGCTGGTACACTAATTTGTGTACAATTACTGCTGCTACACTAACTTGTGTACAATTACTGCTGCTACACTAACTTGTGTACAATTACTGCTGGTACACTAACTTGTGTACAATTACTGCTGCTACACTAACTTGTGTACAATTACTGCTGCTACACTAACTTGTGTACAATTACTGCTGCTACACTAACTTGTGTACAATTACTGCTGCTACACTAACTTGTGTACAATTACTGCTGCTACACTAACTTGTGTACAATTACTGCTGCTACACTAACTTGTGTACAATTACTGCTGCTACACTAACTTGTGCTCAATTACTGCTGCTACACTAACTTGTGTACACTTACTGCTGGTACACTAACTTGTGGGAGCCGCAATAGCTCAGTGGTTAGTGAACTGGGCTACAAAGGACTAGCGCTCCTGGGTTCACCTAGCTTTAAATGGGTACTGGAATTTGTCTAGGAAAGTAAAGTGGCACTGGTGTAATACCGACCACATTAGCCTATAAAGTCATGTGCCGAAGGTTTATACAAACTATGGTCACTAACACCATATTCCCTATACGTCACTTAGCATGACGGGGGACTCGTTACTTTACTTCCACTAACTTGTGTACAATTACTGCTGGTACACTAATTTGTGTACATCCACAATTAAATACTAACTTGCGTACATTCACCACTTAGAGGACACTGACTTGTGTACATTCACAACTTGGACACTAACTTGTGTACATTCACCACTTGGACACTAACTTGTGTTCATTCACCACTAGGACACTAACTTGTGTACATTCACCACTAGGACACTAACTTGTGTACATTCACCACTAGGACACTAACTTGTGTACATTCACCACTAGGACACTAACTTGTGTACATTCACAACTTGGACACTAACTTGTGTACATTCACCTATTGGACCCTATCTTGTGTACATTCACCAATTGGACCCTATCTTGTGTACATTCACCAACTGGACCCTAAGTTATGTACATTCACCACTAGGACACTAACTTGTGTACATTCACCACTAGGACACTAACTTGTGTAAATTCACCACTTGGACACTAACTTGTGTACATTCACCACTTAAAGGACACTAACTTGTGTGCATTCATCACTTGGACACTAACATGTGTGCATTCACCACTTAGAGGACACTAACTTGTGTACATTCACCAATTGGACCCTAACTTGTGTACATTCACCACTGATACAGAAAACAACAAAAGACAGAACCAAACCATGCCTACAGCGTTAAACACCGGACCTGCTGGGTTGTTGTGACACTCATGAGTGCACCCATCGGGTCTGTTTCTCAGTTCAAGTGGTGGATGGCAAACCCCACATCTGTTCTTCCTGTTGACAGCATTAGTTGTTTGTTTACCAGCACGTCGTCTTGTTCTCTACGTTTGTGACGTTCTCGGCTGGTAGAAGGTGTTTCCTAAGATCTTACTCTTGTTGATTTCTGCAGCGGATTTACGGTCTCTCTATGTGTATGTATATGTCAGTTTTAATAAGAGAGACGTGTGTATGTGATTTGTTCATTCTTCTTTTTGTTATGATCATGAACGGTTATTTTCTTCATTTTATTCTACAAAAAAAAGTAAGTAGCCCCATCACGCCAAGTGGCGTATAGGGAATATCGTGTTAGTGATCATAGTTTCTACACACCTTCAGCACATGATCTTTGGAGTAATGTGGTCGGTATTACGTCCGTGCCGCTTTACTTTCCCAGAAACATTCCGGTACCCATTTAAGGCTAAGTGAACCGGGTCGATCAGGATCAAACCCGACCTCTTGTTCTTTGTAGCCCAGATCACTAACCACTGAGCTATCCCGGCTCCATTTTATTCTATAGTTGTCTAATGTTGATTATGTGATCATTATCAATATAACCTTTTTATGTTCTTTTTTGTTTCGCCATTATTATATTTAGTATCAATATAACAATAATCATCATCTTCATAATTATCAGCATGAAACTCCTGTTAGGAGTAATCTCGCCATAGAATACATCAAGATACAACAGATACAATTGTTTGACCACATGATAAGACAGAACGATCACAACATAACGAGCCTTTATTATACATTGTGAAAACACGAGACCCAAAGGACAGACCACAAAAAGATGAATTGATGGAATATTAGAAACACCAGGAAACATAACAACAGGAGAGGCCAACAGAATATCAAACGATTGATCGATAGAATATTAGAAATACTATGAAACATAACAGCAGGAGAAACCAACATAATAGCAAACGATGAGTTGTTGGAATATTAGAAACACTAGGAGACATAGCAGAAGAAACCAACAGAATAGCAAACGATGAGTTGTTGGAATATTAGAAACACTAGGAGACATAGTAGAAGAAACCAACAGAATAGCAAACGATGGATTGATGGAATATTAGATAAACCAGGAAACATAACAGCAGTAGATACCAACAGAATAGCAAAATTCCGAAAACTACCTCTCCCTTCGGCGCTGAGAGGCAAATGAGAACAAAAAGAAAAAAAAGCTCTTGTTCTCTTTTACCTAAAACACGTTCAAACGTCAACTCTAGCCAGTTGTAAAGAAGGTAACTATCCCATCAAGATTATTGACGTCACCATCAAGTTCTTGTCCTTACATTGATGTTGGCAGTCATTTCACCAGTGCCAGACAAACTCGTCCTTTCTATCGAAATATCTCGGTACAATTACCCTTTATAACTTGTCTATCTCGGTACAATTACCCTTTATAACAGAAATGGGATCCAGTAGTCACTGACCAAACAACTTGATGGTTTAGACTTTGCTGATGACATAGCTCTCCTATCACACAGCCATCAACAGATGCAGGATACAATGAGCATACTTGATGAGAGATCACAACAGCTGGGACTGAAGATTAATAGAGATAAGACCAACATTATGAGAATTAATACAGTTGGCAATAACCAAATAAAACTAGGAGAAATACCTCTATTAGACGTACAATCGTACATATATCTGGGCAGTTATATAGATAAAGAAGGAGGAACAGAAAATGATACCAAAATAAGGATATCAAAAGCAAGAGGAGCTTTCATTGCACTAGGAAACATATGGAAATCCAACGAAATTAGGTTAAATACAAAAATAAAAATTTTCAAATCAAATGTTAAATCGGTCCTATTATATGGCTGTGAAACATGGAGAATAACAAAATTGACAATCACGAAGATACAGACCTTCATTAATGGATGCTTACGCAGAATAAAAGGATGGAAATGGCAGGACAAAATCACTAACATAGAATTATGGAAATGTACCGGTCAAATACCAGTGGATAAAGAGATACAGCGAAGACGATGGCGCTGGATAGGATACACACTGTGGGTGCCAACTGAGAGTATTACACAACAGGCCCTTTTTGGAATCCCCAGGGGAAAAGACAAAGAGGAAGACCAAGGAATTCTTGGAGAAGACAGATAGAAGCAGAGATGAAGATGATGCGGAAGACATGGAATGATCTTAAAAGAATGGCAAAAAACAGAACGACTTGGAAAGTGTTTGTTGAAGACTTATGCTCCACTGGGAGCTAAAAAGGTAGAAGAGAGAAAGAGAGAATTACCCTTTATAACTTGTCTATTTCGGTACAATTACTCTTTATAACTTGTCTATCCCAGTACAATTACTCGTTATAACTTTACCATATCGGTACAATTTCTCATTATAACTTGTCTATCCCGGTACAATTACTCTTTATAACTTGTCCATATCGGTACAATTACTCTTTACAACTTGTCTATCTCGGTACAATTATTCTTTATAATTTGTCGTTCTCGGTACAATTACTCTTTATAACTTATCTTTTTCGGTACAATTACTCTTTATAACTTGTCTATCTCGATACAATTACCCTTTATAACATGTCAATCCCGGTACAACTATTATTTATAACTTGTCTAACTCGGTACAATTACTATTTTTAACTGCTCTATTTCGGTGCAATTACTCTTTATAACTTGTCGTTCTCGGTACAGTTACTCTTTATACCTTGTTCTCGGTACAATTACTCTTTATAACTGTTCTCGGTACAATTATTCTTTATAAATTGTTCTCCGTACAATTACTCTTTATAACATGTCGTTCTCGGTACAATTACTCTTTATAACTGTTCTCGGTACAATTATTCTTTATAACTTGTCGTTCTCGGTACAATTACTCTTTATAACTGTCCTTCTCGGTACAATTACTCTTTATAACTTGTTCTCGGTACAATTACTCTTTATAACATGTCGTTCTCGGTACAATTACTCTTTGTAACTTGTCGTTCTCGGTACAATTACTCTTTATAACTTGTCGTTCTCAGTACAATTATTCTTTATAACTTGTTCTCGGTATAATTACTCTTTATAACTTGTTCTCGGTACAATTACTCTTTATAACATGTCGTTCTCGGTACAATTACTCTTTGTAACTTGTCGTTCTCGGTACAATTACTCTTTATAACTTGTCGTTCTCAGTACAATTATTCTTTATAACTTGTTCTCGGTATAATTACTCTTTATAACTTGTTCTCGGTACAATTACTCTTTGTAACTTGTTCTCGGTACAATTACTCTCTATAACTTGTTCTCGGTACAATTACTCTTTGTAACTTGTTCTCGGTACAATTACTCTCTATAACTTGTTCTCGGTACAATTACTCTTTATAACTTGTTCTCGGTACAATTACTCTTTATAACTTGTCGTTCTCAGTATAATTACTCTTTATAACTGTCTTTCTCGGTACAATTACTCTTTATAACTTGTTCTCGGTACATTTACTCTTTATAACTTGTCGTTCTCAGTATAATTACTCTTTATAACTGTCTTTCTCGGTACAATTACTCTTTATAACTTGTTCTCGGTACATTTACTCTTTATAACTTGTCGTTCTCAGTATAATTACTCTTTATAACTGTCTTTCTCGGTACAATTACTCTTTATAACTTGTTCTCGGTACAATTACTCTTTATAACTTGTTTATCTCGGTAGAATTACTCTTTATAACTTGTCGTTCGGCTTCCATTGTATCTTGACTAACTCTACAACGTAGATCCGCTTAAGCCGGTTATTTTGAGAATCACATTTCCGTGACCCATGGGATGGTATGTCAACATCCTACATGTTCACCTTGTTAAATGATGGATTGGTTCGCTTCTCTTCCTTTATTCATTCTCGAATGTAACACTTGTTTACCAGTTCCGCGATTATAAGTTACTTTCTTTCTCCTGTTACATTCCACCAAAGACTTCAGATAGGAAATTAAATGTCTTTGAAAGTAAATGTCCATGTAGGATCTCAAACATAAGGTGGGAAGAATACATTTCAAACGAACAGATAAGAGAGGAATCAAAACAAGAATAGGTGTCAAGCTTTATAAGAAGGAAATACATCGGTCATGTGCTGAGAATGAATGAAGAAATACATCGGTCATGTGCTGAGAATGAATGAAGAAATACATCGGTCATATGCTGAGAATGAATGAAGAAATACATCGGTCATGTGCTGAGAATGAATGAAGAAATGCATCGGTCATGTGCTGAGAATGAATGAAGAAATACATCTGTCATGTGCTGAGAATGAATGAAGAAATACATCGGTCATGTGCTGAGAATGAATGAAGAAATACATCTGTCATGTGCTGAGAATGAATGAAGAAATACATCGGTCATGTGCTGAGAATGAATGAAGAAATACATCGGTCATGTGCTGAGAATGAATGAAGAAATGCATCGGTCATGTGCTGAGAATGAATGAAGAAATACATCGGTCACGTGCTGAGAATGAATGAAGAAATACATCGGTCATGTTCTGAGAACGAGTGAAGAAATACATCGGTCATGTGCTGAGAATGAATGAAGAAATACATCGGTCATGTGCTGAGAATGAATGAAGAAATGCATCGGTCATGTGCTGAGAATGAATGAAGAAATACATCGGTCACGTGCTGAGAATGAATGAAGAAATACATCGGTCATGTTCTGAGAACGAGTGAAGAAATACATCGGTCATGTGCTGAGAATGAATGAAGAAATACATCGGTCACGTGCTGAGAATGAATGAAGAAATACATCTGTCATGTGCTGAGAATGAATGAAGAAATACATCGGTCATGTGCTGAGAATGAATGAAGAAATACATCGGTCATGTGCTGAGAATGAATGAAGAAATACATCGGTAATGTGCTGAGAATGAATGAAGAAATACATCGGTCATGTGCTGTGAATGAATGAAGAAATACATCTGTCATGTGCTGAGAATGAATGAAGAAATACATCGGTCATGTGCTGAGAATAAATGAAGAAATACATCGGTCATGTGCTGAGAATGAATGAAGAAATACATCGGTCATGTGCTGAGAATGAATGAAGAAATACATCGGTCACGTGCTGAGAATGAATGAAGAAATACATCGGTCACGTGCTGAGAATGAATGAAGAAATACATCGGTCATGTGCTGAGAACGAGTGAAGAAATACATCGGTCATGTGCTGAGAATGAATGAAGAAATACATCGGTCATGTTCTGAGAACGAGTGAAGAAATACATCGGTCATGTGCTGAGAATGAATGAAGAAATACATCGGTCATGTTCTGAGAATGAACGAAGAACGACTTCCCCGTGAGGCATTCTTCTGGAAATCATCTGGTACAAGAAAGTAAAGCAGACCCAGAGAATCGCTACGCAGAACAATGACTATGGAAGTCTCAACCATGGGGGACTTCAAGACAAGCAAGAACTAGCAGGAAATCATCAATCATGGAGATCTATGACCTCCGCTTTATGTGGGAGGAAAGTGAATGGATCTTTTTCTTCCTCTTTTTTCCTTCCTCATCTGCCTTTTAGCGTCGAGGGGAGATATAATTTGCGGTCTTTTGCTCTTCTGTTCGCTTCTGCTGCTGTTATGTTTCCTAGTGCTTCTAATATTCCATCGACCCATCTTTTTCGTTGTCGACCTTTGGGTCTGGTGTTGTTGAAGGCTTGTTGTGTTGTGTTTTGTTCTTTCTGCCTTGTCACGTGGCCAAACCATTTTATCTGTTGTTTCCTTATATATTCTATGGCGGGGGCTATTCCTAGCTTTTTTTGTCAGTTCTTCATTTCTGATCTTGTCTCTCAGACTGTTTCCTGTCATTCGTCTAACACATTTAATCTCTGTAGATGTTATTTTTTCTTATTGTTCTTGCATCTAGGGTCCAGGTCTGGCATTGGTAGCACAACGTTGGAATGAAGATTATATTGTATAGTGCTCATTTTGCCTCCAGAGTTATTTCCTTGTTGGACAATAGTGATGATAACTGTCCGATAATTTGACAAGCTTTGTTGTATCTTGATTCTATCTCTGCTGTTTGAGAATTATCGCGTATCATTAGACTTCCTATGTATTTGAATTCCTCTACTTGTTTTAGTTGTCTGCCTTCTATAATTATATTGATGTAAATGGATGAAGTGAATGGATGAATGAATGAAATTCAAATTGCTTTCATTTAAACATGTGTAGCTCGCTGGCAGGTTTCACATTCCTGCCGCTGTTTATGACGGAAGGACATCACCGATCGTCGAGAACATCCCGTCCAGAATTCCTCGTCAATAGCTACTTTGGCGCTCCCTTATTTCTTCCCTGAGTTCTATCTACGAGTTGTCACTTGTGTAATTACCGTCTTTTTAAAAACCAAGTATTCTACTTCCTTCTGTCCGAGTTGTCCGGAGTCAGTGAACTGTCCAGATATATCAGGCTTTGTATTTTTATAAATACAGGCTTGCCCCATTTACAGTTCGCATGAGTCAGATCTGGCAGTCCATAGCGTCTTACTTATGAGTGTTCGTTTCTGGCATCATTTAGTGCGTACATCCCCTCGACGCTGAACGGCAAATGAGGAAGGAAAGTAGAAGAAGATCTCGTTGTTTAGTGAAAAAGTATAGCTCTTGGGGTTATTTGACAAGTTCGAAAATACATCAATGTCAGAACTTGCTACAACTTGACAGAAATAATCTTGGTGAATGAGTTGTATGGACTGCTGAATGTCAATGATGTGTGAGCTGTTCAAATAATATAAGCTGTACCAGTCACGGAGCTGTCTGTTAGTTGTTAAAGTCACGGGGCTATGTGTGAGCTGTTCAAATAATATAAGCTGTACCAGTCACGGAGCTGTCTGTTAGTTGTTAAAGTCACGGGGCTATGTGTGAGCTGTTCAAATAATATAAACTGTACCAGTCACGTAGCAGTGTATTGCTTGTTAAAGTCACGGGGCTATGTGTGAGCTGTTCAAATCAGATAAGCTGTACCAGTCACGGACCTGTGTGTTAGTTGTTAAAGTCGCGGGGCTATGTGTGAGCTGTTCAAATAATATAAGCTGTACCAGTCACGGAGCTGTGTGTTAGTTGTTAAAGTCACGGGGCTGTGTGTGAGCTGTTCAAATAATATAAGCTGTACCAGTCACGGACCTGTGTGTTAGTTGTTAAAATCACGGGGCTATGTGTGAGCTGTTCAAATCAGATAAGCCGTTCACGTCAAAGGGCTGATTGTGTGTTAGCTGCTCAAATCATGTAAGCCGATCAGATCACAGTGCTGTGTGTGAGTTGTTCACATCAGATAGCTACATGTGAGTTGTTCACATCAAATAGCTACATGTGAGTTGTTCACATCAGATAGCTACATGTGAGTTGTTCGCATCAGATAGCTACATGTGAGTTGTTCACATCAGATAGCTGCATGTGAGGTGTTCACATCAGATAGCTACATGTGAGTTGTTCACATCAGATAGCTACATGTCAGTTGTGCACATCAGATAGCTACATGTGAGTTGTTCACATCAGATAGCTACATGTGAGTTGTTCACATCAGATAGCTACATGTGAGTTGTTCACATCAGATAGCTACATGTGAGGTGTTAAAATCAGATAGCTACATGTGAGTTGTTCACATCAGATAGCTACACGTGAGTTGTTCACATCAGATAGCTATATGTGAGTTGTTCGCATCAGATAGCTACATGTGAGTTGTTCACATCAGACCGCTGCATGTGAAGTGTTCACATCAGATAGCTACATGTGAGTTGTTCACATCAGATAGCTACATGTGAGTTGTTCACATCAGATAGCTACATGTGAGTTGTTCACATCAGATAGCTACATGTGAGCTGTTCATGTCACAGAATGTGTGTTGTCTGCTTAAATCGTAGAGCTGTGTGTAGACTGTTTGAATTACAGGGCTATGTGTAGGCTGTTTAAATTACAGATATATATGTAAGCTGCTTAAATTACAGGTTGTTTATATTGTAGACCAATGTGTAGGCTGTTTAAATTAAATCACAGTGCTATGTGTGGGCTATTGAAATCATAGAGTTGTCTGTAGGCTGTTCAAATTAAAGATCTGTGTGTGGGCTGTTGAATTCACCGAGCTATGTGTGATGTTCACCAATAGCCTGAGATTTTCACACAATTTGTTACATTTTTTCACAAATTGTTCGGGCACTCATATTACCATATCTGTGGACGTTCCAATCATTCCTCTTAAGGGGGTAATCATAATCATCAAGTACTGGGCCTGCTGGCGTAGGTGATCATGTCTCTCCACAACTTTCGATCACGACAGTTATTTATCATTTCTGTTGTTGACTTTCTGCCAAGCCATTCTCTTAAGCTGTCTGGTATTTTTTCTCTTTGCTTCCCTCTATCTCTTCGTCCCTCAATTTTCCCAGTGCTTGCAATATACTCCTGTTGTTCTCTTCTCATTACATGGCCAAAAAATTATGATTGTTTCTTCCTAATATTGGAAATTAGCTGTCTTTTTGCTTTGGCCTGTTTCAGAACATTTTCATTACTATTCTTAGTTGTCCTAGGTATTCTCAACATTCTTCTGTAAAACCACATTTCAACAGCCTCCAGTGATTTTATTGTCTGTTGTCCTATTGTCCACGATTCACATCCATATGTTAAGATTGGCTCTACATAACATTTCAGAACTCTTTTTCTTGTTTCTGTTGTCAAAAATGAAATGGCATAGTATGTCTCATTTTTTGGAAAACTGTTTTTACCTAAGCCATTCTGCATCTCAACTCTGCTGTACACCTTCCGTCTGAGGTTAACAAAGTCCCCAAATATTTAATGGGGTATTCAAAGCAAATATAATTTTATCTGCAACTTGTATCATAGTCCAAAGGTCTTCTTGCACGGCGTTACTGCAATGACTTAAAGAAAGGATTTGTCACCAGCTCTTCTGAGCAATAGGAAAGAGGATACAAAGAAACAACAACACGAAGAAACAACCATTCAAAGAAACAACCATTCAAAGAAACAACCACACGAAGAAACAACCACATGAAGGAACAACCATACAAAGAAACAACAATACAAAGAAATAACAATACAAAGAAATAACCACACGAAGAACAAAAATACAAAGAAACAACAATACAAAGAAATAACAATACAAAGAAATAACCACACGAAGAACAAAAATACAAAGAAACAACAATACAAAGAAATAACCACACAAAGAAACAATCATACAAAGAAACAACCACACGAAGAAACAACAATACAAAGAAACAACAATACAAAGAAACAACAATACAAAGAAATAACCACACAAAGAAACAACCACACAAAGAAGAAGAAACAACAATACAAAGAAACAACCACACGAAGAAACAACAATACAAAGAAACAACCACACGAAGAAACAACCATACAAAGAAAGAACCACACGAAGAAACAACCATACAAAGAAAGAACCACACGAAGAAACAACCATACAAAGAAAGAACCACACGAAGAAACAACCATACAAAGAAAGAACCACACGAAGAAACAACCATACAAAGAAACAACCACACGAAGAAACAACCATACAAAGAAAGAACCACACGAAGAAACAACCATACAAAGAAACAACCACACGAAGAAACAACCATACAAAGAAAGAACCACACGAAGAACAACAATACAAAGAAACATTGGTAATTTCCTAGTTTGATCAGATATAGTATTTCAGTTTGGAAGAGTGATGTCCCCTAAAATATGTCTGCCAAAATACAGTGGTTCTACGCATTCTTGGCGTTGGGGTCATTACGCCGATTGGTAATCGACCGCACAATTCCCTTCGATCAGAAGATCATAATTAGGCCGAGTGGCGTCGTTTTTGTCACGCGTTATAATATATTTATAAATATTTAACACTAAAGCTAAACCTAACCCCTGGACCCAACGCCCAATCAACAGATACTCCGAAATGATTACATGCCAGCGTAATGACCCCAACGCCAAGAATGCGTAGAACCACTGTATAATGGCAGACATATTTTAGGGGACATCACTCTTCCAAACTGAAATAATATATCTGATCAAACTAGGAAATTACCGAAACAATCATAGAAAGAAACAACCACATAAAGAAACGACCACATAAAGAAACAACCACATAAAGAAACAACCACATAAAGAAACGACCACACAAAGGAACAACCACACGGTCTTCTTGAGAATTTAAACTTCAAATTACACTTTCTACCCAACTCAAACATCACACACACATTTACATATTTCTGGACACAAAAAAATGCTCATAAACATGTACATTACTGGTCCAACACATACACACATTCACTCACACACGCACATACATAAATAAAAAAATGTCTCTCACCAAAACACCAACAAATATTTACATCTTTATGTCTAATACAAACATTAACAAAAAGACACACACCGTCCTATCTGCCTTACTTGTAACTATTACGCAATGTAGATCCACTAGTATCACACACTCACTTTACACCATCTTTCTGACCAGAGACGTGTACAAATGTTAATTTATGTTACGTCGCGCCATCTTCCTGACCAGCGACCATTCATTTGCATTTCTTTGCCTTAACCCATTACCGACACACACACACTCGTTAGGGAAAGAGAGCACCCCGTGGTGGAACAAAACAATCAGAGAAGCAATTAAGGAAAAGAAGAGAATTTTTAAAAATTGGAGGGAGAACAAGAACCAAAGAAAAATATGAAAAATATGCCTCAGTTCGAAAAAGAGTTAAAATATTGATCAAAGAAGCTAAGCAAAAGAATTGGACAGAATTCAGACAAAACATGAGCAGGGACTTCAAGACAGTCACAAGAGATTTCTACAAAGCAGTAAAAGCCACAAGAGCGAGAAAAGAAAACCATGATGCTACTGAGCTGATAAATGACAAAGACGGACAGCCATTATCAAATAACCAATGTATGCAACAAAGATGGAAAGAATATTTTGAAGATCTGTTAAACATACCAACTACCAATAAGACAACAAAAACCACGCTAGAACTCACAAATACTGAACCCAACATAATGAAAGAGGAAATCCAAGAAGTAATCAAATATGCACCAAGAAATAAAGCACCGGGGTTAGATAACATACCAATAGAAATAATAGCAGGAGAAACAGGTATGCAATGGCTGCACAGAATATTTAATGCAGCATCGCACCAACAACAAGCCCCAGAAGACTGGCAACAGGCAATCATCATACCAATATGGAAAAAGAAAGGTAGCAAAAGATACTGCAATCAATATAGAGGTATATCTCTTCTCAGCCATGTAGGAAAGCTATACGCCAAAATCTTGGGAAAAAGGCTGAGACCAATAATAGAACTACAGTTAAGCGATTCTCAAATGGGGTTTCGAAAAAAACAGAGGATGTACCGATGCACTATTCACATTAAAACAGCTTGCAGAAAAAAACGACAGAATACAACAAAACTTATACATAGCCTTCATTGACCAGGAAAAAGCATTCGACAGAGTAAACAGAGAACAACTGTGGGAGATACTAACAACATACGGAGTAAGCCAACATCTAACCAACCTTATTAAAAGCCTCAACGTCAACAGCAGCTGCAGGGTCAGAACAGCAGCAGGTTACACAGACCACTTCGAAGTCAGATCAAGTGTAAGACAAGGGTGCGTACTATCCCCCCTACTGTTTATTACATACATGGACTATATATGCAAGCTAGCCAACCATCAGAGACAGAGCAGATCAACGAGCTTTTATTTGCAGACGATCAGGCACTAATACATGAAACAATAGAAGACCTTCAAGAACACTTAAACAAACTCAACATCTCAGGCACAAAATACAACATGAAAATCAACATCAACAAAACAGAAGTCATGAATGTCGCCAAAAATAAACAGAACATCAATATAACTATAGAAGGCAGACAACTAAAACAAGTAGAGGAATTTAAATACCTAGGAAGTCTAATGACAAACGATAATTCTCAAACAGCAGAGATAGAATCAAGATGCAACAAAGCTTGTCAAATCATCGGACAATTATTACCACTATTGTCCAACAAGGAAATAACTCTGGAGGCAAAACGAGCACTATACAATAAAATCTTCATCCCAACGTTGTGCTACCAATGCCAGACCTGGACTCTAGATGCAAGAACAATAAGTAAAATAACCTCTACAGAGATGAAATGTGTTAGACGAATGACAGGAAACAGTCTGAGAGATAAGATCAGAAATGAAGAACTGGGAAAAATAATAAGAATAGCCCCCGCAATAGAATATATAAGGAAACAACAGATACAATGGTTTGGCCACGTGACAAGGCAGAAAGAACAAAACACAACACAACGAGCCTTCAACAAACGTTGTGAGAACACCAGACCCAAGAGTCGACCATGAAAAAGATGGGTCGATGGAATATTAGAAGCACTAGGAAACATAACAGCAGCAGAGGCGAACAGAAGAGCAAAAGACCGCAAATTATATCTCCCCTCGACGCTAAAAGGCAGATGAGGAAGGAAAGATTAAGAAGAAGACATAGGTCAGCATCTATTGCTGCTATAAATAAACGTGCGCCACTCAAGCACACCTGCACTAGGCATCTACGTCTTAGCCTCCAGGTCACACATAGTTCCTGTGTCAAGTGTGGAACGGAAACAGCTGTCACCGTCTAATTGTTCTTTTACAAAAACAAACACAGTTCATTTTTTAGAGAGTTCAGTCTGTACTGCCATCTGTTCCCATAGTTTAAGTATTCCCACCTTTCATCTACTATATATCGTCATCCATTATCTCTATTTGATCTATCATCATCTAATACAGGGATGGCCGATTTATTTTCAAATGGCCGGCCACTTAATTTATTATTTATTTTCAAATGGCCGGCCACTTAATTTATTATTTATTTTCAAATGGCCGGCCACTTAATTTATTATTTATTTTCAAATGGCCGGCCACTTAATTTATTATTTATTTTCAAATGGCCGGCCACACACATCAATACAAATAAACTTGACATTTGTTTTAAGGTAATATGTTGTTATTTATCGGCATTATTTGCTTACATAAATCATTTTGTTGTAACAGAGTTAAAAATTCCTAGTTGATTTATAAAAATGAATAAAAGTTGCTATTTATATTGTTTAACAAACATATTTTAGTTAGATCATTTTAAAGTTGACATGTAACAAACCTTAATAAATATATAAATAACATAAATCCTGAAAGTGGTCATCAGTGAGTCGGTTTCTTTATGACGATTTTATCACATTCATTGTTGAAAAAGCGCATTCACCTATATATATATGCTTCCGAAGATAGAAGTAATTTTCAAACTGAAATCACTCAATGCGGGATATTTTTCCCGTGGCACAAGTTTCCAAAAGTCAACTCTTATCTCCATCCTTGATTGGAAAAAGGGGTCACTTTGCAGGTTACATAACTCCAACTGAAAAGTGTCATGTTGTTGGAAAATGTCACACTCCATAGGGTTGTTAAACAATGCCAGTTCTGGTCGAATACCACTGAAGTCAGAAAATCGTTCATTGAATTGCTCCAATAGTTTGTCTAACATTAATACACAAAAATTCAAATTAGTGTCACTGCGCTCCTCAATCAATTCTTTGCACGAAGGAAAATGAATGAAGTTTTCTTTGGCCAGGGTAAATCTAAAAACGTTTAGTTGACTTATAAATCCATCTAGGTGTCCTACCAAATCTGAGACTGTTTGGGATCGTCCCTGTAGCTTCACGTTGAGTTCATTCATGTGCTGGGTGATATCAGTTAAAAAGGCTAATACGCTGTTAAAATGTGGATCAGACATTTTTCTGATTAGTTCTCTGTTGGTATCATGTTTCTCTAAAAACTGCCTTATCTCGTTTCTAAAAGCAAAAAAACCGCCTCGAACAATTCCCTGTGCTTAGCCAGCGTACTTGTGTGTAGAGCACCAAATCGCCATATTCCGCCTCAGCTTCTGATATAAAATTTATAAACTGTCGATGTGTCAAAGCCCGATTACCGCCTTTTATTAAATTCACACACTTTATTACAGTTTTCATAACATCCTCCACGTCCAGAATCTTGCAACACAGCGCCTCCTGGTGTATAATGCAGGGCAATTGATTCCAGCCTTCCTTAATAACCCAACTAAACCTGTTTGAGTACCACACATTGACTTTCGCTCTCTATCACTTTTGCT